>JAJKFI010000012.1:3953875-4015162 GCA_029204185.1 Lerista edwardsae
TGCCAGTTTCAGCCCACTCTGGACTGTCTGATGTGAAACTGCAACACATAAGACTGCAAAATTTGTGCTGTACCCTGCATGCCCTAAGAATTCGTAGTGGTTAGCACATCTCCATGTAATCAGACATTCAGATATGCATGGTAAAATTGCCTTTACCGAAACCTTGATTACGTTCCCGTGATAAATGGTCTTCCATGTTAACTTTTCATAGTTTATTCTCTACAAGTAAAGCAGATCAAAGCACAGAGCAAAATAATTTATTTCAGATTGATTTTAAAATTGTCTTAATGTTACTGATAAACGTCCAGTATTGTTAAAGAGTTACATTTGTATTTTGCTCACCTCAAGAACAATAAAATTGAAATAGAAAGATTTTAGACTAAGTTTTTAAAGTAATAAGCTAAAGACAAATTGGAAGTGATGATGTGATTGCCAAGGAGTTCTGAAAAGTTCCTTCTGGTGTGACTTTCTAAACACACACACACACACACACACACACACACACACACACACACACACAAAAGGTGTTTCCTTTATTGCCAGCAGGGGGCACTCCTGATCCTACAAAAGAATGATGAGATCCCTGAGGTAACCTGACCGGCCAAATCGGGAAACATGGGACGCATGATTTATATTTGGCTGGCATCTGGATTATGAGTCAGCAGATGATAAAGCCAGATATTTATGACACCTCCATTTACTACCCTTGACAGAACAGTGCTAAATATAATATAGCTTGATCTAAAAGTCACTTGCAGTAAATTAGTTCGAGGGGGTTACTTCTCAGTGTAATATTCCGGTGGCGAGAGAAACTTGCTAAAAGGAGTGATTTACAATAGGCTCTGGGTTTCTTTGCAGCGTCTTCAGAGGCTTCTTCACAAGACAGAGTCTGTCTTAGCCACAGTTTTTTCTTGGTGCTTAGCTGCAGTGCTGCAGGCTCAGCCACTCATGGGAAGGGCTCCTGCCGTCCAGTGGCCTTCCTGGTAGGTGGGGAAATACTAACTTTTGCAGGTGCCTGAGCTCCTGTGTAAAGTGCTTTCCTCACCTCCAGAGCCATTCACAGCTCAGCGAGCTGGCTTGGAGGCTTTGCTCTCTGAGCTATGAATGGCTCTAAGGGCACAGTCCTAACCTGGAGTTAGGCCAGCACAGGCCAGCAAAGTTTGGCCGGCACAAGGGACACCGTAAGGGACACTTGGACCACTCTTGGAGTCAGGAAGGATGGTGGACATTTGTGTGTTGGTCTCTCTGACTCAGAGAGTGGTCCAAACATGCCCCTCATGCTGGCCAAACTTTGCTAGCCTAACTCCAGGTTAGGATTGTGCCCTAAATGTGAGGGGGAGTGGCTACTTTACACAGGAGCTCAGGCACCTGCAAAACTGAATATTTTGTCCCCTGCCCCCAGGAAAGCCAAAGCTCCCATCACTGAGCTGAGCATGCTTAGCTTTTTGCAAGGAATCCCAACAACCACAGCTTTTTGAGAGATTGCAATAGTGCCCCCCCAAACTGATCCAAACCTCCACATAGTGCATGGTAGGACACAATGGACAATGATATCATGATTAGTTCATCATTGCAGCATAACTGTTTCTACGTATGAATGGGATTTGAAACCTGAGGCCAGTTGGGTGCTTGTTGAAAATATTCAGAAGCTTATGGTTTACCGCTTCTGCTTGCTGTTTTCTCACCCATGCATTTCCATAAGAATTGGTTGGGGAGCAGGAAGCAGGTTTCAAAAGCTGCACCTGCCCAAATTCCCTCTTCTATACAATGGCTAAAGGTATAGGCACTCGGTCCCAGTTTGGATCTGGTAACCCTATTCATAAATGACCTGGAGACAGGGATAAGCAGTGCTGTGGCCAAGTTTGCAGATGATACTAAACTTTTTTGGGTGGTGAAAACCAGACGAGATTGTGCAGAGCTCCAGATGGATCTCTCCAAATTGGGAGAATGGACAACAAAATGGGAGATGCATTTCAATGCAGACAAGTGTGAAGTAATGCACATTTGGGCAAAAAAAATCAAAGCTTGACATATAGGCTAATGGGTTCTGAGCTGTCTACAACTGATCAGGAGAGAGATCTGGGAGTGCTAGTGGACAACTTGATGAAAGTATCGACCCAATGTGCAGCAGCGGTGAAGAAGGCCAATTCCATGCTTGGGATAATGAAAAAAAGAGTTGAGAATAAAATGGCCAATATTATTGTGCCATTGTTCAAATCAATGGTAACGCCACATCTGGAGTACTGCATACAGTTTGGATCACCACATCTCAAAAAGGACATAATGGAACTGGAAAGGTGCATTAGAGAGCAACAAAAACAATTATCGGGTTGGGACACCTCCCTTATGAGGAAAACTACAGCATTTGTGGCTCTTCAGCCTAGAAAAAAGGTGCCAGAGGGGGGACATGATTGAGACATACAAAATTATGCATGGAATGGATAGAGTGGATAATGTTCTTTTATCACAATACCAGAACCAGGGGACATCCACTAAAATTGAGGGCGCAATCCTATCCTGGAATTAGGCCGGCACAGTTAGGCCAGCAAAGTTTGGCCAGCAGAAAGGACACCGTAATTTATGTTTGGACCACTCCCGGAGTCAGAAAGGGCAGCACACAGACGTGCACCATCCTCCCTGGCTCAGAGAGTGGTCCAAATGCGCTTGTGCCAGCCAAACTTCACTAGCCTAACTATGCTGGCCTAACTCCAGGTTAGGATTGTGCCCTGAGTGTTCGGAGAATGAGATCAGATAAAAGGAAATACTTTTTTAAGCGGATAATTAATCTGTGGAACCCCTTGCCACAGGAGGTGGTGATGGCATCTGACTTAGGTGCCTTTGAAAAGGGACTGGACAAATTTCTGGAGGAAAAGTCAATCGCAGGCTACAATCTGTAATGGGTAGTGCAACCACCATACTGTAGAAGTATGCTACCTCAGAATGCCAGATGCAGGGGAATGGCAACAAGATGCAGGTATTTAGTTGTCTCGTATGCTTCCTGAGGCATCTGGTGGGAGATGCCTGAGGCCACTCTGAGATACAGGAAGCTGGATAAGATGGGCCCTTGGGCTGATCCAGCAGGAATCTTCTTACGTTCTTACAATGATTTGGTATCAGTTTATCTCAGGGACTATCTGCTTCCAAATTGGGCCCACAAGGTCCTTTGAGGGGGCATTGCTGAAGGTGCCTTCTCCAAAGGCAGTATCAGGTATGGCAGCTAGATGCAGGGCCTTCTCAGCGGTGGCACTGCTTCTCTGGAACTCTTTCTGTAATGCACTTTGGATATCTTGCACATTATTGGGATTTCAGCAGGGGTGAAAAACGTTTATTTTAGCTAGCTTATAGTTAGTCAGTGGTTGCTGCAGACGGTTTAGACCAGGTGTATCAAATTCTTTTCATACAGCAGACTGAATAGCATTCGTGAGGCCTGCTGAAGCCCGTAAGTGATGTTATTAAGCAGGAAGTGACATCATTTCCTTCGGTGCCTTCGGGCAAAAAGGCGGGATAGAAATCTAACCACAACCACAACCACAACCACAACCACAACCACAACCACCACAATAATAATAATAATAATAATAATAATAATAATAATAATAATAATAATAATAATAATAATAATAATAATAATAATAATAAGGTCATGACCAGAAGTGAGCACTTTTTTTCTCACTTAGAAACTCATTAGCTGCAAATGACAGAAGAGAAAATATGTGAATATTGCTGTGGGAGAATGATCATGGGGGCTGCCGTTTCAGCAATGACACCACAACACAACTTAGCAGCTAAGAGCAACTGGAGGGGTGGAAAAAGAGCTTCTGCGGGCTGCATCTGCCCCCCTGACATTGTTAGACACCCCAGGTTAAGGCTGCCATGGGGGGTTATATGTTTCCTTTTTGCGCTGTGCTCTACCCCTTCCTTCCATGTTGTTTTATTAGTGTTGCTTTTAAGAATTGCTGTATTTTTACTTTTGTCTTTAGAAAGCATTATTTAAAATTGTTTTTAGCTATCTTTTTTTTTTTTTAGAACAGTGGGATATAAAATTTAAATACATAAATTTATGTGGTGTATTATAATACACAACTTTATACTTTGCTTACTCTGTCACTAAGAACATACGTACACTATAAATGTATGTTGCTTTCATGCCAGTCATAATCCCAAAGTGTCTCGGGAGCTATAGTTTATTGAGGATGCTGAAAATTTTTCTTTACAGTGCAGTCCTGACCTTAGCTGGAATAGACAGGCCAATTAGCCTGGCCCATATCCAGGGCAGGGCAGGGACTGGCAGTGGTACAACCCAGGCAGTGGTGGGATTCAAATGAATTAACAACCGGTTCTATGATGTCATAGCCGGAGCAAAAAACAACAACAACTCAAAGCCAGCTGAGGTAAGCGAGTGGGCGGGGCCCGGCCATTTAACAACCGGTTCCAAAGAACGTGGGCGAAACCCCTGAATCCCACCACTGAACCCAGGTTAAGAGGAATCAATTCCCCTAACCCCAGGGAATGCTGCAGCAGCTGGCTGGGACTACTCAGATCTGTGGCGCTGAAATTGGCGGTGCAAACCCAAGCTGCCCAGAGTGACACCTGGCCACCCAGGACAGGGTTTAGGCTCTGGCCTACGTGTCGGATCCTGGCACCATCCCCTTCCCAGGCCAGTCTGCCCACAGGCCTCCCCTCCCCCGCCTCCCCCTGCTCTGTTCTGCCTTCCCTCCGCCCACCTTCCTCGAACCTCCACACTGGCCTTACCTGGCCTTCACCAGCCCAGGAAGTGCTTTATGGCACATTTGTGACACCCCTAAGCTGGCACAGGAGACTCGTGCTGGTCTATCCCAGGGTTTGGACTGCGCCCTTAGAGAGTCGAACAGCCCAATACTAATGAAATCCTTTCCTCACTGCTGCAACGGCGTCCATTCGGCACCTGCAGTATCCTGCCCTGGGGTGGGGGACGGCAGCACTCCTGAGGCTTCCTTAAGAGAAGGAACTTAACTTTTCTTCCCTGCTGTCATAATGGGCAGCCTAGTTCCATTTCCTATGCAAGGAGGTTTTTGTATTGGGTCCCTTATTCCAATTACCTATTTAAGATGGAACTTCACCTCAGGCTTGCAGGATCTACTTTATGTTTTTTTTAGAACTGGAGCCAGGTACAAAAGACTGACACTCGCTAAAAATTAATGAACAGGCTGCCTATGATCACATGGCAGTCCAACAATTTGTTTTCAGTACCCGAACTGAGCTCCTGCAGCCTAAACCTAATGAGCTGCCATGCTGTAATGTGCACTCTTTCTCTTGTGCATGATACATGACATTAGGCGTGTGCCTAGGCACTACAATGCTTGCAGCCAATTTAGGGGTCAGTCCTGAACACCCCTGAACACACAGTGTTCCTTGAGCTATGGCGTATAGTCATGACCATGGAAGCTTGTCCTCGGACAAATGCCGGCTCTACAGGCTTAGAAGTGGAAATGAGCACCGCCCCTTACAGTTGGGCATGACTAGACCATTCGGTCGTGGGGAAACCTTTACCTTTACCTTGTTACCTGAACACCATGCTATACACGCAGTAGCGTTATTCATCCAGTATGCTGGGCGGGACTTACCTTTGAGTGGCAGTCCGCCCATTGCATCACGCCGCGTTCCGGGGCAAGCGGGAAAGTGGTGGAATGCGGCATGACGCAATGGGCGGACTGCCACTCAAAGGTAAGTCCTGCCCAGTGTACCGGGTGAATAACACCACTGTATACACCATGAGTTCGTGATCTAGTAGGGCTTCTTGACTTCCTGTATACCTCCTGGTTGGTTCAGGGCTGTTCCGTTCCACCCAGTCTGAAATTCCCGCTTAGCTGTGCATGAGACCAGTTAGCCACTATCACATGCCAGGTCAAGGAATGAGAGGATTACTGCTGAAGCTGCTCATGGGAACGAGTCGCCACTGTCACCCAGTCTCTCTCTCCCCACCACACCTGCATGCACCAAGCCAATTAATGAGAATTCCCACTGAGCTGCACTGGTGATGAGCCACTTCCCTCCTCTGTCTCCCTCCACCATACCTGCATGCGTGCCAACCCAAGGAACAAGAGGATGCTGCTGCTCCCATGGCTGCTTTCCATGGGGCACAAGGACATCATGGCACTCACTTTGGGAACCTTCTTCAGTCCATTTAGCATAATTTATTGCATGTGTGTGGGAGTAAGAACATAGAAGGGCCCCACTGGATCAGGCCAAAGGCCCATCTAATCCAGCTTCTTGCATCTGGCCCACCAGATGCCTCAGGGAGCACCCAAGACAACAATATATCTGCTTCCTGTTGCCACTCCCTTGCACCTGGCATTGATTCGGAGCTAACCTACTTCTAAAACCAGCAGGTTGCACGTGCCCATCTTGTCTTGTAACCTAGGATGGATTTTTCTTTTCCTCTTTCTGTCCAGTCACCTTTGAAAGGCATCCAAGCCTGATGCCGCCACCACGTCCTGGGGCCAGGAGGGTGGGCCTTCGTGTTGTTGCTGTTGTTAAACACCCTGCAGTAAGAAGTCCTTGCAGACCTTCTGAGGGCCAGCAGTGCAACAATGAGCTGAAGAATGAATGATCACACTCTCAGCAAATAAACCACTGCTTATTTGGAGCTTTGTTATCAATGGTGTGTATAGGATTGACACACCAGTCATTATGTGCAAGCCAAAAATAGTTACTTTCTCACCACAGAAAGAGCACTGCAGTGGATTAGATATATCCTACTGTACAGAATCTCTCCAATATCTGTAGCAAGGATAAATACTTTTTTTTTTTTTTTGGCTTTCTCACCAGCCTGCTAGATTTCAGCTCTCACCTCATAACTATCAATAATAGCTCTGGGGTTAGTTTTGTTGCAGACGGAGACAGGGAAAGACAGGATTGAGGAAAAACAAAGCTCTCTCTCTAGCTCTCTCTCTCTCTCTCTCTCTCCTTGTGTCACTGGCAAGCTTAAGCTCTGTTGTGGTCAGTGGTAGGATGTGCAAAGCAGTGTTTGAGATTCCAAAAGGGCCTGTTTTGTATTTGAAACAGACTAGTATAATGTGTGGTTCAACTGGCTAGGAGATGGTAATGACTGCTACCAGGTGGGTGGAACAAGGAGGAAGAAATGTCCCTCCATAATTAACAAAAAAGACAGAAACTCAGAACAGACCCCTCCCAGATGGGTTTAAAAATATATGCTCACAGAGGAATAAAGATGACATCTGCAGGGGCAAAGGTTAGCTGGATTTGTCTTTCTCCATCTTCTTTTAGACAAGCATTGAGTAAATTTTTCAGCCACAGTCTGAACTTGAGCTACTTCTGGAGTCTTTTAAATGTTAGCATTTGTGGAGGGAATACAATATGGCTGTGGCTTTTTCTCCATGTATTTGCAGGAAAAGTGGAACAATTTAAACAAAGTTCCTATTGAAAGAAGACATTGGCCAGTGCCACAAAGTATCTACTAATTTTTGCCCCTTCCCCCTTGATACATTTTAAGGGAGAAAAAAAAATCTGCTCTTTAAAAAATCAGTTTGTCCAGTTTAATATGTAGCGAGGGCAATGCTAACCTGGAGTCAGACTGGCACAGTTAGGCCAGCAGTTTGGTCGGCACAAGGGGCACCATACGTTTGGACCAGTATGGACTGTATGCTTAGACCAAGTATGTTTGGACCACTCTCGCAGCCAGAGAGACGAGCACACAGAAGTGCGCCATCCTTGCTGACTTTGAGAGTGGTCGAAATGTGCTTTATGGTGGCCCTGGTGCCATCCAAACTTTGCTGGCCTAACTGTGCCGGCCTAACTCCAGGTTAGGTTTGTGCCCATAACTTTGTTAGAAGCCCTAAGACGTCACAGAAACTTTTCTTGTCTATCCTATTGCCAAGGTCTGGTCTGCTAGGAAATGAAATGAGAAGCCTCCCCCCCCCCAAACAGGGACAATGTAGGAGGTCATGCACTTTCACAGAAGAAACCACGAATATTGGAAGAAAACATGCCAGGAGCAATTTAAGGAGATGGATGATCTGCTTTCTCCTCGCTTTGAATGGGCTGGCAGGCTGGAAGGAGGCATTGGTGGTGACAGACTTCCCAAATCTGCTGCCCTTTTGCCCCACAATCAGCCATGGATGCAACCCACAATGCCTCAGCTAACGGGTGGACCACGCTACCCCGAAAAGTGTTGGCTCCCATTCTATGAGACCTTGGTTTGTGATTATTTTAAGCAAAATGGTGCAAATTACGCTGTCCTGTCATGAAAATAAGCCCTGTGTTAGGGCTTTTAGGGACAACCAGAGCCATAACTGGCTCAAAGTGCGCCAGGGGGCAGGGCAACATCACAGCGTCCCTAGTGGCCTTTGCCACCCCCTGTGCTGCCCCGCCACACCTTCAAGCACCCGGAATCTCTCAATTTAGGAGCCTACCAGATAAAACGGAGCATGGGCAGGCCAAGAAGCCAGTTGCTTTTTTTCCTGCCGCAACCGACACCCGCTGGGCCCGCCTCTCCTCACAGCACCATAAATATGCTTCTGCGGACAACATGTACCATCTAACATCTGCTAGCTGTTCTAAGCATCTAACCTAGTGCGTCCCAAACCCTTTTAGCACTGCAACATACTGTATATAAATGAATAATTTAAAAACGTGATACTAAACCTGTTGCAAAATCTACAGTATGCTTCCTCTCTTTCCCTTCTGCTTTTTCTTCCATCTAGCCCAGGGATTCTTAACCGGGAGTATCCATACCCCTTGAGGTATGGGAACCAAATGATGGGGGTATGGGACTTGATCTCTGATTAGATTAGATTATTAGATTAGATTATTTAATCACCATTATCAAATATGAATTGAGACATTCTGTTCCTAGCTACCCATATGTAAAATATACCAAGTTATTGACATCTTTAGAAATCTTACAGGTACCTAATAGGATTGATGATTATGACAATTTTGACAGTCTGGTGAAGGAGGTATGGGGGTCTAATTGTAAAAAGGTTAAGAACCCCAATCTTGCCTGAAAGAATCCTTTGGAATTCAAACGCAGTCTGATAACACACTATTTTTGGATGGTCATAATAAAGGCCTTATTCTACTTTGGATTGTGAATATTTCTTCTAATGAACCAATATGGCCACCTATGACTTTGTTGCTACTTAAGTGACAGATAAATGAGTCAGCAGAACAATTCACTGGGGAAAAATTAATACCGATTCAGCCTAATCAAATCAATCAATCAAATAGTATTTATATACCACTTTTCAACAAAAGTTCACAAAGCAGTTTACAGGCAAATAATAAATTTTAATGGCTCCCTGTCCCAAAAGCGCTCACAATCTAAAAAAAAAAAAATGCAGAACACGACCAGCAACAGCCACTAGAAAAGACAATGTGCAGGGGTGAATAGGGACAATTACTCTCCCCCTGCTAAACTTAAGAGGAACGCCACTGGAAAAAGTGCCTCTTGCCCAGTTAGCAGGGATAAATTATCCATGGATTTTATATCCGTAGATTTGGCGGGTCCCTATCTCTATGTGGGTCCCTTGGTCCCATGATGAGCCAGACTAGGCTCAAACTGAAACCTCTGAAGGCGACTGAAGCTGTGCTCAGCAGACCTCAGAATGGCCGTTTCAGGAGAAAAAAAATGGCCGTTTCAGGAAAAAAAAAGTTCCTTCCAGTTTTCTCTGGAAACTGGAAGTGATGTTTTAAATGCCTTATAAGGTGTTGCAAGACCCAGGGAAGCCCTCCGTAATTAAAACAAGAATGTACTTTTGGCAAAACAGTTTTGGATATTAAGGCCCAATCCTATCAGGCACAACGCAGGTGGTACAAGTGTACTGCCCCCATTTTGCAAGGTGCTATAAAGTGCCTCCAGTGCCAGCAGTAAGCCATTACCACCAGCGCTTGGGTGATGCCATGGCTCCACCGGCCCTGCACAGCCCAGAAGGCATTCAGCAAGCTGGCTAGTGGTGAGTTCACCGGTGCTGCGGGCTTTCTGGGTGGGGTTTTCTGGGCATTCTGGGACAGGGGGTGGGGAAGAGCAGGGGTGGGACTGGCAGCAGTGCAGAGCCAGTGCAGAGGCGAGTAGACCGCTTCCCTGCCCTGTGCCCTTACCACGGGAAAAAGCGATGAGCATTTCCTTCCCCCATGGAGTCTCCCATGGCTGCCTGGCTGCCACAACAGTAGCCACCTAGTTACTGGTTTGCTTACGGGTAGTCTGGCAGCTTAGGATTGGACTGCCTCGCTAGAAAATGTAGAGGCTCTAGGCTGCCCGTGCTGGGCTCTTTAAGATTGGGTCCTAAGTTCTACTGGGCTGAGTAGACATGTATTTGTTGTTGTTTAGTTGCTAAGTCATGTCCAACTCTTCGCAACCCTATGGACCACAGCACGCCAGGCCTCCCTGTCCTCCACTAGCTTCCGGAGTTCACCCAATTTAATGTTCATCGCTTCGGTGACACTATCTAACCATCTCATCCTCTGCTGCCCCCTTCTCCTTTTGCCTTCAATTTTTCCCAGCATGAAGGTCTTTTCTAAAGAGTCCTCTCTTCTCATGAGGTGGCCAAAGTGTTTGAGCTTCAGCTTCAGGATTTGTCCTTCCAGGGAGCAATCAGGCTTGACTTCCTGTAGGATTGACCGATTGGATCTCCTTGCAGTCCAGGGGACTCTCAAGAGTCTTCTCCAAGGATTGTGAATAAAATGAAACCTGGCCAAATCTTAGCTTGTTAGACTGAACCCAGCAACTAAATTAAAATTTCACTAAGCTCACTGGGATAAGGGACATTTCTCTCACATGGGATTTCAGTCTTTTTTTAATAACAAGAAAAATTGTGTCTGAAATGTTGAAGATCCAGAATGAACATTCAGGAATGTCAAACTGAAATTCTGCAGACCGAAACATCTTTCACAACTATTTTTGTTTTAACCTATGATTGCTGTCAGACTATGATGTTTCTTTCTTTGTTGCTTTTTCTTGCGGAAGCTGTGGGGGAGGGGAGCTGTGTGTGGAAAAATATAACAACTATTTCCCACCCAGCTGTTGTCAAGATGAATTTCAGATGAGAAGAAATGTCTATTCTGTTCTTACAGTAAGCGATTCTCAACTAGTTAATATTAAAGGCAAGAAAATAGTTTTCAAGCATTTTGGAATAAGATGGTTATAATTATGTGTCCACGGAATGATGGGTTCCAAATTTTTGCATAGCTTTTTAGTATGCTCTTTTTGCAAATACGTAATATACTTCTGAAGTGGTTAATACGGGGAAAATAAACATATCCAGTCCCCCAAGTCTTCCCCCTGGCCTGTGCTGTGTTCATGTGGTGAGTTACCCACAATCTGGTGCTTCTGAGGGGAAAGTTTTCAGAAGAGAACATTCTGGTGGACTGGAAAATCCCATAAACAAGACATTGTCTACTTATGGTTTGTACTTTCATATAACTATGTTGGAAGAAGAGAAAGAGAAGAAAAGCCAGCGAGGCAGAACTATCACTTGCCTCTTCCCCCTGCTGTGCCTTTTTAAGCTCCTCTTTTCCATCTTCCCCTATCCCAAGAAACACCAGCTACCTGTGAGAAAAAGGAGACAGAAAAGAAAAACATGTAGAAAATATAGTAACCTGCTCTGATCCCATGAGATTAAACAGGATATAAATTGAAACAATAATTGTTATTGTAGTGAGCTGCCTTGGTGGTCCCAATCAAAGCAGAAGGACAGGATAAACCTGTCAGAGCTCAATCTGATCTTCCCCTCTTTCCCTTCTCCTTCCATGGATCTAGTGCGGGGCAAATTGATCGGCTTCAGCAGGGAAAGGAGATTTAATATGCAAACTCAGTGAACCATGGTTTGTTCTAGAAACCGTGGTTTGCTATAAACCGCAGTTTGGTCTTGGTTTTCTGTTAGAATGTTCATGTTAGAATAGAATTACAAAAATCCACAGTTCCTGGCATTCAAAGGTATCATGGGACTGTGGTTCTAATATGGAAGCAAAAGCTTTTCTCTTCTCACATGTGAGAAAGAAGGAGGACTGTACAAGCCCATGGATCTCCTAGGCTTACAGTCCTATCCCAACCCTGGGCAGCCTATACCACTCAATGCTGATGATGGAGAGCATGCTTCATGCTTGGAGGGGAGGCAACTTGATGGCCTGGAAGAGTAGGCCACATGCAATGTGCCTCCTCAAACCTATGCCAGCAGGGGTAAATCTGCAGAAAGCCAGGATGTTAAGCCTGTTGCATGTTAAGCCAGGAAAAAAGGGATAAGATACTAGTGTGCACCTCTGCCAACAAGATCATCCCCCTCCTGTCTCCATCTTGGCCCTGAACTATCCACAATCCTCTCCTGTGTTCTCCCACCCCTGCACATTGGCCTGCACATGGTCTCTGGCTTTTTGCCCTGGCAGCTGTAGTCCTTAGAACAATGGAGCAACTTTCCCCTTGTTGTTCTAGGGGCATAAGCCCTGTCAGCATAAGCCCTGGATAGGATTGGGCTGTTTTGCATATTGCAGGAAAGCACGTGTGGGAAAGAAAGACTGTCAAGCGTTTGAAGGATAAATAATAGCTCTTCAATTCTGTGCTTAACTCATGTGGATGGACATGTAGCTGCTTTCATCTTTTCTAAGGTTGTTCATGTTATGGTTTCATTTGAAGCAAGACTATTTGGCCACACTTAAGCAATTTGGAGAATTACGCATAAGCGTTCAGCACCCTTTGTTTTTTGGGAAGCCGTGTGGGTTCTCTCTCTCTCTCTCTCTCTCTCTCTCTCTCTCTCTCCTTCTCCTCCCACCATAGAACCCCGCATTCCTCTCTTTTAAGAGCGCGATCTTAACCTGGAGTTAGGCCGGCACAGTTAGGCCAGCAAAGTTTGGCTGGCACAAGGGGCACTGTAAAACACATTTGGACTATTCTCGGAGTCAGGGAGGATGGTGCACGTCTGTGTGCTGGCCTCTCTGATTCCGGGAATGGTCCAGACATACTTTATAATGTACTTTGTGCCAGTCAAACTTTGCTGGCCTAACTGTGCCAGCCTCTCTCCAGGTTAGAATTGCACTCGAAATAAAGTGATAATCCTTCCCATCCTACCGCAAGGCGCATGATGCCTCTGTTCAGAGTTGCTACTGTTCGTGTGAAGTGCCGTAATTGCACTTCTCCTTTTGCTAATCATCCATGTTTCAAGTCCTCCCCTTCCCCTCAGCTGTTATGTGGCTCATTGCTCATAGAAGTGAAGTATTTAGACCTGACATGTCACAGAAGCAGAACTGCACGATCCAGCCAGCCTGGATTTAGAGCTCTCTTTCCTCAAAGCAAGAGGCCTAAGTCTGCATTAAGGGTGCAATATTAATTTAAAGCTGAACTGATACCTGTGGGAATACAGAAATGAAATGTAGCCCTGTTGGCAGCAGGGGGCTCAGGCAGCCAGAATGAAGCACACCCCACTGACTGTTTGTTCAACATCACCTTCAGAAATCTCCAGACTTTTCCAATTGTGTGCGTGGGTTACATCTTGCAGTTCAGTTATGAATCTTTCACAATGTCAGATTACTCTCAGCACCAGAATGGCTCAGTTTTTCTTTATAAGGTGCCAGAGAACCTTAGAAGGAATGAAAACAGTTACAAGTCCATAAACATGTGGTAAACAAAGCATTGGAGAGCTGCCAGTTTTTTGTCAAACCCTCTGGGCAGGTTTTCTTTTCCTTTTCAACACACCCACTCCAAAAGACACCTTGCAAGAGCCTGTAAGCTTCTCCTGCAAGCAAACCTTTCTCTAGCTATGACCGTGGTCTACTCAGTTCTCACAACCAATAGGCAGAGATCCAACCTCTGATTGGGGTCACTGCAGTTACTGTAGATGATACACTTGTGGTTGCCAGGGGCAATGCTTAACGAGAACTCTGTCAAGGCAAGGGCATAACTTGCCAGCATTCTTTCACTACTCCACCTCCATCCTACATTCTCCAACCTACATCAGTGTTTCCCAACCACGGACCGCTGAGGGCGCAATCCTAAACTGAGTTAGGCCAGCATAAACTAAGCCAGCAAAGTTTGGCCAGCACACCATAAAGTATGTTTGGACCACTCTCGGAGTCAGAGAGGCCAGCACAGAGATGTGAGCCATCCTCCCTGACTCAGAGAGTAGTCCAAACACGCTTTATGGTGGCCATTGTGCTGGCCAAACTTTGCCAGCTTAGTTTATGCTGGCCTAACTCCAGTTTAGGATTGCGCTCTCAGACCAAAAGTGAAATAGTCATGGACTACATGCAACCCCCCCTCCCCTGCTCTGCACACAAAACATGCAATTAAGTTTGTAATACTTTACAACTTTGTAAAATACTTTGTAATTTATTAGAGATTCATTAAATGCATTATTTATACAGAAGATTTGTGAAATGCTGCTTTTGTTGCCAGTGATATCTGCGGGTGGTCTGTTCTCCCCCCTCTCTGGTGGTCTGTGGTCTGGTGGTCCTGCTTGCCCAGCAAGACTTTGGAAGTGACTGAAGGCTATCTTTTTTTCTGATACCTTGCGGACCACTTCTCAGGGTTTTGCGGACCACAGGTGGTCCATGGACCATGGTTTGGGAAGCTGTGATATAGATATATGAATGCTTCTGTGGCAGAGGAATTGTCTCTGCTGTCAATGTTTTTTCCCCCTATTTCCATGGTTCTTCAATTTTACAAGAAGCATCAGAGAAGGCATAGTACCACTATGCACACAATCTGTCAATATTAGCTACAAGTATACCTCTCCTCCATTTCTTGCTGTGCGTTTTGTCTCTAATAAGGTCAAAGGAAAAAGAAACAGAGCAGTTGCATTGCAAGCATGTGGCATTTTCTCACAGCATTGAATAGATTCTCCCATCTGAAATCAATCAATAGCAGTTTGGGAGGAATCAATCAGAAAAATCATTTGTGAGGTTGCCAGTCCAGAAGCTCTCAAACCATCCTTACAGTGGCGGAGTCCTTAATGTGGTCCCAGAAAAATGACAATGTGTTCTGGGATCTTTCTATAGCACTATCTTGGCATTGGAATAGCTCATTTATTTGACCATGTTAGTGCATTAATCATCACTGATACTTTTGTTGCGTTTGCTTTGAAGCTCGCCACAACTTATCTTTCCATTTTCAGATTAAATGTGGTCAATTATACCAATACAAAGCTTGTAAGGATCTGTCTCATGTTAAGCTTATTTCCTTCATTCATCAGCCTTCAGGCTCTAAGCTTGTTGGTGTTTTCCAGTTTTATAGGCAGTTTAGGATATATTGCGTGCCTTTGAGAAGATGTCCCTTGACCACACCGAAGCATAGTTGCTGGTATGTGTCGTCTTCCATTGCAATTACACGAGCTTGTGCGCTATTTTAAACACGTTCCTGGAACTAGAGGTGGTAGGAGCACTACACGTCTAACAACTGTAGACTTGCATGTGATAAAAGTCCAAGTCCAGTGGCCCTCTCAGAGAGGCGGCACAGTGCTACGTTTTTCAGGCACTTGAAACGCCACAAAAAGCAGTCCTTCCCACTCACCTTCAGAGCCATTTGGGGCTAATTATAGGCATCTTCTCTGCTTTGCTCTCATAGCTGCAAATGGCTCTAAAGGCAATTGGAAAGGGCCGCTTTACACAATGCTTCAGGCACCTGAAAACATAGCACTTTGCCTATCCCCTGGACACCATTGCACTGAGCTCAACAGCTCTTACTCCTCATTATTTGTTAGTACTCCTCATACTTGTTACTGGGTTTAGGCTGGCCCAAGGGAATTGTGCCGGACCCGGACCGTAGAAAAGTGCATTTGGACAACTCTCAGAGTCAGGGTGGATGGTGCACATCTGTCTGCCAGCATCCCTGACCACGAGAGTGGTGCAAACGCACTTTACGGCACATTTGAGACACTCCTGGCCCAGCACAAGTGACTTGTACCAACCTAACTGCAGGTTAGGATTCCTGCCTTAGTATCTTAACTGCAGTCCTGTGTGCCTTACTTTATGATTCTTGGACTGCAGCAAGGCAGCTTTCCATCCATTCTAAAGTCCTTTTCATCTCTCTTCACAGACATTTTACCTCCTTATGAAAATACTTGACAAAGCTGTCTTTGCAGGACAGGACTGGCAGCCGCAAGCGGAAGGGCGAATTGTTGCATCTGCCCACCATCTTGCTATGCAGATGCTAATTACCTTAACGTGCAAATGTTCCAGAAAGTTGTTCTTAAAGTATTTCCAAGAGTGAGAACTATTCCCTTCTAAAACAGAGATGTTGAAATTATCTGATAAGCTTCCTCTCACTTGGAGTGCATCTGGCTTGCCTTGTTCGGCCAGAGTCATGTTCAACGAAACTGCGTTCCAAGTTATGAGCCAAGTTTTCTGCATTGGGCTTTGAAGCATCTGCAGCTTTCAAAGGACTGTTTAGCACATGATTAAGTTTGCATGCTGATGTCATTTTGACGTATAAAATTTAATGACTTTGTGTGGATGCACCATCAGGAGGTGGGACAAATCTTTGTGCAGATGTACACACAATGGGAAGCAACTGCACTTTGAAATTTCCTACCATGTGCTCCCATAGGTATTCATCACATTTTGTTATATATACACTCTTCCCCCTTTATAAATACTCTCACTATATTGCAGTTCTGTTATCCATTCTGCACGTATTAAGACCATCCTTCTTTATCCATACCAAGATTTTTGATATGAGGTCTGAGAATGATGGTGGGGAGAAGGGCCAATTATCTCACGGAGGAAAGTCGACCTCCTATTTTACCCAATGGCTACATACACACATCCCTCGGCTCTGAGCTCCAGAGACAGAGAAGGGGACAAATTTGCTTCACATGCCCAAGAATGAGTTCCAGGAGTTCATATCAAATTTTGGATTTCCCCGCTCTAATATGACAGACGTACAGAAGAACCCCTTTTTGGATGTGCTCCTGAGGACTTTAGGAGAAATGCTCTTCAGTACCCTCAGAGAACTGAGCATGACTGGTGTATCCCATCTGCAAACTTCATGGTTTATGCTCATGCTTTATTATAGTTTCATTTCTCATAGGATGATTTTTTTTAAGCCGTCCCCCGCTCTGCAGTTTTCTGTGTAATCTGAAAATTGGTTCCTAAGGACTAGGGCATATTCCCTGCCCCCATAATACCTTCCCTGCACTGTGCACTGTAATCAATATTCTTATTAGAGAGAGCAGTGAATGTGACCATGAAGCCTGGCACTAGAGAAAGCTATTTTAGCACAATTGCTAAGAACCTGAGCAGGACTGGGACGTCATCTCCTGGTACCCGAAGGGGTACATCAGATGCTTTCCTCTTTCCCTAGTGGCACTCTAGTTCAGAGGTCTTCAACAGAGGTCTTTTTTATTCCTGTAACCTGCTGCATCCCCACAACTGAGGCTTTGTGACCCGATTGGGTTCCTGACCCCAAGGTTGAAGAACTGGATTACAGCAAGCTTCAGAAAAGGCTGCAGCATAACCAGTGGTGTCATTCAAATGATTTAGGAACAGGAACTCACTTTTGATTGGCACTTGTCCGGAACCCGGAACCAGCCACGGAGCCCGTTAGGATCCGGAATGCCCGTTCTGGTCCGTTCCCCCTGAATGACATCACTGAGCATAACCATGAAAGCTTATAGTACACAAAATGTATTAGTTTTGGCAACAAAGACTCTTGGTCACCATTCAGTTTCATCACACATGAAATTCTAAAGTACACACTGGTTCCAACTTACCAACATTCAAGTTACAGATTGCTGAACTGGTACTTTCGAGCAGGTGCTCTTCATTCCTTGTGGTGCTTTCACACAGGCTGTTTCAGGATACAAAAGTTCCAACTTTGAGACAAATGTCCAGAATGGAACGGTGCATATGTTGGGGGGGGGGTCACAGCCCAGTCTTATGGGCCTTCTTGAAGTGGCTGCATGCTATAGCGGGGCAGGGGATAGAATTGGGCTGCTAGAGTACTACTGTAAAAGCTCAGTTCAACAAAACAAAATGCCTTCATACCAAAGCATTTAATCCATATTATTACTTCTCTGCAGCTCAAAGTTGTGCCCTTTTTTTGCATTTGAAAGCAGCGATGAATTATGAATGCATTGAATGCAGTTCATCAGAAACCTGATGCTTCACATTAGTCTGCAGTTATTATATCCTTCAGAAACATGAGTCAGGCATTGCTGGGTTTTTTTTTTATATGTGCAATATCCAGGAATCTCCGGTTTCATATCAAGGCAGAATTATAACAAATGTTCTGGGGGCTGTGGAACAACAGCAGAGTCATATATACCGTATCCTAACATGATTTCCCAATCCCATTCCTCCACTATTGGCACTGATGCAGCTGGGCTGGTGGAATACATGCTGCATCCAATAGTGGCGGGTGGGTGATTGGACAGCAGGAGGTAAATAGAAATATTTTTACTTACCACCACCACTATCATCCCCAGTGGCCTGATCCCCAATGGATATCCTTGGACATATTATAGGGCGCAATCCTAATCTGGAGTTAGGCTGGCACAGTTAGGCCAGCAAAGTTTGGCCGGCACAAGGGACACCGTAAAGTATGTTTGGACCACTCTTGGAGTCAAGGAGGATGGCATACGTCTGTGTGCTGGCCTCTCTGACTCTGAGGGTGGTCCAAACATACTTTATGGTGGCCCTTGTGTCAGCCAAACTTTGCTGGCCTAACTGTGCTGGCCTAACTCCAGGTTAGGATTGTGCCCTGGTGCACATAGGTTCTGTTGTGATAGTCCAGGTGATTCCAACTGCCATTCCATATGATAAATACTGCCTGAGAGTGAGCACAAAATTGGAGAATGGTGAAACTGTTCCATCTATCAGATTAAGTTCCTGCCTATGTCTTGTCTTTTTTTAAAAGAGGAAGTATATATTTTCTGGATGTAAGGAATTTTCAGGGCAGAATTCAGTATTTTAATTTTATGTACGGACTCCGGAATGTAACCCTCACATAAGACGAGGGGCAACTGTACAACAAAATGGAAGCACATAGCTCTGTTGAATCAAGGCTTCTAAGACTGGATAATAACAGGTCAGCATATTGGAGAGAGTGCCCCTGCCTCAAAGAAGAGCTTGAGAGACAACATTTCAGACCAACTGTCACAGATTTATTATAGAAGAATACAAGTGCAAGTGTAAAAAGGAATATCCTTTTTACTGAAAATAATTAATCAAGAAACGCTGCCCTAACTGATGTGTGGTCTGTTCCTTGTGAAAGTGTATTAGGTACATCTGTGGAAATCAGGCAGTTTTCAGGAAAGGCATTTCACGAGTTTCCTGCTTTTCCACATGACCAGAAAATAAAGGAAAATAATACAGAAAATGATTTGTAACAGAACCAACCTCAAGAATAAAAAGTAAATGATTGGCAAAGGGAGATAGGTTATTTGAAGAATGGTTGAGAGAGACTTTTATCATGTACTATGATGATTAAGGTAGTTGCATGGTCTTTATGAAAGTGATCTATACTTGCCATAATTTATAGAAAATTATAGGTTTAAATTCTTTTTTTTATTTTGTGTGCTAAATAATAAAACTTTTTTTTTAAAAGGAGTCCCCAGTATCCACAGTTTCAGGTATCCACAGGGGATGGGGGTCCAGAACAGAACCCCAGTGGATACAGGAACATGCCTGTACATACATGTAATCAATGTCATCAAATAGTGTTCCAAGTACCCCACGGAACATACAAGACCCCAAGCCAGTAACATGTTGGGGCTTGTTTATGTGTTGACAACTGTGTCCGCAGACCAATAATAAAGCATGAGCACAAATCCTACATCTGTGAAAAGTGTGTTCAAAGATTAAAACCATATAATTGGAAACAAAGATGTGCTTAAGGAAATATTTGGAGCCAGTTCTTTTTGAGCGCAACTTCTTTTTGTTATGAGTACATGAAGTACTCATGTTCCTTCTGAGCAACATAAGGATATTCATTTTGCTTCTTATTACACACCCAGGTTCCCACCCTCATCAGATACATA
Organism: Lerista edwardsae; assembly: GCA_029204185.1. Lineage (NCBI taxonomy): Eukaryota > Metazoa > Chordata > Lepidosauria > Squamata > Scincidae > Lerista > Lerista edwardsae. The sequence goes on from JAJKFI010000012.1 coordinate 3,973,837, forward strand.
AATTGATTGGCAAGGATTCTACATTCATGACTGGAAAATACATGATGTCATGCAGCAGTAAGCTGTTGAAGGCTTGCAAACTGTGGCCTACCTGGGTTTTTCTTCTGCCCATAAACCTCCTTGGCTCCCTGCTGTGATCTACCTGCAGGCCTTGTCGGAAGGAAGAAGCGCCAAGCCATGTTTGACTGGCTGGGTGTGGATTGTGGGCAGGGGCATAGCTAAAGAAGTGCAGGGGGTGCAATTGCACCGGGCAACAAGTTTTAGGGGGGAAACAAGCTGAGCTTAACACTAGTAGCCAAAACTGTGAAAACTTGGTATGTATGAATAATACCATTATGTTATATATCATTGGAAAGGTAATTTAATGCAAAATGCAATGAAACAAACTGGAATGTAATATCTTCACACTATCAAAGGTTATGGCCAAAAAACCAGAGAAAACATAAATACAACTGTGATGTCACTTCCTGCTGTGATGTCACTTCTGGGGCCAATGTTTGCCTTCTGCACTGATCTGCGCAAGAAGGTTTAATAATAAGGAGGCGGCATGACATCATTTTCTTGAAGCCACATCGGGGCACCTGCGGCCATATATGTATACGCAGTCAGATCATTGCCGCCAAGGAGGATTGCCGCAAATTCACGAATGAAAATCTCCCTGCACGTGTGTAAAAGTTAATATCAACCTCTTTAATCATGCCTGCATGTTCTGCATATGGGTGTGCGAATCGCTGTACGAAAAATGGGATTTAATTTCCACGGAAAGATTCATGTATTCACATTACATCGGTTCAATAAAACTACAATTCACTGAAATAGTGCATTATTTTTGAAGCTGTGTAATTTCTTGTTGTTCCTAGCAATCTTATTCACCATTTTCTGACACCCACTGTTAATGGTCTAGAAGGTAAAAAAAAATATTTCCCCCCTCCTTTTTTCCCCCTTCCTGTTTACACTTTTTTTTCTCACCTTCCATTTTCTACTGTAATATTTTCGAAATTCTGAACATTAACAGAATTTGTTTTATGGGGGAGGGTGAGTGTAGAAGTTAAAAAAATACTCTTAATAGTCTAGAAGTAAAAAAGAATTACTCTCATATTGACAACTACTTAAGTTATGAAGAGATTTTAATGAAATTTTCCTATATATTTATCTAATTTTTGCCCACCCTCCCCCTTTTTTTCTTTCCTTCCTGTTCACACTTTATTTTTCTGCCTTTCATTTTCTACTGTAATATTTATGAAATTCTGAACATTAACAGAAATTTTTTTTATGGGGCATGACCGTTTTATTTTTGCTTGTGTAGATTTCAGAAAAGTCTGTCAAAATAGTGCAATCTGAGTTTAAATAGACAGCAAGTAGCATTTCGTCAGGTATGTTCAGTAATATAATTATGAGGAATTTAACCTTGTAATTACATATACATCATAATAAGGTTACCAATAATGTGTCTACATGATCACATGTTTTTATTTTCGTAAGTTTTTATTTAAGGAATAAACTATTACATCCTAAACAGTACGAGCAAAGCAATCTGAAATGCTTGGAATGAGGATTGTTTTGAGTAGCCTAACATGGCGGCTAAGCCCGCCCACTGGCTTCACCTCAGGAGCATTAGCGCTTAAGGCAGGGCGCCTCCTTGTTATTAAACCTCTTTGGGTCTGCGCTTTCATTAGCTACGCCCCTGATTGTGGGTGTCATGTTGTCCACCCCTGATTTCATGGATAAGTGAATGTAATCTAGGTGAATGTAGAATGATAAGGAAAAAGGCACAGGAGAAGATTGTTAGGCACGTCAGCATTTTGTTGCAAAATTTCAAGTCTCTTTATTTTAATGTATCTAACAAAGAGCCCAGTCTTATGCATATCTAGGATATCATATCACATCCTATCATATCTAGGATGCATATCAGAAGTAAGTCCCATTATATTCAGTGTTGATTCCCAGGTAAGTGTGGATAGGATTGCAGCCTGAATTACTCTCCATTTAGATATGTAAAGTGCATATTTTTGAAGTACAAAAATTTTATATGTGGCCTGGGTGGCTATTATTTTTCTGGTATCGTAATTTCTGTTTGTTAGTTGTCTTATGTTACAAAGAAAGGTGGGCTAATAATAATTGCAATAAATAAATAAATAAATAAATAAATAAATAAATAAATGATTTGTGCTTTTGAACAGTGATATGCACGGGGACTCACTCCTATAGAGCTTAGTCCTTTTTACTATGAAGCCTCATCTTCTTAAACCAGATGTGTGAGGACAGCTGTGGTTACTCAACAGGGAGAGACATGCAGATTGCTTACGATTAAATGAATCCTTTAACAAAAAATTATAGTTACTGTGCTGCTAGTCCCTGTCATTCCAAAAACGTTCTACAGCCCATCCCTTGTGAATATTTTTTCAAACTAAGATCTGTGGCTAATCAAGTCACAAGAAGACTGACTGACTCGTTGAAAGCTGAAGAAGGTGTTAAATTCTCAAATTGCTCAGTTTTGGAGGCAGTGACATTCCCCTTCAATGGCACTCTGGCCATGCCGAGTTTGGCATGTTAGGCAGACGAACAAGACAACTCCAAACAAACATTTTTGGAAGGACGTATCACACTGGGAAATAAGACTTTGACAACACTGAACTCCTTTCCCCTCTTATTGGAATAAGTTTGTGCCTGCAGAATGTATTTGGCAAAACATGTTGGCGATGATATGAAATGTACATTAATTATATGTTTTGCCTTATTTATGAAGCTCATAACCCAGTCCTATTGAAATCCCCCCTGCTGATGCAGCCAACCACCAGACCACACACTGCATCCTGTGTGTGGGAGCGGGGTAGGTGGGGGAGTCAGTCCCAGAGGTCTCCTCCAAGTAAGGAAACATTTGTTCCCTTGCCCCAGGATAAACCAAAGGACCTATTAGGATCTGCACCAGCAATTTTGTGATGCAGATCTGAGTGGACCTAGGTAGGTTGGTTGAGGCTGGGAAGGGTGGGTAGGATATTGGCAAGTTGCAGCCACCAATAACTGGCCCTTTCCTGCCCTTGACACACCCTGCCCTGCCCTGGTCCTGCTCCATTTTGACCATCCACTGACACCCCCCCGCACCAATTTATTGGTATTGGGACCCCCTTAGAGGCCACTGTCACTGGCCACCACTACTCACTGTTTGTGGTGGTGCCCAGGCTGCAGGCTACGGACCATTGCATTTTACAGTGACTGTAAAGTGTCCTTCACCCATGGAACAGATAGGATCGGGCTGTTAATCAGATCTGTCCTCTTCATGTTTTGATATATTTCTGTTTTTTTAATGTACTTTCCTTTTATATTGATTGCTTTTCTTTTTTTCCTGTGTTTTCTTAATTATATAATAAAAACTCAAAAGATGAGAAGTTACCCTTCTGCATTTTGGTATCACATTTTGTGCTCTTGTGCTATGACCTCTTGTCTTTAGGTCTGAAGCAACAATACAGCAGCACCAGGACACACAATAAGGGCACCTGAATCCTCTTCCACAACCAGAAGGCTCTTCCATTCATGGCAGGGGGATTGATTTTCATTATTCTCCCCTTAACCCTGCAGTTCTCTGCTCCTATACAGTCCTCTTCCAGAAGTTCCCCTGAAGCGAAATTTCAGAGGGTGCAGATGGGTGCTCTGCTGGGGAGGCAGCAGGGAAGTTCACTTCCATGAGCTTCCTTCTATGCATGCTTCTTAGCTTGTAAGAGTTCACAAAAAAGACAGTTCATTGCTTTTAAAAGGTATAGCTAGATCCCATCAGTATAAGCAAAGGCCACCAGTCACGCTGCTGTTTCTGTCTGTGTTGCTGCAACAAGTGAGCAAGTGCAAAGTTCTGTTTCCTCATTTCTGCCCTTGAGGACTGTTAGGAGACTTTGGCTGATGCAGAACACAGCAACCACCATGTTTCTAATAAGAAAAGAAACGCTTACCCCATGTATTTATTACCCCATGTAGTACAGTAGTAGTACAGTAGTACAAACTGTGGGTCGGGACTACTAGTGGATTGTGAGCCAATTTCAGGTGGGCTGCAAAATACCTAAGGCAGCCATATTGAAAATGGGGAGACACTGGAAAGAGGGAGGGCTGTGTGGTTGTTTTGCTTGTGTCAAGGTTGTAAATAGGCTTTTTTTCTGGAGGGGGGGCTCCAGCCTCCCCTATGTGCTCCTCGGATCAGCACCTGGCAGGTGCAGATCTGAGGAGACCACATGGCCCGAATCGGGCTTAGGATTCGGCCTCCCAGACAGGCTTGCCTGCCTGCCGGCCCACCCACCACCCGTTCACGTCCTGCCCAGAACCACCACCACCCCGTCCCATTCCAAGATGGTGCTTCCTTTGTGTTCGGCTGACGCAAGGGAGGTGCACCACGGGACGGTCCTATTGCCTTAGTGCCGATGTGGGGTGCCGCTTGGCGCCCCCGCGTCAGTATCAATGCTGTAGCGTTGACGCAACCAAATTACAGGCGCAAATCTGAGCCTCCTGCTGCGGCCCAGGGATGGGGCTTTGGATGCAGCCTAATAACTGCATCTGGCCCACCCCGCTCCTCGAGCCACCCCACCCACCAGAATGCCCTCCTCTGTCCCGTTCTGCCCCTCCCACCTTCCCCCGTCCAGAAAAGCCCCTGTGCTGGCCAAAACTGGCCAATGTAGGAGAAGCTTACTGGCTACCTCTGCAAGTAGACCTGCGTGAACACAAGTGCTCGCATTGGCCCAGTGCTTCTTCGGCCAGCACAGACATGCTTTATGGCACATTTGTGACAACCTTGGGCCGATGCAAGGCACATGCTTCGGCCCAACGATGGGTGCCTTGGATTGCACCCTAAATCATCCACATCCTCTTCTGCCCTGGCTTTCTGTTCTGTTTTTTATTGCCTGGAAACACCTCCTTATAGTGAAGATTCACTTCATATTAGTAATATTACCTGCCCTGAGCTCTTGGGAAGGGGTGGGTTAGGAATCTCACAAAGCCTCTGCAAGAGATCTTGGCTCACATTGCCAACGAATGTTTCATTTCTATGGTTGCACACAAAAAAAGCTCAAACAAAAAACAAATAAATATAGGAATGTGGGATGGGAAGACTGAAGAGGTAGTGAGTCAATTCACCAAGAACACAATGAACTTCGCCCAACAGAGGTCTCAAGCCCTGGGCTGATGCCTAAAACCAGGCAGCCAGAAAAGTGAAACAATCCCCAAAATAAGATAAACTTACTAAGGCTTACACGGCTGGCATCCATGTTAAAACAGTGAAAAGTGTTTCAGGCTAAGTGCTGTGGTGTAAATCTTAATCAAAAATCCTAACATTTCATCCACTGAAACGTTTCACCCACTGGAACTGCCCCAAGCACTGGAGGCCAGCACAACTGTTCTTATGTATGTTTGGAATGATTACCCTCTGCATTAAGAACCTCTCTAGAAAGAAAGGAAACCACTCATTTTTAAACATATTGGAGTCATGACATGCGACCATGGGAAAAGGAAGAGGACAGCACTGAAAAAAATACTGAAGAATCATGAAGGCAAGAAAATATATGTGAATAGAAAGGTAAGCTTCCATCTGCTAACTTAGGGCGCAATCCTAACCTGGTGTTGTGGTGGCGCAGCGCCTTTGTGCCAGACTAGCACTGTCAAAAACATGCTGTAAGGTGCATCTGTGCCATGGATTTGGTCACTGGGCCAGTGCAGGCAGCAGCACTGGTCAAGTGCTGGCTTAACTCTGCCAGCGCAGGCCCGTGTCAAGGGTGTGCCAGAAGCATTATAGGGCAGAAGGAGGGCGGCTCCGTGGCGGAGAGGGGAGCGGTGGTAGGACAATTGGGCCGTATCCTAACCCCCATTTCCTGGCTGGGAGACACCGATTCGGGCTGCTCCTAGCTGCATGGACTTGTGCTTGCTATTTTACTGGTGCACATCTGAGCAGCCCCATAGGACTGGCTGGGGCTTACCCCAGGGCATGGGGAAAATATCCCCTTGCCCTGTGGGGAGCTGCAGCTGCCTCCCAGCCTGTGATAGGATACAGCACAGGTAAACTGGCCTGTCTGCTCCAGCATAGGTTAGGATTGCACCCTTAATTATTTTTCTAGGTACATGACACACTCGTGTTCCCATGTATGATTGTGTGGGAGCTGAAGAGACTCGGGAAAGAACACGACGCTAGCAACCATTTCAGTTGGCCCAATGCAACATGAAAGTCAAAATGACCCACGCTGCAGCCAGACGCCAAAGGCACTGGAGAGCTTTAGACAGACTGTTTTCCTGCATTGTTCAATGATCTGGCTCCGCAGCATCTCAGGATGGTCAACCTCCATTCCCTCAAAGTGTTGGCAAGCCTAAGGTTTGCTATGGAGCTGTCCACTGAGAATGCCTTATCTTATGGTTCTGGCACATCTGAGTTATTTGTACTGATAGGATGTCATTTCTATTTATAGCACTATTTAAGTATAATAGAGCAGGATTCAGCAACGGGGAGCCTCTCAACCACATAATATGGATGCTAAAGAACTCCCTCCTCACCTGCTACAGCCGAGGCAAAGTTGATGGTGGAGATGCTATGGGCCATTGTTGAAGAAAATCCCTTGGCTCATGAGTCCCTTGGATGCCTCCTCAAATGGGCCCTTCACAATTAGCCACCGTCCAGCGTAGGCAGGGCTCCCGATCTCTTTGCCAATTGTTGAAAACTGTGAAAGCACATCTGAGTACTTTGTGGAACACACATGTTACAGTTTTGTTGTCATAAAACAACTCGGGACCAGGAGCTCAATCTGCCGATTCTCTGGGTTAACTGACATTAAATCCAGAGTTTTTGTTTCTAAGTGCTGAAGAGGAACGGAAGAATGAGAATGGCTTTAGGGTGACACCAGGTCGCAGGCAAATACAGCTGAAGCTCCCCAGCCCTGTTTAATGACTCGCAAGGGAGCAAACACCAAGTTAGCTAAGCAGTGGGCTTGAGACATAGCTGAGAGGCCAAAGGGATTCTGGGACAGACTGAGCAGATTTTGTTCTTGTCCAAACAAAACTAACACAGGCAACACATCTGCGGATCATTAAAGAACTTTCAATGTGGCTGCGAGACTCCATAATATATTTTAAATTACATGAACAAATTGTCACTGGCTCTTGCTTTCTCTTCATGACAGTGAATAACAGTAACACTTCAGCCAAGGTCAGCACAGCCAAGATTTCATTCAGGAAGGTAGAACTGACCTTTCACATCTTTCCAACTGAAGGCCTATTTATTATAATCCTCTGATAGGAGCATCATAGGAACCTGGCAACAGGAAAGGGAGAGATTTTATTAGTCACATGCAATCCCTGCCTTAATAATAAACTGCAAACTAATGGATTTAGCATTTTTCCATTCGGTGGCTGGGCAATCCATTGTGTTATAAGTAACTATCATGCATGAAGAAATGATGAAAATCAGTGGGACAGATAACTCCTCTCTCCCTTCAGAGACCTGCTGAATCCTGTGAATTCAGACTGAAACTACACATGACTTTGTGGGTTGATTTTCACTGAATTGGCCGAAAGAGGAAGAGGCTGACTATCCAGTCTTCACCTGTCTGGGTCCAATGCTGACTGTATCCTGTGTAGTGGCTGCTAGTTTGAAGGGAGGGAAAAACAGAAGCTTTTGTGACAACGTTCCAGAACCTAGCCCTGGCCGTGGGGTGGGATCTGAGAAAGAAGCTAGTCCACCGTTGTCATAAAAAGAGCTTTATTTGTCTAAAATATAAGCACATCATCCAGGCAGCGATTTCAGGCATCAGATTTACAGCATCTGATTTACCAGGCACTGGGCTATGCAGCCTGCTAGTATTCATCAGCAAGGACCAGGAGCAACAAGCTAAATTAACCATGAGATTATGTAGTAGGGCTACCAGATCCAAACTGGGACAGAGTGCCTATGCCTTTAACCATTGTATAGAAGAGGGAATTTGGACAGTTGCAGCTTTTGAAACCCTGCCATGATAAGCTGCACCTGCTCAAATGTCCTCTTCAGTATAATGGTTAAAGGTATAGGTACTCTGTCCCAGTTTGGATCTGGTAGCCCTATTATATAGGCTGCTTGTTTAGTATATCAGAATACATAAGAAGAGGCTAATTGGCAAAACAGGGTGATATAATGTTAGTGGAAATATTGCTGGGAAGCATCCCATCACACAGGAGCCAGGCCGATACAAGCAAGAGGTGACTATAATCGGCCTTTAGTTTCTGGAAAAAGCACTTATGTAATCTGCCTCCAACTCTTCCCACCCTGATATGACTGTGTAGTACGAGCAGCTAAAGCAGTTGCTTGGAGTCCATCTTCTCTGCTTCTCACAGGGACAGTCCAGTGGGAAAGCAGACAGTTCCCGGGGGATTGGGGACACAAGATGGCTGCCAGGCAAGGAAGATGGTTGCTGGGTATTACAGACAGCTTTTCTCTAATGAGAGTGTGATCACAATTTGTGCTGTAGCAACGTGCTCTGTTTATGATGGCCTCAGCTAGTGAAACACTGACAGTTGGCACTGTGTTTAGGAACACAAGACTTCCCTCAAACGTACGCAGGAGTCCAGCCAGGGCCAGCGGAAGCCAGCTGGGCTTCCTGAGGCAGACTTACAGCATGGCTGCACAGACACACACCCAGTGGTGCAATTCAGATGAATTAACAACTGGTTCTATGACGTCATAGCCGGAGCCAAAAAAAACCCGAAGCCAGCCGAGGCAAGCGACTGGGCAGGGCCCGGCCATTTAACAACCAGTTCTATAGAACCTGGGCAAACCCCCTGAATCTCACTACTGCACACACCCCAGTGGTGCTGCCCAGGCGATGCTTATCTGGCTTTTCCTTCTTTGAATCAAATCAGGAAATATAGAGTTCCCACTGCACTTGACATTTTCTGCTTTAAAAAGGAGGAACGATCTTGTCCCTTCCTCCACCAGGCTCTTTTAATCAAAGCAGGAAATGGAGAGTGTGTTCAAGGGTCTTTCTCCCAGGAATGTATGTACAGAATTGCAGCCTATGAGCTGTGAGTGAGGACTTCTCCTGTTCAAATCTCACCTCTGCCATGAATTCCCACAGGGTTACTTTAGGCAGCCACTTCCTTTCAGCCTCAGCAATCAAGGTTCATTATAAGAATAACAACCACCACTTTGTCGAGTTTATGTCTCAAAGACAATACATGTCATATTACTAAATATTATTGCTAACTGCAAAATGCATTGCATGCCCACAAGTAGCAGAATGGCGAGCTGAGGAAAATGATGGGGAAGGAGAAGCATTTAGATGGGAAGGTTACTTCTTTGCAGATCAGAGCAGAAGGGTCACGCTGCTAGGTTTTAATTCTTAGCAATATACTCATTGCTATGCACTACCCTATCACTATATAATGTAGGAAGCTGCATTGTGCTCCTGTTACAAGGGGGAGGGGATTAAACAGGACTAGGTGGGTATAGCTAGTAAGAAAACTTGAAACAATGTGGCATCTCCACCACTGAAGTGTACACTGGAGTGACTCTGCATCACAAATGGGTGCACAGTCATGGAATTATGGCAGTAAAAGCCAATTACCTGAAAACATCAAAAGGCACCAATACACATATCTACGAGGCAAAGTTGCAAATTAGCTGAACACATCTGCAATATAATCAAGGTGGCCAATGAATGCCTTCCTAATTGCAGACCTATAACTTATTATAAGAAAATTAAAATGACCAGGTGATCAAACGCCAGCTGTGATGCTTATGTGCAAAACACAGCCATGTGTCCACTAAGAGCCAACCATTTTCATCATCTGTGTGATTCTGATTAAATGAAAAGAAAAATTTGTGATGGTAAAATATATCATATATTGAAAAATGTCTAAGGAAGTACTAAAAGTGTTGCTCATTTTTTAAAAAAAGAAAAAAAATGAAGTTCAGGCTCACAGACAAAATGTATTGAACTGGACTTAAAAGAAAACCAAAACTTTTATTTGAAGAATAGTCTTTTTTATCTTTTTGCGAAAGAAATGGCTGGATGCAGTACGTCAAGATTCTTGAGATGCAATTCTTACTTTTTGTTCAGCTTAGCTTTGGAAGTATAGTTAATAAAGCTATACTTATTTAAAACTGTTTAAGGTCTCAAATGAGATCTCCTTAAAGGAAAAAACCCATCTACAAAGGTGTTTCATATTCTTTGAAAGCCAAAAGGGTGCACACTGAAAACCTAACAATGAAGGACTTGAAAACAGTGACACATAGTCTTTCATAGCCTTCACCATCAAGCCATAAGTCAATCCCTGAAAGATCCAACTACCACCCACAGGCACTTCAAGATGACGTTTGCATTTTAGTGCTCATGCAAAAGTCTGGAACCAAGTCACACACACATATTTGGCAAGTTATTTTCTGTCTGCCAACTGTACATGCCAATCATCTGGTTTGGACAATACTTCTGAGCCAACCCCAGCTTGTCCACATGCAGTTAGGTGTGTGCATGCTCATGCCTTCGTCCAGTGGTTCCCAAACGTTTTAATACTGGGACCCATTTTTTAAAATGACACTCTATCGCAGTGGCTCCCAACCTATGGTCCGTGGACTAAAGGTGGTCTGTGAGACCCTGATTAGTGTTCCATGAGGCCTCAGGAGAAAAAGATAGCCTTTGATCACTTCCAGTGTCTTTCCGAGCACTGCCTCACAGACTACCAAATTTAATTGTGTTCTCTCTCTCTCTCTCTCTCTCTCTCTCTCTCTCTCTCTGTGTGTGTGTGTGTGTGTGTGTGTGTGTGTGCGCGCGTGTGCGCAGAGAGGTGGGGGATTTGCATATGTTCCATGGCAATTCTAATTTTGTCTCACTGTTCTACAGACTCCTAAATATTCCAAAATATTCCACAGGCTCCTAAATATAGGTCCCAACAGAGCTATAGAAGAGGGAATTTTGGCAGGGGCAGCTCATCATGGAAGCATTTAAAAAAGCTGCACCTGCCAAAATTCCCTCTTCTATACAATGGTCAAAAGTATAAGCACACTGTCCTCCATTGTATTTGGTCACTCTGTGTGTACTACCTTTTACAAGGCACAAACTACCTATGGGATTTTAGACATTTGTTGTGCAACAAACAACATTTGTTGTGCTGGCTTGTACTGTATATTATATCTTGTATGTTTTATATCAATTTATATTGATCTCTTTTTTTTAGCATTGTAAGCCGCCTTGAACTTTGGGAAAGACGGGGTATAAACAAACAAACCTGTGTCACAATAGCTTTTTAGAGATGTGCGTGAAAATAACTTGAGTTTACTACAGGGAATATTTCTATAGGAAAGGTTAACTCACATTCACTCACCACAATGTTCCTCCTTAGTATCTATAACAAAAGTGTGGAAACAGATCTTGCTATCCAGTATCATGACCTCCAGGACAAGAAGATCAGTAGCTGCTCAGTCAAGCTTTTAGCATTTATAATATTGAGGAGAAATATCTGTGAAATATCCTGCTACTATATCCTCTCCAGCTTTTTCTGTAGTTCTGTAAGTGCAGCATAAGCAGCACTCACCCACCTTCTCCCTGATCTCCTTTGGTGGTCAGGGAGAGAGAGAGAGAACATGCGGGAGAAAGGAGGGAAGGAAGTTGAGCAAACCTCCTACAGGTATTACAGAGGGCTGATGAAGAATCAGAGATGCTTGTACAGTATACTGCCCCCCAGAATCCTGCATGCAACCAGATTCCAGCATGTGGTGTAGTATTCCAGTATCAATGGTGGAAGAGATCCTTCCATTCATTTCAAGGCTTCTTCTGCTCATGGAGCAAAAACTTAGAATACAACATAATAAAATAACAAAAATATATAACAGAGCACACTGAAAAAATACTGTGCTAATGCACCTTTATTAATGTGGTGTGTGTGTGTGTGTGTGTGTGTGTGTGTGTGTGTGTGTGTGTGTTTTGCATCTTTAAAGTTTTCTGATGTATTTTTTTCTTGGTTGGGACATGTTCATTCCATACTGAATTAATTTGTCTGAAATAAAAGACAAAAGATTCTGTTCATCTTGCATCTGTTAAAGTGATCTGAGCATATTGGAACATAGCCCTTTTCCTTTCCTTACCTTCTGAAGTAGAGATTTTGTATCAGGTTTTAATACTGACAACAGCCATATCTTAAGAAGAAGAAGAGTTGTGTGGACATACAAATTTCAACATGTGAATTTTTCCATCATAGTGGTGTGATGCATTTACAGTGTGGGGGCAGAAAGTGAGGCAGCAACACCCCGCTGGGATTCTTCAAAAAGTATAACTGCTGCTGCCGCCGAAAGTGTGCAAGCACTTGCCACCCATGTGTTATGAGTGCATGGCTTGCAAGTGTTTGCACACTCTCAGAGTTAGGAGTGGCACTTTTTGAAGAACCCCGGTGGGGCATTGCAGCTTCACCTTCCTCCCCTACACTGCATGCTTCTGATGTTATGATAGGTGAAGTTGCAGCTAGGACAATTTTTCCTTTACGCAAAGCTGAAAGGCATTGGCACCTTTCCAGGTTTAAACCTAGCAACTCTGTCTCTTCAGCCACAAACTTCTTAGAAGCTCAATGACTATTCTTCTTTGACCTGTTGTAATGATTTGCCATAATAACCAGCAACAGGAAACATTTTCTCTTCTGACATTCCACTGGCAATTTAATGGGAAGCAACTGAAGGAAGAATGTCATCTTGCAGTTCTTGCCTATCTCTATTTTTATGGTTTACTAGCTTGTCCTCACCCAGCGTTGCCCGGGTATTTATTTATCCCAAGCTTCTATTAGACAGGAAAAGGAGTGAATTCTATCTATAGTGTAAAATCGAAGTAATTTTATGTACAGGAAATTAAAAGTATAAGTACAGTATAAAAATTATAAAGTAAAATCTTTTACAAATTCACTATAATATTAATTTAACTCAAAACTTGAGTATAAACAACATTTTTAGTTTCACCTCCAGGAGCAAGAATAAATAAATTCTTGGGTGAACTCACCCTTGAGCAAGCAACATAAAGTTGTCCGTGGGAGAAACATGGTGATCTCAAATCCACTCCACAATACTTAATAGACTGCCCCTGTGACTTGTTGATCGTGATCGAGAATGCAAGTCTCACTGGAAATTGCAATCCCTTAAAGTGAAAAGGGAGATCCATCAGAATGAGTGGTATCCGTGGGATAAAAACTGTTCCGCCCTCTCCCTTTCTTGTTAAGATAGTCGCTTCAATGACAGTACCCAGCATCTTCTTGACACACAGCCTTGTGCCGTTGCAAAGTTTTGGCGGGTCAAGGTTCCATAGTAAAATAATTGGAGATCCCACTGTAAGTAAAAGACTATGTGGTGGCAATCCAGCCGGATCAAGTGAGTTTAGGAAGTCTGATGGGTAATTGACGCCCTCATAGGCATCTACTATGGTATCGATAGACTTGTATTCAGTGACTACACTTGGTAACATGGTAAGTATTTGATTGGAGTCCAAGACCGGGGCATAATGATTTCTAAAAATTTCCAGAAGGTTCTACAGAGTTCTATTTGTTCTATTCAATTCCACTTGGGCTTAAATGTCATTGGGACTGTCCCCAATCAGCCTAGCGACCCCGAAAACTATGGATTTGACACTAATGTCGGTCATTTTGGACACTTTATTTTTCACCCCTTCTCACCCCCCATGCTGATGGGGGCTGAACCTGGACTGAAACGGCATCGGGAGCGTCATTATTCATCTCTGTGACCCTGAAAATTATGGATCCAACACTAATACCGGTCGTTTTGTATTATTTTTACATGTCAACCCCTTCCCACCCCCACCCCAGGGGTGCTAGGGGTGTCTTATCCCCGCAGTATTTCTTTCCAGAGTGTAAGTCATATGTGTACCAAGTTTGGTGTAAAGTGCTCCAGGCATTCCAGCTTAGCAACCCTGAAAACTATGGATTTGACACTAATGTCGGTCATTTCGGACATTTTATTTTTCACCCCTTCTCACCCCCCATGCTGATGGGGACTGAATGTAGAATTAAACAGCATCGGGAGTGTCACCGTTCATCTCAGCGACCCCAAAAACTATGGATTTGACACTAACATCATCCGTTTTCAATTATTTTTACATGTCACCCCCTTCGCACCCCCACCCCTAGGGGTGCTAGGGGTGTCTTACCCCCGCAGTATTTCTTTCCAAACCGTAAGGCATGTGTGTACCACGTTTGGTGTAAATCGCTCCAGGCATTCCAGAGCAGTGGTGGGATTCAGGGGGTTTGCCCAGGTTCTATAGAACCGGTTGTTAAATGGCCGGGCCCCGCCCACTCGCTTATCTCGGCTGGCTTTGGGTTTTTTTTTGCTCCGGCTATGACGTCATAGAACTGGTTGTTAATTTATTTGAATCCCACCACTGTTCCAGAGTTATGCTGGAACACACACACACACACACACACACACACACACACACACACACACACACACACACACACGTCCACTTTTATATATATAGATTTGAACAGTGCAGCTCATTCCTCATTCCATCACACTCTTGAAGGAGCAAAGCCACCACTAATAGCTAACCGTGTTTCCCAAGCATTTCGTCTTGTCATGTTCTGACTTGTATATGGTGGATTTAATTAGTTGGTGGTATTTCATTATAGCCTCTGTGACTGGAGCATAACTAGTTTGTAGGGTGCGCTCTGGGAGGACCTGCTATGGCCTTTCTGCCTCATTTCACCCATTACTGATGGACAAAATCTGTTTGTTTTAAATAAGCAAAATGCCTTATGACACCCACCCACCCCACCCCCACCTTAACGACATTGTATGAGCTGCAATTTATTCCTTTATTTGTGGTTGGAAGTTGGACTTTTTATAATTTCTGTAGTCTGGCAGTCTGGCCTTCATGGCTTCACTTCCCAGCACACCCCGGGAGAAAGCGGAGGGGGAAAGCAATGAGGAAAAGGAAGGGGCTATATGGCAGTCTTTGTGCCTAGTTAAATCTGATGCAAAGTCATGCCAGTAGTTCCTTTGATATTCACCTTTATGCTTATTTTGATCTGTTGGATATGAACGAAAAGAGAAAGCTGGCATTAGAGATATATGAATAAACATGTCCTTGAGTTACTTTTAATGTTTCCTTTTGTGGCTCGAGGGTCAGCGGTACTACCTTTTTGGTTTTCTATGTACAGCAGCTGTGTTATTGGCAAAAATGTAACAGATTCTGCTTTCCAACATCTCCACATTGGAGAACGTTGCATTTTTGAATAGCGTGCAGCTGTTATAATGAACGGGCAAGGCAGATGTTTCTTTCTACACAAATAAGATACATAGATATGTCCAAGATGCTCTGATTAGTCAACCAAATCCATGATAATCAAATGAGATATTGCCTACTTATTTCTGAGTGGTTTTATCCATTTTTCACAATCCCTTCGAGGACCAGATGTGGTAAAATGTGTGCAGATGTACGCACAATCATTAATCAGTGTGGGACAGAAGGAAGTGGAAAACACCAAAGAAGACATTTTCTAGAGAATGTATCATGAAATTATGGCAAAAGAATACACATTTAACTAATCACCTGGGAATTTCTGAGGTAATTCCTGAGTCTTCTGAATGAAAGACTATTGTGTGAAATTGCACAGGGCATGTTTCCAGACTCCAATGCCCAGTTCTTGCAATAATATCTCCCAATCTGTTTTGTCTAATGGCAACATTTTGAACTGACTTTAATTTTAGGTGCATTAAAATAATAGACCAAAAAGTCATGGCACCTTAAAAAATCAGGAAATCTACAATCTGGTTTGTTTTTAGGCTGTTTAAGCCCCACTGAAGTCAATGGGATTTATGTGGCCTAATTATATTCACGATAGCGGCCAAATAATAATTATTTTTTTTAAAAAAATAGATTAATTAATTAATTTATTTATTTAAGAAATTTCTACCCCGCCTTTCCTCTGCCAAGGCAGATGTCCAAGGCGGCTTACAATATTAAAAAGGATAAAAATAAAGTATAACAGTTAACATTAAAAACAGTTAAAACAGTATTAAACAATAAACAATCAAGATTAAAAAACACAAACAATTTAAAAACAATTAAAAAATAAAATAAGACACAAGCCCCGTGGATCATAATAACCAGCCAGCCAACCTGTCAGCAATTAAAAGCTTTTTGGAATAAAAAGGTCTTCAGCCCCCGCCGAAATGTAAACAGAGAGGGAGCAGTTCTCAATTCGAGGGGAAGGGTGTTCCAGAGTTGGGGGGCCACCACCGAGAAGGCCCTCTTCCTGGCCGCCACTCCTCTTACTTCTCCTGGTGGTGGCACAGTCAGAAGGGCCCCCCCAGATGATCTAAGAGTATGGGTTGGATTATATGGAAGGAGGCGGTCCCTCAAATACCCCGGACCCGAGCCGTAAAGGGCTTTAAAAGTCAAGACTAGCACTTTGAATTGGGCCCGGAACAGAACCGGCAGCCAGTGTAGTCGCCGAAGCAGCGGCTCAACAGAGTCAAACCGACGTGCCCCAGCAACCACCCGAGCCGCCGCGTTCTGTACTAGTTCTAATTTCCGGACCGTCTTCAAAGGCAGCCCCACGTAGAGCGCATTGCAATAATCTAATCTTGATGTCACTAGGGCATGGGTCACTGTGGCCAGGTCCGCACAGCTCAGGTACGGCCGCAGCTGGCGGCTGCGATCTGCTGGTGCTGCGCAACTACAGATATTGTGTCTTTTGCAAAACAGTTAATCCTCCTGCAGAGTTTCAGGTAAATTTTAATCATGCAACTCTATGTTTTAATTTAGGAAGATAAGTCATGTGAAATGCCAAATGATGTTTTCATATGTTATTTTAAAAACGTTGAAATTATGTCTGCTAAACTTACAGAAATATGTCTTTAATAATTATCTGGCATGAAAAAATACACTTAGAATCTCATTAAATCTAAACCAAAAGCTTATTTGGGAAACAATTAAAAAATAGATATGGAAACCCAAGAATTCACACTCTTCTGTATTTGTTCTCATTACAATGCACACCTAAGAATTAGGTAATTTTTTCCAGGTGTTTGAAAATAAAAACTGGTTACATTTGTAGCTAGTTTCAGATTTTAAAGTAAACAAGGTACTTAAATTGAAGGACATGGTTTGTCCATGATATATCCCATCTGGGAATGTTTAATTTTAAACACATCATTAAAAAACAGCCAGTTTAATGTTTTCTAAGAAATTTCCTACCATGGCAAAACATTTGGAGGAAATTTCCTTTTAGTTAGAAACACTAGGGTTATTTTTTTCTTTTTCACAGAGCTCTAGTTCAGTGACAAGCACAATGGGGTGAAAACACAGATGTAGTAAGTGGGAATTATCTTTCACAAGGAGGAAAAAAAAAGGTGAAATCCCTCCCCCAAAAAGCAAATTTTGGTATGATGAGGAAAAGTAAATGCAGGAAATCAGAGTTTAATATTTAACCTGCACTAGATGAAAATTGCCAGGCAGGATTTCTTAACTCCTGAGCATTTTTCTACATAGAAACCAGGGCCAAGCAACATGTTACATTAATAGCTCAATCCTATCCTTTTCCCTTCTATCGCATGCAACTAACACCAAAACAGGCTCTCCTGCATGCTATGAGTGTGTGTGTGTGTGTGTGTGCGTGTGTGTGTGTGTGTGTGCGTGTGTGTCAGCCCAATCCAGAGCTGCCCAACTGCCTGGGAGCACAGTGCCTGCAGGACCCTCAGGGTAATGGGAATTCATTCCCGTTCCCCGCAGTAAGGGCGTGGGCAGGTGATGGGTCTCCTAAATAGCTGGCGCAGAAGCGAGGGCCTCCAAGTAAGGCTGTGTGAGGAATAAACATTTGGGGCAAAAATCACAACATCCGTGATTTGGGGCAGACAAGCTAAAAGTACCAAAAAGGAGCTGAGAACAGGGGGCTCTCAGAAAACTGAGAAAGGCTAAAAGCGTGAAGCTGGTAATTTGGAGCAAAAAACTAACAGCTTCGCTCAGTAGAATGATTCACTAACAAGCAAGTAGCTGCTTCAAAATATTGGCACCAGAATATTTAGGGAGTAGTATAGAAAGAAGCTGAAGCTCATTAACACGATGGCAAAAGCAGATAGGTGAAGAAGTAAAAAGTAGATAACACAGGTGCCTCTGCTAACAAGGTAGGTTAATTAGAGGTGAAAAGTTTACAGAGGGTTCTAGTAAATTGTGCCGGCTTAATAGGTCTATACATATTAAAATACACTCCTCTAAAAGCACAAAAGCTGATTTAAATGCACATGCGACATCTGCAAAGGTGGGGGTACATATCAAGGGGAACCATGGGGGAAACGTAGTAGGCGGATGGAAAGGCTGTACCCTCTAAGTAGCTTAGCCAATGCTGAACAAAGGAGGGACTGCGGATGGAATAAGGTCTATAAAATGTGTATTTGTGTATTGTTTGGAGAGGGGGTCTTGGACTTCAGTCCTGCCCCTCCCTTTACTGCAGTAAAGAAATTCAAGCTGCAATCTCTCTCTGTCTCTGTGGTATTTGGTACAGGGATATTGGGTCAAAAAGATCAAACACGCCTAACAATTCGATGGATTGGACAGTGGGTCATAAGGGCCCACCATTCCTAACAGGCTGCGTGGCCTTACTTGGATGTTGGGAACTAAACTGGCAACGAGAGTCGCCGCCAGTCCCGTTCCCCGCTCCACCCCTCCCTCTCTCCTTTTCAGTGTCTTGGAGGTGGCCAAGGGTTGATCTCCGGTGGATGGGCTTTGCCAATGCCCAATCTGACTGAACCCTGATGCCATCCATGATTGTATGCAAATATGAAATCTGTGGCTAATGTAAATTTTCCACTGCATTTTCATGTGCATGTTCAGTGTACGTGAAGGTGTTCATGTGTTTTCCTGTACAAAAGTCATGTCCACAAAAGGAATGTGTCATGTTTACGCAGCCTTGATATGATCATCGTTTTGACATGTGGTGAAGCTACCGTGAGTCGCCATTTTGGGAGTTGTATGTGTGTTTTAGGGACATGGTGGCACTGCGGGTTAAACTGCTGCTGCTGAGCTTTCTGACCGGAAGGTTGGGAGTTCAAGACCATGTGACGGAGTGAGCTCCTGTTGCTTGTCCCAGCTCCTGCCAACCTAGCAGTTCAAAAGCACATAAAAAATGCGAGTAGATAAATAGGTACCACTTAGTTGGGAAGGTAATGGCATTCCGTGCACCTGGGCATATAGTCATGCTGGCCACGGAAGCTTGTCCTCAGACAAACACCGGCTCTACAAGCTTAGAAACGGAGATGAGCACCACCCCCTACAGTCGGTCACGACTAGACCATTCGGTTGTGGGGAAACCGTTACCTTTCCTTTTTATGTGTGTTTTGACTGACTCTTGGGAAGGCTCCAACATCACAAGGCCTCAACATGACGTATGCTAGTTGGAATATTTTTAGGGTGCAATCCTAACCGGAGTTAGGCCAGCACAGGTAGGCCAGCAAAGTTTGGCCGGCACAAGGGACACCGTAAAGTATGTTTGGACCACTCTTGGAGTCAGAGAAGCCAGCATACAGACGTGCACCATCCTTCCTGGCTCCTAGAGTGGTTCAAACATGTTTTACGGTGTCCCTGGTGCCAGCCAAACTTTGCTGGCCTAATTGTGCCGGCTTAACTCCAGGTTAGGATTGCGACCTTAATGTGTGGATTCATCTATAACCAGTCAGTGAAGCTTAAATCTTGACACATAGGCAGTGCATTCATTAAGATCAATTATCGTGCAAGCATGGCAACTCATAGCAACCTTGCAACCTTGCTGCTGTTATCAGAATAGCCTAGGAATTGGCTTGAAGTGAACCTGACCCCAAGGATTGTTTATTTGAATCTGAAGCTGGATAGTAGCAAAGGTCCCAGAAATGTTCCAACTTGACTAGTTTGCACCAGTGCAAAACAACAGAAGCAGAAGCTCTGAAAAAAAGAACAGCTTACAGAGTGATGGAACTGCCCCTTTGATGTCCAAGAAGGTTAGTCTGAAAGATGATAAAAGTAAAAAGACTCATGTTTGCTATTGTACATATTCTGTAAGAAGGCACGAAGACTGACTTCCAGCCACCTGTGAGCCATATGCTTTTAGAAGGCCTTGGAACTAACTTTCTCAAATTTCTGTCAGAAGAAAAGCCACCCAGGGTCCAGTGTTTCTGCGGATGCAGCACATAACAGCACAAAACAGGAAGAAATGCACAAAGGCTTAAGGCAGCAACCTTATACCCCTTTGCATGGAAGTAGGGCTCACTGAAATAAATTAATGGAGTAAACATTATTAGGGCTACAGTAGCCATTGTTCCAGTCTTGCAAGTCATTGATTAGTCTAGCTGAGCACTCACTTTTGGCATTCTGCCGCAACTCAAAGACGCTGTTTTACTTGGATGTTCACGAATGTGAAGAAATCTATTACTTACGTCTTAATAGTAGCTTTTCTGGCACCAAATGTCACGATAATTGTCCTTAATATAAGACATGACAGAGCATGCCTTTTGTTGTGGGAATATTACATTTTATAATTTTACTGAATTGAAATTAGCGAAGTGCTACTTCAAAATGTTTTAGTATATTAGAAGTACAGTATCATATTGACTGGTTGTTGGCACCCTGGAAAGGCTCGGGAGTTTTTCACCTGCCTGACTGGAAAGCAGATGATTAAATTTAAGTTCAGTGCAGCTCTCACTGTCACCTTTCTGAACCTTTGACACAGTGCAGCTGACATTACATGAAAAATGTAACAGCCTTCATCATGTGGGCACCCAGAAAGATTGCTTACATCTAGCACTTTCCCATTACATGCTGAGCCAGAGGTTGCAGATTCTTTCCATGTCTGTAATCAGAAATGTTGTGGTGCTGAGGGAGTGCGGGACAAACAATACTCAAAACAGGCAGTGTGGTCCAGTGCATTTTTGGGGTTCATTCATTAGTTTTTCATTCCATTGATCATCAGTGGTATCCGTCTGCAGGAGGGAAACTGGAAAGGACTCATGGCAAGACCAGCAGCTGAGAAGCTCACAAGCCTGAAGGCATGCTGAGCAGACACTTGTCTGGGCTTGCCTCAGCTAACACAAATGGGGCACACCCAGTGGTGTCATCTACAAACAAGGAACGGGAATGCTGGGCGGGACTTGGGCGGGACTTCTGCGTGATTGGCAGCCTGCCCATTTCGTTCCGCGGCTGCCCTGGCCTCGGGGGGGATGCCCCCAGTTTGCGTGCTCCACCGCTGCTCACCCAGGCTCTGGCGCCCCCCCACCTGTCTCCCCCGATGAGCAGGCACCCCCCCCCCGAGGCCAGGGCAGCCACGGAACGGGACAGGCGGGTAGCCAATCACGCAGAAGTCCCGCGGAAGTTCCGCCCAGCGTTCCTGTTCCTTGTTTGTAGATGACACCACTGGGCACACCTGGGAGAGTAGGGAGGAGACAGCAGGGGGAGAGGGAAGGCCAGCTGGCAGGGAACCTACAAAAGTGCCTGCCTGCCTGTGAAGAGGGCCCTTGGGGGAAGGAGCTGAGTGCAGTAAGGAGGCCTGGCTTACTGGGCACCAGCAAGAGGCCTCTCAGGGAGGCTTCTTGAATCCTCAGGGTGGAGTAGGAGACAGGGTGCTTCAACCGCTTTCCCACCCCAGCTCTGAGGCAGCACTAAGGGTTCTGCCTCAACCCACAGCAATTTGCTGCCTCCACAATTCTTCAGCCCTGAAAGGGGCCCTGTGTCCAGGGAGTGCCCAGAGAGTGTGACAGGGCACACTCCCTCAGTGACACGGACCTCTTGCTACAGGTCCTCAAGGCTCAGATACTCCCTGCAAGCAGGGCAGCAGCAACGCGCCCCTTACAAATGGAAACTTGAAAAAAAATTAAAATAGCAAGGATCTGACCTGCAACAAGAGCAAAATCCTAATGCCCCTTTATGCCTGCCTAGTTCCTCCCTGTTTCACTCTCTCCTCAACCCCCAACCCCCGCCGGCTGCTATTATTAAAACAAATATCAAGGGGCTGTGTTCCATATTCCATGTAACTTCTAAACCAGTGGTTTTCAACCCATGGTGCTGGTACAACTAATAGTACTTCACAATATGGCAGGTAGTACTTGGCCTCACTACAACGGTGCCCATATGGCCCTGCTGGCTGGGGTGGTGGTGAACTAGTGGGCAAGATGTGGCCATGCAGTTGGCTGGACTTCCATTCAAAGACATAGTTTGAGGAAGGAGAATGCAGAGTGAAGTCCCAGTTGTGGGGAGGCCATACACTGCTGGGCACCCCTGCTACCTCTGAAGGCAGTGATGGTACTTACAAATGTGATACTCACAAGAGTTGGCAGAAAAAGATGGTGTTTGCAAAAAGAACATGGGGGAGGGGGAAGCAGTGCTTTTTTTCTTAAAAAAAAAAAAAGGTGCAGGAACTCACAACTTGTTAATCTTTTATTTATTTATTTATTTATTTATTTTTAAACCATTTTTTATTAACAGCAGCCTGTACACTCCCTTTCCTTCTTCCGTTGGCACAGAGGCAGCTTGAGGGGCTTCCCCAATACCTCCTTGTGCTTGTCTTTTGCTGGCTCTTAAGGCAGGCTAATTTTGTTCCTGCCTTTTTCTTGGCGCTTTCAGAGATGCAGGCGCAGCGCCTGGGGGCTCCCAGGTGCTGGGAGCGCTGCAGCTTCGTTCTGCAACCTCCCGATCGCCCGCTTGTTTGCCAGGCGACTTTGGTGGGCTAATTTTAGCCCACCGTTAAAGGCGCAGAGACAGCGCTTGGGGGTGTCCGGGCACACTGGGAGCCGCGGCCTTTGATAGCCTGCCCCCTCCCCCTCCGCACCATCAGAGGCACAGGGAACAGCGTCTGTGTGCTCCTTGACGCTGCGGAGGCTGCGACTTGCGCACAACCTCTCCCGGAGCTTCCTCTGTTGTCTGGCCACGTGGGGCTATTTTTGGAGGGTGTTTTCGCGCTGTTGGAGGCACGGGGATCAGCACTCGGTGGCTCTCAGGAGCAGCTCTCCGCTGCTTTGAAAAGGAGCCGAACGCTCCAGGCAGCAGTCGGCAAGAGGCACGCCCCCAAAATAGCCCTGCCTCAGCCGCAAATTTTTTTAAAACAGCCAGCTCCAACTGCGGGGGACTGCTTGAAAAAGGTGCTGGAACGCAGTTGGGGTGCGTTACATTAGAAAAAAAGCCCTGGGGGGAAGGAAGGTTGAGCAGAGAATTATTGCCAAACAGCTGGAATGTAAATACAGATATCCTAAAATATTTACAATTATTTACAATTCAGTGAACAATTGGATGGGATACTTCCTGTGTGGTTTTCTAATCAAAAGGGTTAGATACTTACTGCTACAAATGCAGAATGGACATTCAGGAAGTATCCAGAAGGAGGCAGGCTTCCACTCCTACCATGGGGCTGTATTAGACTTCCTTCTCTCTTGGCCATTTCTTGCTTATCAGAGAAAAGAGAGGCCGTCTGTTCAGAGAACAAATTGTGGAGAAAATACAGTGTTTTGGTGCAGTGGATGTGAATTTCAACTG
Organism: Lerista edwardsae; assembly: GCA_029204185.1. Taxonomy (NCBI): domain Eukaryota; kingdom Metazoa; phylum Chordata; class Lepidosauria; order Squamata; family Scincidae; genus Lerista; species Lerista edwardsae. Next base: position 3,997,308 of record JAJKFI010000012.1, read on the forward strand.
AACCTGGAAGGAGGCTGTCAGGGTCCAGAGAGGGGTTGCCATCAACTGCGCGCTGATCCAGGATAGTAGCGCCCAAAAGCTAACATGCTAACTCTCTTTCCCTTTCTTCCCTGTTTGGACTCACAACTTACTGGGCAAAAGCCTTGGTAGACTAAATTGGCTGCCAGCAGCCCAGATCAGGCAAGCCAGAGGGGCTCCCTGGGCAGAACCCTCCCTCCATAGACCAATGTTGAACTTCAGGGGTCGCTATCAAAATCACTCTCATAGTAGCATCTGCAGACCGAAATGTGTCAATTGACTGAGAAACGTAGAATCCCCCCCTCCGGTAGGAACACTACTGGCTCCTTGTGCGTGCTGTTGCCACCGAGATCCACCCCTCCAGCCCCTGAACCGCTCTTTGCTCTTGAGCTCCCTGGTCTAAACCTCCCCTTCCCTGGCCATCATCCACACCGCCACCACCTTATCTGCTGTGGGGCAGGCTGGGCTTGCCAGTGGCAGATGCATGGAACTGTGGGCTCTTTGCATTGGTGGCTCTGCCATGCATGGCAGCAGCACACCATTTATTTAATTAGGCTTTTGTATGCCAGAGCACATGCCCAAGGCAGCTTACAATTTCAGAATAAAATATACAATATGTAAAACAATTTTTTGTTTAAAAAAAAATGTATTAAGGGCAATACAACCAAATGAAGGGAGGGGCAGCTATTTGAGCCAAAGCATTGCTACAGAAGCACAGGGGGCTGACAACAACAACACCCAAACGCAAGATGAAAAGGAAATGTTTTGAGCCCTCACCAAAAGGGATTAAGTAGTTCTTAGTTCTCCCAGGAGGGAATTCCATAGTTTACAACACCACTGTGCCCTTTATGATGATAGAATACAATGTCTGCTGTTGTAAAGGCACCATAGGACTAGGCCAGTGTTATTCAAACTGTGGGTTGGGACCCACTTGGTGGGTCGTGACCTGATGTCAAGTGGGTAGCAGAAAGCTGGGAGTAGCCATCTTGGCAACTGCAGACCTGACTATTATTATACTCCTTTTGTGAGTATTAACAGTTTGAATTTTCAAGTGAGCGTTTTTTTAAAAATTTCTTTTTAGTTCAGGGCGTTTACATCATATTTTGTCCTCATCTTGCTTTCTGTCAGGGATGTTTCATTGTTGTACAATTGCTGCAGTCCAAGTAGGCCAATTTGCACTTCAAGAGTGTCATTTTATTATGTTACAATGACAGCACTTCCTGCATGATGATGTCACATGATGCCCTGCCACAACATCACTTCCAGGTTAATGACATCAATTCCGGTGGGTCCCAACACGAGTGCCATTCTAAAAAGTGGGTCCCAGTCTGAAAGGTTTGAATATCACTGGACTAGGCTATCTCTGAACTCCTTTGAACCCCATTTCTCTTTTCCCATCCCTTCATTTCCACTATCCTGGGTTGCCAGGTCATGGGTCTGACATCACGTTTTAGCTTTTTTCCTAAATGGGAAGGAATATAGTGTCAGGATGAGGAATCAGAATGAAGGGAGCAAGTGATAGTCTACTAATTTGGGGGTGTTATTTTGCCATTCACTCTGCCCTCCCCTGTGTTGTTACACGTCTTGCACAATATCAGATACATATCACTGACATGAGGCACTAAAAGCCTCCAACCCCCTGCACCAGACTCCTGCACCACCAGATTTTAATCTTAGGAGACCTGGCTAGCATTCCTGCCATCACCACTCTGTTTTTGACCGTTCTTTGCTTTTTAATGTATTTAATGTATTTTTTTAATGAACAAAAATTGTTCCTTTAATAGAAAACGATAAAGAAATGCAGATCGCCAATACCCAAATCTACCTTTTGATTTTTGTCAGCTACAGATTGTCAATATCCTGTGTGCAAGAAGTGCACATGACAGCTGGTTCTCTTGCTGGTGACTGTCCGTAGCCTTCTGCCTTTCCATTTGCTTCTGATTTGGAGGGCTTATTCATAAACAGTAACGCGATAGCCTTTAGGGGACGGTTCATTCATTTCAATCTCTCTTCACCATTTTACACAAGGTGGATGCCACTCCACTGAAAAAGCTATCTGATAGCAGAAGGCCTTCTCAATTATTCAGAGGCTATTTAGAAGCTAAACAAAAATTCCTCGACAGTTAAATTATTAACTGGAGTGTATTTTTTGTGGCTAAAAGGACAGCGTGCTTAGAGATTTTTTTTTTCTCAAAAAGGCCATGGATCATCTTGTCAAAGTTGTTCCTGGAATGATTCTTTCTTAGGTTTTGTCCTTTCAAGGAAGAAAAAAAAAACCTTGCCTGTGCCTGGGGACAATTGCTCTGGTCTACATCACTGGTCTTCAGCCAACAGGTTAGGACCCACAAGTGTCCGGTACCCTGACCTAAGGTGAGTTGCACCAGAACACCAACCCTCCTTTCTGTTTCACATTATTTGTTCTGGTTTCTTTTCAAAAAGGAATGAGAGAGACAGAGAGACAAACAATACATGATCTTCCAAGGGCTAATAGGAGCCCTTTCTCTTTGGCAAATATTCATTTACTTAGAAGGAAAATTTACTTAGAGGGAAATCAATGTATTTATAAAGACAAAAATAGTTTATTTTTTTTTAAAAAAACACCTTTAATTTAAAAAAAGTACACTTCAGTGACATTTTTTGCCCCAGTATGTGAGCATCCATTCATATTCTGAAGACCTGAAGTAATTATTCCTTCACTTCAATTGTTTCTTTGGTGCATTATGGTCAGTGGAAGTTGAATAAAATAAAGCACTGGTCAATGTGATGCATAACAGCTGGAAGATGTGTCAGACTCCCAAAACATTTTCTTTCCTGGAGGACCAGCCTTAAGCCAATGTGACCAATGTCGTCACATTGGGTGCCGTGCTTTGGAGGGGCCCCACACCTGCTGCTCATAGAGGATCTCTATGAACTTTCAAAACAGTTTTCCTGACAAAAACAGGAAGTGGCTTTTTTCCCCCACAGCAGCTCCTATGGATAGCAGATTTAGCTTCCAAGCTTGCCACACACATCCCATATCAACTAACACACCACTTCCAAACCTAAGGTCAGTTTTGGAAGCAACTTCAATGTGGCACAAAGGGCTGTGGTGGAAGGGGGATACACACAGTGCATGTGCAAAGGAGATGATTATGTGTGGTCAAGGGCTAGATAAATGTGAGGGGAGGATTCCATGCGTAATGTTATCCTGGGTTTTTATGGGGCTAATAGCAGCCGCTGAGCCACTGATTATGAACCTGGTAGGTGGAGGAGGTAAAAGCACTTCCCCAAGCTTCCACTTGTCCCAGAGGGGCTAACACAGAAATAAGATTCCCCTCTCTATTTCCCGCACCCCACCCTGAAAGTGTTTTCTTCTTCATCCTCCTAACAGACCCTTAAGATACAATTATTACTCCATCTTACTCCATCTTAATTATTACTCCAATTATTACTGGAGTGGTGGTTTTTCTCAATCCATGTGTGTCCAGTAAACCATAAATCAGAACTGATCAGCTGGGAGGTTTTTAGTCTGAACTAAGATTTTGTATACAGGTCACTCAGGTACAAACCTAGTCCACCTTGGCATGGGGAGAAATGGCAGAGGACGAACACGAGCAGCAGGCTCACCGGGTGATTCTAAGAAAATATGCATATGCTCCAGGTCACAAAGCACATCTCCATTCCATTATATGACTGGCTTGTACCCATCATGAACATGAGCTCTCATATATTAACAGTAAAAACCAACAGTGCATTTCAACTACTGTTGTGTAACTGATGCTATTGTTGTTGCTGTTTCAAAGTTCATCAAACTAATTGTTTGGCACAGACATCATTTTTAAAAAAATCAAAAATAGCAACAGACATAGGAACAGCCAGCCCATGGTTTTTCAATTCCCCACACATACCTTCTATACATTATATCTTGGACTAGACTCTCTATGAACCTATGAGACACTTTGTTACCACCTACTCCTCCAACCCCATTTCCTCTTATTCCAACCTTCTACTTATTCTTCTTGCTACTTGTTTGCCTACACTTTTTATCTTGGCTATTTCTTCCCATTTTGTCCTGTTTTGCGCATTTATGTGAAATCTAACCTTAAAATCTCAGATTTTTTCCCTGTCCTGCTCTGATAGGGTGGAGATAAGATTGGAAGATTCAGGTCTGTATCCTTTGGTGTATGCTTGAGCTGGACAAAGTTCCTCTTAATCTTGCCACTGTTGAAAAGGTCTCTGGATTTTTCTCTAGATTGCCTTAGACTTCTCACAATGAGTGTCTGTTGTTGAGTAATTGGGAAGATTGGTGGTCTTGAACCATTGACAAAAATTGGAGGGGAGCCATTGGGTTGTTGATGTGAAAGTCCCATCCATGAGATCTTTTTAAGGAGTGGATCCCTCAGGGAAACTTGCCTCAGCCTTGGTAAAGGGGAAAATGGCAGTGTTTCTGTCATCAAGACAGCAGAGCTGTTTTTTTCTTGGAAATGCCATGTTGGACCTGGAAGGTTCTCATCCATGGCTTTCAGAAGATCTTTGACTCTTGTGTCTGGAAAAGTCACAGGATTTTGATCCACAACTTGGTTTTCCACAGCTGCCCTCGGTGTTAGTCTACTTGTACATGACATGGAAGATCTTTGAGCCTGATGGGTCTCAGAAAATGCTGGGTTATTTCCTAAAGCAAAAGGTGGTCTCTCAGATAAATATTCTTTTCTTGTTTCTGAAAAATGTTTAGCATCTTCCATATTTTCCTGTGGGTCCGGTTGTGTCTGATTTAAAGGCTCACATGAAAAAAAATTATTTGGTGGCTCAAAGTGGACCAATTCTCTGTCTGCAAACTTGGAAACTAAACAGAATGCAGAGAATATGAAATCAGTTCATGCAGAAGTAATACTGTACAAATAAAAAATATATTTATTTAAATGTATTTTATGCATATATATAACCTTTCCATTATCAGCTGGAAATTCCTGAGGCATATACATATCTTACTTCAACACTGTGACTGAGGGCCAAATGACACACTATCAGCCTCATCTGATCCAGGATTGGGCCAGTGTGTGGAGGGATTTTGAGGACTCTGCTGTAACCAGCAGCAGCATGGATAGCCTGCTGCCAGACGAGGATAGGTAAGTGCAATGACAGCAGGAGTGGAACAGGGTGAGAGAAGGACCAGGGGTGGAATTGGTGACACTTGCATGTGCCAATATCCTAACTCCATCCATCCAGTGACATAGCTAAGGGAGGTGCAGGAGGTAGCAATTGCATGGGGCAACAAGCTTTAGGGGCAACAAGCTGAGCTTGACCGTACTGTAGTGACCAACATTGTGAAAACCTTGGTAAAATACGAATAATATCATCGTGTTATCTATCATTGGAAAGGTAATTTAATGCAGAAGGCAATGGAACAAACTGCGCTGGAATATCTGTGTTCTATAAAACACTATGGCCAATTAACCAGAAAACCTTTTGTTTATTCACTGAATTAAATTTGATGTTGTTGTGGAGAGGGGTTATAAAATCTTCTTTAACCCCAAGTAGAAGATGCCTTAGCTATGCCACTGCATCCGTCTTCCTTTCCGTTACCTTTACACACCTTGGATATATGCAGGCGTAGATCCCAGGAGACCAGTGGCAATGGTGGAGGCTTTCCCTGCATATACGCCTGCATATTAAGAGACCTTTCTGACTGCCCCCCTCCCGCAGGTACAGCTCAGCATGTACGCCATTGGAGTGGCTGCTTCAGTGGAAGCAGGATTTGGGTAAGGTTGGGCTGTAAGTTGAACACACAGTTTGCTCCTGTTTGTGGTTTTTTCCCCTTGTAAATAGAAGCAATGGGCGTCCCATCTAGATGGGGACTATGTGCAAAAGGAGGATTATTTAACCTTTCCCCTCATGCCGTGGTCCCAAGGAAAATTATAACCTATAACTGCTATTTGTGTGGAAAGGGGAACTCTGTTTCTCACATGAGAAATAGTAGCTTTGGGAAGTATTATTTTCATAAGGACAGTGGTATGGCAGGAAATAGCAAAAAAAAAAAAAACCCCATCATCCCTACCAAGGTTTCAGTATTGATCCTCCTCCTTCCCTTTAAGCAAAAAAGGGGAAAAGGGTAAATAACTGATTAACATACGTGCATCCAGAATGATTATAAGGTTTTGGGAAGCTACTTCCAAAATGATAATGGAAAGTTAAACCTGACACATTCCAATCTGGTGTTGATCATTATGCTGGTACAGGGAATTTTCAAGATGGTGTTGGTGCCCCCGGTTTGTAGCATTATGTGATGTTGCAGGTGCATCAATTTGATATCAGGTATCATATTACATGCAAACTGGTACTGATTTCAGGAACACAATTGAGCAAGAAGGATTAGTTGGCTACACCAATGATCAGACTACAGACAGAGCAAATTGTATAAGCTATCATTACTGTTTTTAGAGGTGCTATCTCAAGGATGTAAAAAAAATCACCTTTGCTTATTATAAGATAATTTGTTGTATTTTTCTGACTGTACTGCATAAAAACCCTAGCAAAGTCATTGATACCAGTCAGCTTCTTAACTTTGTGCAGAAAATATGCAGGCTCTTGTTACGTTAAGGATTCTGCACACATAAAACACTGTGCATGGCCCTTTAAGATACTTAAAAGCTGCCTGATCCTTTTATTTCATTTACATATCTAATTTTTTTATGTTCTAGATTGTTTATGTGTATGCCTTTCACACTTTGCAGGAGGCTCATAGACGTTAGGTAGAGCTCAGAGTTACATCATTTCTAACTTAATTGTAGATGCACAATGAAAATTAAAAAATGAAAAGTATTTCCTATTTATGGCACTGATCTGCTTTTCCCCAACAATCAGCAAATGCAGACCTGAGCACAAAATGTGAGCTTATTAGGTCCTCCTTTTTTGATCAAAGTCCTGCTCACTTCAGCTATTATAAATATGTAACATTCTCAGATGATCAAGACAGGCAACACATATTACCTTCTGGGAAGATTTCTTGGTTTTCCAGAGTAATGGCAATTTCATCTTCCTGAATAGCATATGGCATTTCTGAGTTCAGCATCGAAGGATATGCTTTACTCTCACCACTTTTCAGGTTTTCTGCTGTAACCCTTTCTGTCTTTTGGGAAGCTGGAATATTTGCATCTTGGCTTAGGTTTCTAGGAGGCTTGCCATCACACTTTTCTGGTACACTTTCCTTCTGCAAACACATCAGTCTCAGGTAATAAAACCATAAAGAGAAAGGAAGCTCCAAACATGAGAAACTGAAATGGGGTAAGTTCAACTAGCTAACTTTGATTCTGAAAAGAATGGCATCGGGATTGTAAAAAGAATGGAAGCAGATCCTAGTACATTTTGGCAGTTAATGATCTACATCTACTGGTGTACATCTGTGTGCACATCTATATGTACAATACTTACAACATAATCTTATGCATGCCTACTCACTGGCTCACTGTGTCCAGTTAGATTTAGTCTCAGGAAAGTGTGTAGGAGAGCAGCCTTTGTCAAAAACTTTCCATGTTTTCCCAAATTCTAAGAATCTAAGATTTGATCATAAGAATGTGTGGTTTGGTACATTTTTTGGATGCTTTGCAGTAGGCGTTGTACTGTTAACATGCATTGTAGTAGCAGTAACCTGGAGGGTAAGGAGCATGGGCACTGCGCCTCAGAAAAGAGGGCACAGCTGGCCAGTGCTCCAGCAGCACCAGCCAGTGGTAAGGATTTTTGGGGCAGGGGGAGGGCAGGGGGGAAGTGGGGGAGGGCAGAACTGGGCGGAAGGAAGATTGGAAAGGGGGTAGGGATGGCGGCAGCCTCTGCCTCTGGATCCTAACCCCTCCCACAAGCCAGGCAGCCTGACAAGGTCTTCTCAGCTCTGCACCCATTCAAACAACCCCTGGCAAATGCTCCCTTACCCTGAGGAGACCCTGGCAGTAGCCTCAGTGCCCATAGGACCACACGATCACCGTTTTGGCACCACTGGGGCTGTGGGCTCTGAGGAGCTTAGGAATGGGCTGCCCATCACAACTGACTTTTCCTGGATTGTGCCCTTCATTTAGAATAGCATCTGATGGAAGGCAATTGGAGCAGATCCATTCCACATTGTTAGGCTCCAGTTATTATAATCGCTTTAGAAGTGTACTAGGTAGGTCATATAGGTGCAGAAGCAGCCACAGTCATTGCATAGTCAATTACGTATTAGAAAATAGTTTTATTTTTTCATAGGGGTGTGTGTGTGTGTGTGTGTGTGTGTGTGTGTGTGTGTGTGTGTGTGGTTTTTTAAACAAAAATGAGAAATGCAGAAATTGGAGTTATTTGTTTTTATTTTATTACAGAAAAATCACACCTCTATTTATAGGGCACCTGCTCTCCCAGTGGTTGAATGTGGCTGACTGTATCTTGCAACCCAATGATGTTCACTCAGTGACAGAGGCTTATCAAATCTGAAACCTGGGTTAGCTGAAACCAAACAAATCTGAAACCAAACATTTGCAAAACGCACAGAAATGCACCCATTTGTGTTACCTTCAGGAATTTATGTGAAGAGAAAACAATTTGTGTAAGTTGGAAAAATATCTCACTCAACCTACACTCCATCAACAGGGAGTATGAGACGACAGCCCTGTTTTAGCCAATGCAATCAAAGTGTCTCCCAGGATTTTACACACTTCTGGTTAAGAAAACAAATTTTCATCTTAGATTTTGCAAACTGTCAGCTTAAATACAGTACATCAGAGAACTTGCCATGGCTAGCTTTTATTGCCCGGCCTCTTAAGAGCTAATTGGTTAAGCACCTGGGCAGGAAGCTTTTTGGCAGCCACTCTGTTTCTGCAAGGCTTAACTATAAAGTTTTGGATGGCAAATTGTAATCATTAGTCTTCCCTTTCTACAACAAAACACATAAAATGCAAACAGGTTGCTTGGAGAAATCACAGTGCGTAAAAGGACAGGGCATGTTTTATACTTATCCAATAATTTATGGCTCAAGCCAGATCATGGAAAAATGGCCTCAGTTGCCTGCAGTCATTTAGAAGCCAAATTTTCAGTAGGCTTTCCGACTAAACATTACTACCATGCCTAAAATGAAATCTTTTGTGACCAGCTGTTTGCAGTCAGGATTTTAAAAAATGAGAAGTTAACCTTTAATACATTGAACCTTTAGGGTCTTTCCAGATTTTATTGCACAACAAAGCACAGTTACGACTTAGTTCAAGAGGGGGAATCAAATATTTTTTTCCCCCATGTCTGTTGTGGGAAATCACATTTTTCTCAGTCGTCAAACCACCATTTGAGAAAAATGCTATTCTTCCTCACTAGTGGATCTATTACATCTGTAGTGCTGTGTGGAGTGTGATTCATTTGCTAATATACTTATCACTAGTTATGGGAGTGTGGGTGCAATCCTAACTTTGTAGCACTGCGGTCAGGGGAATGTAGCTCCGAGGTAAGGGAATGTTTATTCCCTTACCTTGAGGAGGCCTCCATGACTACTACTCCACTGCAGAATGCAGCACATGCCCCATTTTGCACAGCTACATCAGTGCTGGAGAGTTGGTTAGGATTGTGACCTGTGATGGGCTGCTAGCACCAGTGACATCAGTGGTGGTGAGTGACATCTATCCCCTGCCATGACTGCATCAGTTTATGTACCTTTAAAATAAGGTCTTGTTCTCTGATGAACTTTTAGTCCAATCCTAACCCTCTCTGGAACAGGCAGGCCAGCTGGGGCATCTGGTGGCCCACGATGTGCTCCCTGGGGCATCTGGTGGCCCAAGGAAGATGGGCGGCTTCCTGGTGATGCAGGAAGCTGGACTAGATGGTCCTTTGGCCTGATCCGGTGGGGCTGTTCTGATGTTCCTATGCTGCTGTCAAACCCATAAATGAAACAGCAAGTCTCACATTTCTGGGTTTGATTACAGCGTGTGAGGCAGAGGCATTTCTACAGGGATGGCAAAGCTCTAAGTTTTGCAAGAAGCCTTACCCTGTCATGTAAATCCCTCCTCTCCCTTGTTGCTGTAGCCAGTAAGCAACGCCAAGATTGGCTAAAGCGGTGCAGGAGAGGAGTGATTTCCACTGCAAGGTAAGGCTTCTTGCAAAACTTAGAGCTTTGCCATCCCTGTAGAAACGCCACTGGTGTGAGGAGAATGAGAAAGGGTTTGGTGAGGGTTTTTTGTAACTCCTTGCAAATGGAATTCCTTTGCAAAAGGTTCCTTTGAGCTTTTGCCAGGATTAACTGCTTATTTTGGTGGTTTTATGCAGTAGAGTATGATACTTTGCTTCTGGGGAGCTTTAGTGCTTCTAGGTGTTATCTGATTCCCTTTACATTTTTATTCCCTTGAGAAAGCCTTGCAAAGTTTGGGTGAAACGTCAGGATACTATCAAGACTATGTGAATGCGGCCTAATAACTTGAAAATGAATTTCTCGCTATGTAGTAATTCTGGTGGTGATCCACTTCCTTGCCCACTCATCTGGCTCCTTCCTCTCATAGTCCCTTTAAACTGTGAGTGGGTATGGAATTGGACCATTCATTTCCTGCTCGCAGAATATGAGCAGGAAACTGGTCGATGCTGCTCGGTCCATGGCAGGCTGGACAAAGGTTGCAGCACTCAGGATGGGGGCATCCTGAGTCCAGTGGCGTTTCTACAGGGATGGCAAAGCTCTAAGTTTTGCAAGAAGCTTCACCTTGCAGTGGAAATCACTCCTCTCCTGCACTGTTTTAGCCAATCCTCATAGGGAACAGCAACATCTTGGCATTGCTTACTGGCTACAGCAGCAAAGGAGAGGAGGGATTTACACGGGAGGGTAAGGTTCCTTGCAAAACTTAGAGCTTTGCCATCCCTGTAGAAACGCCTCTGCCTGAGTCTGCCACTCCTGTATCACCTGTGGTGAGCCACATTCATATAACAGATGGGCTTTCGCTAGTCTGAGGTGATATGAGATGTTAGGACAGTTATGTCCTATTTGTGGTGCTTATGCATGTTCCCTGTTTCACACACAGTTGTAAGCTGGAAGGTATCAAGATTATCACGTTTCTAGGATTGCATTGTGAGTGATGAACATGCACATGTGAGTTTTCCATTATTATGGAAAATTATTATACAAATGAATTGTCTGTATAAAAAGCATACAACAAAATGTAGTTACATGGTTTTCTTGAAGAGCCTAAAAACCAAAGTGAGAGAGGAAGTATTTATGGCAATATTAAGGAAGCACAACTGGCATGATGGATAAAATTCATAAGGGAACTGTTTAGAGCTGATACTGGAGGACTTTACAGGGAGAAGAACTTTTGGCTTTTTGGTTAGTGTATAAAAGGAGTTGAAAGCACTCATGATGTTAGACTGTTTCAGTCCTAAGCACTAGTTAGGGGACCACAGGGAACAGATCTGCAGTGGTAGTGATATGGACAAGAAAAGGATCGGATAATTCAAGGTCTCAAGTTTCTCCTGATTCTTGATATACATATATAAACTCAAATGCAGGTCAGGTTGTTCTATAGTGTCCCCATTGGAGTATTAAGATGCGCCCTGTTTAAATTCATATTGCATTTTATTTTACAACTCAAATCGGAGCCTAGTGAGAGGATCTGGCTTTCTCCCTTATCCATGTCAGAAAATAAATCTTCATGGATTTTTTTTCAGGCATTTGTTCTCTTTTTATATAGGATGCATAACTGCTAGCCAAGCATTTATGAAATCCAATCTAGAGGAAAAATATGACTTCACGATAGGAATTTACTGGAAATGTTTCTGAGCTTATTTGAAGTTTTCCATTATTTATTCCATGCTGCTTTGCTATAAATAACTTAATTGGTTTCGAATCCTTGGGAGTCTCTAAAGTCTCATGGGGCTGATAGCAAATGTGTCTAAAAAATTAGGCAAAAATGAGATGACCAGTTGCCAAAATGTGAATGGCATGCTGGCACGTCCAAAAAACCTTTGTCAAAAAAAAAATTGTGGTAAGGTAAAGGTAAAGGTTTCCCCCCGACCGAATGGTCTAGTCATGACCGACTGTAGGGGGCGGTGCTCATCTCCGTTTCAAAGCCTGTAGAGCCGGCGTTTTTGTCCGATCATGTGGCCAGCATGACTCTACGCCGTAGCACACAGAACGCCGTTACCTTCCCACCGAAGTGATCCCTATTTATCTACTTGCATTTTAGGTGCTTTCGAACTGCTTCGTTGGCAGGAGCTGGGACAAGCAACGGGAGCTCACTCCGTCACGCAGTCTCGAACTCCCAACCTTGCAGTCGAAAGCCCAGCAACAGCGGATTAGCTCGCTGTGCCACCACGTCCCTATTGGCATATTGATATTGACCATGCTTTCAGTGAATGCAGTTTTCATTTATCATGAACCAAGATGTTTTTGTTGTTGTCAGTAGCATACCTGGGGGAGGGGTCAATGGGGGCAAATGCCCAGGTGACTAAGTGGGGGGGGGAATAGCTCTTTCTGCTTGGCAGTCAAGCATTGCTCCATCCCCTAATGTTCTGGGGCCTACCCATCCTCCCCCTCTGCAGGGCTGCGAACTGCACCAAGGCTGGTCATGCAGCCAGCATTGGCACGGTTCCGCTCCTCTTGGAGGGCAGCCAGCTTCTCTTCTCCCCAGGGAGAAGATGAGAACGTTGCTTCCCTCCAAGTGGGCAGCAGTTTTTCCCTGCTTTTAAAGTGGAGAAGAGGGGCAGGGGAGGGCTTCGGCAGTGGCTGTGGTGGCAGCCACCACTGAAAGCAGCCCCACTTTTAAAGTGGAGGAGAGCGTGAACGGCCGGAAAAAACGGGTGGCAGCTTGATGGAGTCACTGCCAGAGTGTGTGTGTGGAGTCATTCTTACACACACACACACACACACACACAGACAGACAGACAGACAGACAGCCTGGAGGGAGGAGTGGCTTGGATGTAATTGAAGTTTGTTTGCGCCCAAACAAACAAAGGGGTGGCTTTGGAAGGCTTCCCAAGCTGTAAAAAAAGCTAGGACCACCACTGGTTGTTGCTATGTTTACATTTATTAGCATTTTTCCTTTTAGTAATGAAAAAGTGAGTCTGAGTTCTTGAGAGAGTAAGAACTCTTTGCAATGAAAGTTGTGTTACCAGAGTGATTTCTGGAAGGGCTCCTGTGAACCAACATTACGATGTGGGGAGCCTCGTGTAATTCAACCTTTTTCTGCAGAACTTGGGGAGATACTTGAACTGCCTGGGAAGGTTCAGCAATGGCAAATTACTATTTCTCTCTACTATAGGAATGTATTTAAATTTTGCTCAGAGCAAAACTTCATGATTCAAATTTATATGAGCCTGACCCCCAATCCATTGTCTCCATGGATTTTACATTCTAGTGGGTATTCTCAGTCTAAGAAACATTAGTTTTGGTAAAAGATTTCCAACCCGATTTGTACTTTCAACATTAGATTTTGGCTTCCTGTCTGCCTAGAGCAAGCTGTTTATGACTGAGCTGTTACCCCCTTTATAGTGATTGTCACCAATGAAAAGAAATGTAAAGATGTCTGAAGTAATTTGGCTCTAAGCAAGTTCTGCTAAAACCCAAGAGTGGTGTTTTTCTTTTAAATTTACCCGATATCTCAGCATTAAAATGTCAGGGCTGAAACCAAACACAAAATGCCGACCTTTAAATGCCACATTGGCTTTTCTAAATGTATCATTTCGGGGTTCCACTTGAGCCTGCTTTGCGCAGGTTATTATTTTCCCTGTGTTACCCCTCTTTAGTTGCCTCTGGCAACTAAATGCACGTTGCTCTGGATAATGTGAGGGAACGCTTTACTTTCCAAGCAGAAAAAGTCCTCTTTTAATAAAGATGTTGGTTCACACTTGCACTGCGGTTTCTGCCCAAATTTAAATGTATGTGTGATACGCATAAAGGTGACACCTGTGAAAGAACTGAAATAAATTACGATAATGATTTCCCTTAACAAGAGGGGTGATCATGTTTCTTGAGAACGTCCACATGTTACTTTGGTGACCCACCCAGCTTTTCACCCAGCTAGTGTTGTAAATTATACACAGCAGAAATCCCCTCACTTGGCTCATGAAATTACAGGGGGCTCCTGCACACAAACCACTTGCAAGCCCATAAACAGAGTCCTTGACAGGGCAGGGACATTGGGTGTGGGAGAATTCCTGCGGCTTGCCTCAATAGGAATTTGCTTGGAGGCTTGCCAATACTTCCCTCGATAAGCAATTAGGATTGGGGAGGAATGAGTGCACAAAAGCAGAGCTTAATTAACTAGGGTGGCAAGTACTATAAAGCAGGGATCCAGACCCTTTGGATCCGCCATGCCACACTCCTCTCATGCAGGGAGCCGCCATGCCACACTCCTCTCATTTTTTCTACCCACATACAGCCAGAATTCTGTTGTGTTCACCAATCATCAAAGTACAGTAAAAGTCAGAGGTGTGAGAGTAGTGACCACGAAAGGACGCTTTCCAGTTTGCAAAGCCATGGATTAATTTGAAAGTGAAGATGGTTTTCAGATTTGAACTTTCCTAATGAATAACTGATTTCCTGGCTGTCACCCAATTAAAGAAATCCCACTCAATCAATCATACGAGTTGGGCAGTGCAATTCTAACCCCTCCTCTTGGGCTGATGCAAGCTGCTTGCATCGGCCCTGCGCTGTCGTGCACAAGCAGTGGTGTCATCTAAATGATTTAAGAACAGGAACTCATTTTTGATTGGCACGTGTCAGTGGGACTTCCCCACTGCAGCCCTTCCCCCTTCGCCCCCCTAGGAATCTGGAGTCGCTCCCTTTAACCCTCTGAGTGCCGGCCAACCAAGAAGCAAAGCTCTTTGCAGAGGAATCAGGAGGGGGGAGGCGGGAGATTGAAGTGGGCGGAGTCAGCCCTAATTTTAACTAGTGGAACTGAGTTCCCCCGCGCTCCCCCTGCATGACATCACTGCACACAAGCCATAAAACATGTATGTGCCAGCACTGCTGCTGCAGCTTCAACACAAGCAGCAGGGCCGGCTTTAAGCCAATGTGACCAATGTCATCACATGGGCCCCGCGCTTGGGGGGGGGACCCGCACCAGTGCAGTGAGCATATTGCTTGCTGCTGCAGTCAGGATTGCTTAGGATTGTATGTAGGTCAGTGAGGCAAGCAGAGCAGCTTTACCTTGGGCCCTTCAGCTGCCCCAGCTTCTGAAGTGCCCAAAATGGGCCTCCTGGAAGCAATTGGCAGTGAGCTCATCCTGTCACCACCAACTATTTTCATGTGCCACATTTCAGGTGCCACAAGTGCACTTCTTGGTGAGTGGGGGGCCCTGTGGGGAGTGTGGGGGACCCCACAGGAATGCCCCACATTGGGTCCCGCCACTCTTAGAGCCGGCCCTGACAAGCAGCTTGTGTAGATGCTGCACCACCAGCATAAGCTGCCAGCATGCCACTCCTGCACCAGCCAAGTTTCTTGGTGAGAGGAGGACGTTTCTGGTTGGTGGGAAGGTGGGCTGGGAGGCTTGCCGGCCCAGGGAGGGGGATTGAGTTGGGATGCTGCCATTAGGCCGCATCAAAACTCCCGTCCCCAGGCCGTGCGGCCTCAACTTGGGCCATGCAGCTTGCTTGGATCTGCGCTGCTAAATAGCAGGCACAGATCTGTGTAGCCCATTGGGGCAGCTGGTGCCTACCTGGGTAAGGGCACAAATGTGCCCTTGCTCCATGGAGTCTCCAGGCAGCTCCAAACCTGTGCTGGATATCGCGTAGGCACACCAGCTTGCCCGCTCCAGCACAAGTTAGGAGTGTGCCCTTAGTTGAATAGCTGCTTGATTAAATCTGCAGACATTTGTATATGGGCAAAAAAAATCATTCTAAAGAAAAAGCATATTCTATCTCTCCGTGGTGCATGCGTGCACCGCATAAGGCATCTTAGAAGATGCATGTCTGCCTCAGATTCTTACTGAAGGGAATGGGGCTTGCCACCTGCAATTTGAATGAAAACACTTGAATATAGTTCAATGAACACAGAATGAAAACACTGTATTTTTAAAACTCTGCCACCTGATGAACCTGGAGTACCTTTTTAGTCCATCAATCTGTTTTTATTCTGTTAATTTACTGTAACTGTTTAATTGATTAAATGATTCAAGCTGTGTATTCACTGTACATTATAACACAGCACAAACAAGTTGTAATAAGTAAAAACAGAACAAGATCATCATGCACCAAAGGATGCAGGTTGCAAAAATCTTCCTTCAGAGAAGAAACTTAGTAAAGAGAAAGCATTGCTATGAATGATGAATCAAACAACAAGTTCACAATGTGTTCTACACAGCAGAAGTAATGGCCCTGTTCTGCCTGACAGAGGTTCTGCTAGATCTGAGGCCAAGGTCTTTCCAAACCTCACCACAGATGCAAGGGCCTGAATTTGGGATTTTTTTTTAATACAAAGCATGTGCTCTGCCATTGAGATATAGCCTCTCCCCTCATAAAAGTAGGATATCATGTATCACACAGTATCATTGTGAAGGAGCATGTCGAATTTGTGGAGGACCAGAAGGGAAACAGCAGCAATGACAACAAAAACACATGTAATGAGGAAAGGTGACTTCTACAAGAACATAGTGTGTAGTGCCCCCTAGAGACTGGGGCAAGTAACACAGAAGAGGAGAACAAAAGGAAAGCCACCCACAGTTCCTAGGTAGGACATGAAATACTGAAACACGCCCTGGGATCAGTGCCCATCAAATGAGCACTCTTGGCATAGCTTCCCAATCTCCTCACATTCTGAATGTTTGTAAAGCCTAGCAATTAAGGAGGCAAAACAGGAAGAAGTGCAATGAGTAAAAAGTCTTTAAACCAGGATCCAAGGTATTAAGGAGCTCATGTTTTCAAAAAGAGTGGCCAACACGTGCTCATTGACTCATTGCCCATTCATTCAGATCTCACCTTTACTGTCCTGTGCTCCTTTTGACATTGAGTCAGTTTCTTCAGCAGCAAGAAGTATGTGGCTGTTATGGAAGATGGCTTATTATTTATCAAGACATTAACAGCATCTGAAAGGCTGAGCTCCATTGTCTCTCTCATGTAATTCAACACAACAGGATTCAGTTCATCAGGGTGAAGTCTGAAAAAGAAGCACTTATTCCAATGCTGTAGCAAAAGACAGCGAGCAATGGGCAAATTCCTTTCAGCTCAGTTTGGAACTGGCCTCAGCAAACCAAACTATTTCCCCAAAATTTCAGGAAAAAATAGCTTGTTCTAATTTGGAACTTGGACCCCATCATATTCTCAATGATGTCACTGAGTGGTACCATGCAGAAAGCTAGGCTAGAACCTTTCCTCCAACACTCTTGTTTTCTATATGGAGGGAATGTCTTCTATGAAGAATTCAAGCATGGGAGTTGCTACCATTTTAATCAGTTTAAACTGCATTTTTTCAGTGCCTGCAAAGCAGAACTGGCCCCACGATGGTGATGGTTGTTTTATTTTAAGTAAGTTGAATGAAATCAAATTGACCTTACGCCAAGGCAAGACTATTCATGAGATGAAATGGAATGATGTTTTAAAAGAATTACCTGTTTTTATGTGTAAGCAAATTTGATGGTTTTCTGATATTACTGTCATTCAGCCATTTGTCTTTTATGGCCTCTTTAATGGCAGGCCGCTTAGCTGGATCAGCTTCAAGTAAGGAGTGCATGAAATGGACAGCTCCTGGGAAGGAAGTTCAACAAAACATTGTTAGCTCTGGCCAAGCAATAACCAGGCATTCAGGTTTGTCTTTCATTGGCCTTAGTTGATGTCCTTACTACTTGCTAATTTTAAACCAGCAGAAATCTATGTAAATGCAATTTGACTATTTCTATTTTGGTACAAGTGTGTGTGTGTGTGTGTGTGTGTGTGTGTGTGTG
>JAJKFI010000012.1:4020439-4033871 GCA_029204185.1 Lerista edwardsae
AATAATAATAATAATAATAATAATAATAATAATAATAATAATAATAATAATAATAATAGGGAAAGGGTTACCAGAGGAAATGTCAGGTGGGATGGGGTTCATTTCACCATTAATCATCTTGAGATGAAGTTGCTTGATATTAAATGGCTCCACTGTGAAGGGCAACGTGCCAGTTAGCATAGCAAACATGCTCACTCCTCTGTCAAGAGAAAACACAACACTGCAGTGGCTGTGAACACTGTTGAATACAGGGCTCCCTTCGATTGCACATGCTGATACTTGAAACAGCTTATTATACTAGGCACAGACAGACAGTTGCAGATGGTGATGTGCCTCCCTTTTCAAGGCCACTCGTTCCATGTGATTAGAGCTGGACTGAGGCCAAAGCGTTTTATGGATCTTAAGGCACACTATTCAGGCAAACAGACCAGGATTAAACATGATAGCATCCTGATTTCCCAGAGGAAACTGCAGCATAATTTTAGCCCATCAGATTTAATATGCTTTGGAGGCCTGTAATATGATTAGCTTTCATCCATCAACTGACTTCTCAGAACACCTGTTCTATTCCAACAATGCCACCCATTTCAGCGGGATGGAAGAGCTGCGGCATGTTACAGCCAATAAATTTTCAGACTTGGCATCCCATCAATTTCTTTCCACAATTAAGCTTTAAACATATTGTTGTTTGCTCTTATGGGTTGCATGTTATTCCTCCTGCTAAAGATGCAGCCCTCCTGCTTCCCTCCAAGGTCCATGCTTTGGGAATTCCACCTTCCGGTAGGGTGATGAAAAGAAATATTGGTATTCATAAAGCCACCACTCACGTATATCACCGACACCAAGCAATTTAGTGTATACAGTGAGTGCAGTGTAAAAATACATTTAATGCAACGTGACACTAAAGATCAAGGAGAACAAAACACTGCCAGTTTAAAACTTGATGGACCATTCAAGGAAACTGCTTTGTATTCTGAGATAATTTAACTGCAGACAACGTATTTATGTTTTTTCTTTAACTAGTTTTTTTCTTTAAAATAGTATAATCCTTCTCCAAAACCTTAGTTCTTTCTGAGAGTCCTTGAGGCATGATGGGTAAATATAATTCTTAAAACACTGGATGTGACAGAAAAAAATAAGAAAAATGTAGTATCATAAAAATAAGAAAAAAGTAATATCGTTTACAGTTCATGTTGCTTTTAGATAATAAAAAGCTATTCAGAAACTCTTGGCACAGTCCTCATCTGGAGGTAGGCCAGCAAAGTTAGGCCAACAGAAGGACCACTTCCGTGTGCTGGCCTCTGACTCCGAGAGTGATCCAAACATACTTTACCATGTCCCTTGTGCCGGCCTAACTGTGCTGGCCGAACTGTGCTGGCCGAACTCCAGGTGAGGATTGCGCCCTCTGTCTCAGGTCGCTGTCACAGACCCTGACACAGGTCCTGACACAGGAAGCAGAAAGAGGTGGTATCATCCTGAAGATGTAGAGTCAACCAAACCATTACAGAGTTTAGTGTTTGTTTTAACATTTCCCCACACTAAAGCAAATTCCTTACAAGTCATACCAGGGAGAAAAGTGAACGCTGAGGCTGCTGCCTTCTATGTTGTTGATCCTTGTTTTCAGGAAGCTTTTTGTGCAAAGAAGCATAAAAGTTGTGATTTTCCCTTTCCTCCCAGCAGGCCACTGGCTCAACCCCTCCCTGCATTGCTGCATCCTGCAGGCCTTGCCCTGGCTCCTTCGCGTAGAACTGAAGGTCTGAAAATGGGCTTCTATGTGCATATAGCTTTACACTGACCTTCTGGCTAATGTGCGGATGTTGGGGGCAGGGCTACATCTGGGGCAGGTCCATTAGGTGCACTACCACTTTTTGCACTTCATGCGTTTAGCACATGTGTAGAGGGCATGTCTGAAAGAAGTTGAAGTAACAACTGAATGTTGTTACCTGAATGATACCACCATTTCATGTACTGTACTCGGGTTTTTCCATTGTTGACTTCAGGAAGGAAAATATATTTCCTGTTCCACAGCTGACACTGGAAGGCTGCGTCATCTGGTCTTTAGGATTGTGGAACACTATGTTAATTTCACAGGATGAGCATTAAATGGGGCATCCCACAAGCCCTCTTTGCCCAAAGTATACTGTACATAAACATGCACAAATTTTGTTCCATTCTTTTCTGGCCAAGCATGTCTTACAGGTGATATACTGTAATAGAACCCATGGTTGCTCATCGTAATCATGCCATCTGTGGTCAAACAGATCATGTAGGTTTTTGTAGAGCAATTCTACAAAAACCTGGAACACCTGTTTAGCCACAGATAAGATTAAGAAAATTTTTTAATTAATGTGTTTATCACAGGTAACAATGCCTCTTTCATACCTTTGCCAACATTCTGGAGGAAAAAAAAAACTAAAATGTGCCTCCAGCATACTGTATTTACTAGTATTATTACTATCACACGGAATGGAAATGATGATATTATTTAGACCAGTGGCTATCAAACTTTTTAGAACCGGGACCCACTTTTTAAAATAATGAACTGTCCGGGAACCACTGGAAGTGTTGTCATGGTCTTAAGTGCCATCATTGTGACACAAGAGCATGACACTTTCCTGAGAATGGGGGAATCAGTTGGGTTATTTCTCAGCCATTTTCCAAGAAAAGTGAAACAGAAAAAGGCCTAGATACAACTTTGACAAAAACAAAGCAACCACACAGCCCTCCCCCGTTTCCAGTATCCCATCTCCCCATATTTTTAATAGGTGCTCTGCGAACCACCTGAAATTGGCTTGCAACCCACACTATATAAATTGGCTTTATAGCACCTCAGGGAGCACTGGTTTAGACACTATCAGTTACTATTACATGGGATAGAAATAATGATATCACTTAACATCTTAGCATGTCATAAAATAGTCCCTGAATGTCTCCCAAATGCAGAAATATTTGATCAAAATTTATATTGACATCATTTGTCATTTTCAACACTGCTGATACATCAGCTTGGCAGCCCTTGTGGTACTATGGCTAAGCTGCTCAACTTGAGCCATGGAAACAATGGCTGTGTGATCCAGAGAGCATTATATGAATGCCCAAACCATTCCACATACACACTGTAGTTTCCCTTATTCCTCTGCCAAACTTCAGCACCTTTCACCGCATTCAAGGTTAGTTCTCAGAAGTTGCATTGAGACAGTAGACTATAATATGAAATTGGGGGGGGGGGTGTCAGCAGGTGTGTGGGAGCATCAAAGATCCATCCTTTAGATCCAAGCTATGTCTTTAAATATCCCCGCAACTACAGAGTTTCCACATGGCTTTGGGCATATTTCAGCCTCAGTTTCCCATAAGTAAAATGGGAATGCAGTAAGTTATCACACAGGTTTATTGTGTGAGGGAACAGTGAATATTACAAGGTACTTTGTGCTCTCAGTGCAGTCAAAATATTCACAATCTACTTACATAGACCAGACATCCACTTTTGGTCCATATTTTTTATGAGCCAGAAGTTCTGGGGCTGCATAGGCTGGACTCCCACACTGCGTGTTTAAAAGTTCTTGAGAAAGGCCTTCAAACTTCATTATATTACTGAGTCCAAAATCTGGGGAAAACAACAACAGAAAACCGAATCCATGCATCCCCTTTGAGGTCTTTTTAAGTTTTAACATTTGGATTAAAAGCTGTGGAAATCATCACTCATGACAAACTAAAACAATCTTCCGAAATGAGACCATTCTCTCCTTACATCACCACCCACCTCCACCGCTTCATAGCATGCTGTAAAAGTGCAATCCTCACCTGGATCACCTAAGGGCCACTGTAAAGTATGTTTGGACCACTCTCAGAGTCAGAGAGGCCTGCATCAGACGTGCGCCATCCTCCCTGACTCCAAGAGTGGTCCAAATCAGAGGCGTTTCTACAGGGATGGCAAAGCTCTAAGTGTTGCAAGAAGCCTTACCCTGTCGTGTAAATCCCTCCTCTCCCTTGCTGCTGTAGCCAGTAAGCAACGCCAAGATTGGCTAAAACAGTGCAGGAGAGGAGTGATTTCCACTGCAAGGTAAGGCTTCTTGCAAAACTTAGAGCTTTGCCATCCCTGTAGAAACGCCTCTGGTCCAAATGTGTTTACCGTGGCCCTTCTATCAGCCAAACTTTGCTGGCCTAACTGTGCCAGCCTAACCCCAAGTTTACGTGACGGAGTGAGCTCCTGTTGCTTGTCCCAGCTCCTGCCAACCTAGCAGTTCAAAAGCACCTAAAAATGCAAGTAGATAAATAGGGACCACTTCGGTGGGAAGGTAACGGTGTTACGGCGTATAGTCATGCCGGCCACTTGACCACGGAAGCTTGTCCTCGGACAAAACACCGGCTCTACAGGCTTAGAAGTGGAGATGAGCACCGCCCCCTACAGTCGGTCACGACTAGACCATTCAGTCGTGGGGAAACCTTTACCTTTAACCCCAAGTTTGGATGACGCTTTAAATGTTTTTACATTATTATAATTTTGATTGTGCTGTACTATGATAAGTTGAGGTGAAAGCTGGTGCACACATGCACGCTTGATTTCACATTACAGTGGGCCCTCCTTATCTGTGGGGGCTTGGCTCCAGACATCCCAGAAATAAGGGATTCTGCAGATCCACTCCCAGACCGTGCACAATTACTCACCTGGAGCCTCTGCAGGCCTCTCCTGGGCATGCTTGGCCAGTGTCCCACTCTATTGGTCTCCACAGGCCCCACAATGAACATAAGAACATAAGAAAAGCCTTGCTGGGTCTGGCCAAAGGCCCATCTAGTCCAGCTTCCTGTATCTCACAGTGGCCCACCAGATGCCTCAGGGAGCACGCAAGACAACCAGATACTTGTGTCCTGCCGCCACTCCCCTGCATCTGGCATTTTCAAGTAGACTATAACCCTTGCACCACCCCCAAGGAAGACACCAGACTGAGGTTGGGGTTTAACTTTATTAAGCACAATGTAAATCATGTAACCTACTGAACACCCATCCCTCCCTCGTCAGTCTGGGGTAGGCCAAAAAACTGCCATCCATGGCCAATTTGGATGACAGAAAAAAAATTCCTACCAAAATTCCTACTAAATGGCCCACAAAAGTCTCTGGAATCTACTTCCCATGTTTAGAAGCAAACTAGAAGTTGCCTCCAAAAACCAGGAGTAGCTTCCAGAGACTTTTGCAGGCCATTCTGAGGCCCGCGGAGGCCAATACAGTGGATCGCCAGCCCGGCATGGCCCAGAAAGAGGCGTCTGGAGGCTCAAGGTAAGTAACTGATGGGGATTTGACTGGCCAGAACATCTTTGATGGCAATCAAGGGCCCACTCAATCCCATCAAGTTCAGGAAGCTCACCTAAACTCTTTTGCCCGTCCCTAAATACCTTTGTTTTCATTTTGAAAGAATAGGCCTGTATCAATCCCTGCTCTGAATTTCATCACTCCTAGATCCTCCAGGGGTGTCCCTGCTGCATTTTTGGAGGCTCCTGTCCAGTGAGAAAGCCTCCTCCATCCTGGGTTCTTCCAAGGACCACCTTTTGCTCCTTTCTTCTCCTGTGGAACATGGAATCTGGCAGCCCTTCCTGTGCTGCCTACGAGGACTTCACACTCAAGAGCTTGAATAGGATAGGTAGTATTTCCCCCACTTCCCTTCCTTTTGAATCCTCATCACAGTTCGCGCTCTTCTCCCCCCCCCACAACTAATCCCTGCTGTTCAAACACAGCTGTTTGCAGTCCATTTTTAAGTTCTGTAACTGATCTTCTAAGAAAAGTATCTGAAATTAAATGTACTTTTTACTTATTATCTATATTTCTTTAATAAGCCTTATCTTCTTTGGAAAAGTTCTGTCTCATCATTAGCCTAATTTTGAGGCACTTGGAGGTTGTTCACACTGCTCATCCACGTCAATGAGCCAAAACTGTCACAGTGCTGAATTTGACCTCTCCCGAGCTAATTTCTCCCATTTTAGTTATTTGTGTGCATGTGAATGAGCAGTGTTGACAACAGACTGGCAGAGATTTGCTGGTAACAGCTCAGGCCAGATGCTTATTTGATCCTGTTCCTGTGGTGGAAGAGCAGATAGGTGTTCATCATTCTCATGACATAACATGTGATAAGAGCTCTCCAAGTAAATATCCATAAGCACAGAGGGCAAATCACCCATTCATTCTCATTTTCGAGCAGGGATCATGTGATTTGGACCACTGCAATATAGGAATCTGCATGTGTGCTCATATATCATAGGTTATATGATGACAATGGAAAGATGTGTGTCCATGTGCTTCTCCTCCACTGCAATAGAACCTGACTCTGATAAGCATCTGAACCTTTAAGATCAGCATGTGACATATTTGCAAGATAATGCATTCCAGATGACATTGTGAATGCTGCGTGTTGAATGCTGATGTCAGATTTGGTATAGTGCTTGCACACAAACAAATGAACACTTGATGGGCATGCATGTGTGCGTTGGCACAGTTGGTTTATGCAGCATGTTTGGAAGACTTCTGTTTAGAAGATCACCATGAGGCTTGTGGTTGGAAGAAAGGGAAAACGTTAATGAAGGTGCTACAGAATTGGATAGGAGAGTAAGAAAGACAGAGAACCAGTCTGCCTCGCTCTCATGGGGGGGGGGGGAGGGGGAGAGGACAACCTAAAGGATAGCAATGTCTATCAAAAAAGACTTACTGAAAGAAGAAAAAAAGGTAACCCATCCAGCTACCTAACTTGCTATATCACCCTCTTTATTAAGCATAGGATCCTTGTGCAGGATTGCTGCATCTTTCTCCTCTTCAAACAGAACTAAGCCATTCACACATTCCAATATACCCAGGTACACATTCTCTACAAAATGACTGCCTGGATTCAGTCTTACACATCAACAAGTATATACTGTATACAGATTGTACCTAAACTGAAAGAAACGTATGAAGAACTGTACCCAGGTTCAGACTAATAACTATTACACCCGGTGTACTGAGGTACAGTTTAATATGCTAACAGTCCTAAAAATCTTAATAAGATTTTTAGGTTCTTTCTCCTTTTCTTTACCTAGATGGGGCTAAGCTTGTGGAAGGCTTTGAGTACTCATTAAGCAAACTTTTCAGGGCTCAACTGTGTATATAAAAAAAAAAGTAAAGGTTTCCTCATGACCAAATGGTCCAGTCATGCCCGACTGTAGGGGGCAGTGCTCATCTCTGTTTCTAAGCTGAAGAGCCGGTGTTTGTCCAAGGACAAGCTTCCATGGTCATCTGGCTGGCAAGGCTCACAGAACACCATTACCTTTCCACTGAAGTGGTACTATCTACTCACACTTTTACGTGCTTTCGAACTGCTAGGTTGGCAGGAGCAACTGAGTGTAGCAGTCCTTTAAACACAATTTAAAAGCTTGATTGAAATTCTAACTAAACAGCAAAAATTTTCCACTGACTTTAGGGAAGTCATAATTCTACTTGTAGCTGTTATGGGTCAGAAGAAGACATTGAAAACATTACTATACAGCCTTGGAACTGCTACCTTAATGCCCATCTGAGCTTTATAGCACAGAACAATGGCTCAGAGGTGTTAACTACCCCATTCATTTGGGTGTGAGCCATCTCAGATCATGTCAGTGACGACACTTTAAAAGTGAACTGATGTCAAGATTTCACTCCTCAAAGCATGTGAGAAAAAAATGAAGGAAAGTGCTGTGTGTTATAAAACTTAGCCTTTAAAAAAAAGTGTGAATGAAGAAGAAGAGAAGGGTGCAACGGATAAGCAATATGGGCCTTAATAATATGTAGCACTTGGTTTCCTTTCCCCAGAGTGTCCAATATTTGCACAACCAAAAGGCTAATGCAACACATATGGTGTTTCCATACATTTTGGCAGGTTTTTTCTGAAGACTGTGATAATAAAAAAAATTTTTTTCTTGTGTTTGAGCCTAGTTCACTCAATTAATTCAACAAGCAGAAAAAAAAATACCTGGTAGACTCCTCCCTGTGTATCGGGGGAAATGAGTAATATAAACAGAGAAGGGAGAGAAGAATCCCAGTCACAGTGCGAAGGACATAGCAAAGTCTTTGGCCTTCTGTCATGGTGTGAAGTTATGACTCCATCACCTTACACTCAGGCCTAGCAAGGGGGAACCTGACCGAAGCCCACTCTGGAGTCCAGAAAACTTGCAAGGTGTCCAAAGAAAATCCAGGAAATGAGTCTGCAATATTTACTAAGAATTCTTTCTGGAGCTGGTTGGTAGGGCAGTGGATGGGGCAGGGAAGTTCTCCCTAAGTAGCCTTTCCTGCTGTGCAACAGGACATGCTTTAAGGTGCAATCCTTATCTGGAGTTAGGCCAGCACAGTTAGGCCAGCAAAGTTTAGCAGACACAAGGGCCACCGTAAAGCGCATTTGGACCACTCTTGCAAGGAGGATGGGGCATGTCCGTGTTCCAAATACACTTTACGGTGTCCCTTGTGCTGGCCAAACTTTGCTGGCCTAACAGTACCGGCCTAACTCCAGATTAGGATTGTGCTCCCCATCAAATACTCAGGCACTCAACTAACAGAATACAAGACCAGAGAAACTGAGGTTTGAACCCACAGCTCTAGCTAGAGTGCACTAGTCATCCCCTGCTAACCTAAGAGCAGGATGACAAAAGACCCAGTGGGTCTCCTGGGTTATGCACCAGCTGGTGGAGAACCACGTTGAATAAGAGAGGGGAAAGGAGCATAGAATACTGGCATGTGCAAGCTTCTACTTCTGCTCCACCTCCTCCCCTCCCCACCCCGTTCCACTCACACCCACCACCAATTCACCAGTTCTGACAAACTGTGGCCTCCCCGCTGTTTCCCACATGCAGCTGCCAGCCATCCTGCTAGCTGCTTTATTGCTCACTTCTACTGGCACCCTCTTACTTCCGCTGATGGAACACAAGTTCCTCCAGTGGAAGGATAGGATTGGGCAGTGTGATAGAAAGAGTGCGTGCAGGACGTAAGCACCTACCCACAATTTTGATGCGGCTGTTTTCATCAAGTAGAAAATTTTCAATCTTCAGATCTCTGAATGGACCAAGAGAAAAAGGTCAATGTGAAGGTGTGTTGTTTGGAAGGGCAAAGAGCACTGCAAAGAGCAAGCATAGCATTTCATAGTAAACGGCTGTATTAGCAGCACAGTAAATCGGTGGTGTGGCTTCACCACAAATAATATAGCTGAGGCCCAGGCAACTAGTGACTGCCAAGATGGCTGCAACCTACCATCCTTGTAGGGCAGCAGCAGCAACAAACCTCCTGTCTAAAACTGCATAAGCAGATGGATTGTCAAACACCTGGAAGGCAATCAAAATGGCTGCTGGGCTGCATTTGTGTGGGTGAATCATGAGTAGTACAAGCAAAAGAAAGAAATTACAAAATTCACACACACACAAACCTACACGTGAGGAGGCTCTCATGATTGCCCCCCCCCCACAGAATACAGTGCATGCCCTGTTGGCAGGTCTGCATCAGTGCTGGAAAGTTGGATAGGATTGGGCTCTCTATCAACAATGCTGAATAAGATGGTTTGTCTTTTTGTAAAAGGGCATTTCCTTAGTATCTCAAGCCTCTTCCACTGAAATCAGTGTGGCTTAAGAGCGCAATCTTATACCGACGTTGCACTGGTGCTATGCTCTTGCAGTAGTCCAGCGCTGTTGCGAACATGCTGTTAAGCACGTCTGCGCCAGCAAGTTGGGCACTGGACCGGTGCAAGCAGCAGCGCTGGCGCTCCGGTGCTGCTGCGCCTGTCAGCTGCGCTGGCTGTGCACTGTTTGAGCGCTGGTGGCGCTCGGTCGGCGCAGGACCTCACAGAGGGCATTTCTGAGGCATGCCGGGGCGTAACAGGGTGGCACAGTGGGCAGTGACGGGGGTGTTGACAGCCAACAGCTGTAGCACCAGTGGTGGGATTCAGGGGGTTTGCCCAGGTTCTATAGAACTGGTTGTTAAATGGCCAGGCCGCACCCATTCGGTTACCTCGGCTGGCTTCGTTGTTTTTTTTGGCTCCGGCTATGACGTCATAGAACCGGTTGTTAATTTATTTGAATCCCACCACTGTGTAGCACCAAATCGTAAGCCCTGTCCCCAGCCACAATGGCCCTGATCTAGGCTTCTGCTGTACCTGTGCCTGCAAATCTGCAGGTGTAGATCTGAGCATTCCTATAGGGGTGACTGGGACCTACCCGGGTGCAAGGGGAAAACCTCTTCTTGCTCTGCGCTGAGCTGCTGCTGCCTCCTGCTGGATTGAGGATATGGCCCTGCTTTGCTGGCCTTGCTAGGCCGGAGCTGCTTAGGATTGGGCTGCCCAAGTGTTTCACTGTTGCTGGATTGTGATCATTTAGACAAACCTGAGTCCACGACTGCCACTTAAAAAAAAACACCTGCCAAACAACAAGTCTTAAGGGCAACATTCGTATGTTAGAAAAGGGATGTGTGTATGTCTATGTGCGGACGCATATGTGTGTGAGCGTGTGTACTATATATACACTTCACATTTCCTTACCTGTGAACAATCCCATGACGGTGCAAGTGTTCAACTGCAGACATAATCTGCCTGGTATATTTCTTGACTTCTCTCTCTTCCAGCTTTTTTTGGTCACAGATTCTGTCCATGAGATCTCCTCCTAGGCACAGTTCCATCACCATGTAATAGGAGTTTTCCGTCTCCAATGTTTCATATAGCTGAACAATATTAGGATGTTTAATCATCTGATGTATCCGGGGCTCCCGCTTCATGTTTTTTAAAACGTAGGCATCCTGCTTGGCTTTTTTCTTGTCAATAACTTTTATGGCTACCTAAATCATAGAAATGTTGTCAATATATATATATTTACTATGGGCAACTCCCATACATTTCTCTTCCACTGGACTACAGTGGTCTGTACTGTATATTATAAAGCATAATGTGTAATAGCAGGGGCATTATGAAGCTTTCAGTCTCAATTAATACATAGTTCTAGATTTAATTTAGATCAATATTATTTTCATTTATTTTATCAATATAATTATATCAATAGTGGAAATATTTGCAATGGCAATCTTAGGACAATACCATCCCTGACAATTACTCATTTCTTGCAATTCAACCTTTGGCATGCTTAATTAAGGGCACAATCCTAACCTGGAGTTAGGCCTGCCCAAGGGATTCGAAAATGTGCTGTAAAGCATGTTTGCATCACTCTTGGAGTCAGGGAGGATGGTACGTGTTCATGTGCCGGCCTTCCTTACTCCAAGAGTGGTGCAAACATGCTTTATGATGCATTTTCAAGGCCCTTGTGTCGGCCTAACTCCAGGTTAGGATTGTATCCTTAGAAGAATGCATACTTGGAAGCAACAAGTGACTATGTTCAAAATGGCTTGCTTCCAGGTAAGTGTGGACAAGATCGAAGCCTTAAGGCAGTGCAGAATCTCCCATGAGAGATCAGCAATGGATCTATTAATGTATTCATTAAAAAAGCAGAGTGAAAACCACTTAAAACACTTTGCTGAAGAGTAGTCAAAACGGGCATTATTGAAATCTCCAATGGGAAAAAATTAATGATGAATACAGATCCAAAATTAATGATGAATACAACACGTATTGAATTCAGTAGCATTAACTATATCACCAAAGGTCTGTCTCTCATTATTTTAAAACATGTTAGTAGACAAACACATTACTACTTCAATTATTACGGTTTCAGCTACATAAAGCACCAGGTCACAGGTTGTGGATGAAGAAACTAACTAACCTGAATCACCTCTGCATCTACTGCCGCGAGCTAAGGGGCAAGTTCACTCATTCTAACCACTCGCAATTTACCTTCTCCCCTGTGGGGATGTGGAGCCCCTCCATCACTTTTGCAAAGGAGCCTTTATTGATCATTTTGCCCACTAGATAATTCCCAACTTGTTTGGTGTGGGGGAAACTCTTCCGAGGCTCTTGGGACATCTTGCAGAAACATGCAGGTATCTGTGTATCCCGGTTGTTTCGCTCCCAGGCTGGCAATATCCTTGCGGTATCTGTTGCTCCACCATCTGGTGCTGCTTTGATTGCTGCAGGCATCCTCAGAAGGGTCAGACTGGCCGGCAGCACAGGCTCCAGGTGAGTTCTACTTTCCAAGTGCAGCTGGGAACGCTTAACAGATTCGAAGTCTGCCCATCCTGAGACGCAAGCACAATATTGTACTGGCTGTACAATATTTAATCATCCTCCCCCAGAGGCTTCCTTGTCATCACTGATCTCTATCTACAGGCATGCAGGTCTGCTCAAGCAGAACCAAGCCGGAGATTATTAACCTAACCCGATACACAATGGCAATTAATGCCCCGGAACTGACAGCTCCAATGTCACCTAATCTCATGGAATAAACCACTTCTGTTTACAGAGGCCAACGTTAGTACCAAAGGTTCTGTTCATCAGTCACCAACACCAATCAGCTAAATTAGACGACAGCGGTCTTTACCGGTATTTCTAGGTGCACACCCATTCATTGTGTGAAGACATCGGGACAGCAGCTCAAGTGAACACAGAGTTCAAATCCACAGACGGTGGTGGCAGCATGCAGCCAGAACATCTTATTTAACCTGGTATCCTCTGGCCTCACACACACCCCTGGGGGGGGGAGTACAATCTTACCTGCCCTGACTGAGAGTTGCAAGCTGTCTGTTCTGTGGAACCAGGCTCTGGTGAACCTGGTCACAGCCATACCTGTGGCCAAAGGGAGGGAGACCCCAGAGGATGGAAAAATGCCTCTGCTAGATGGGATCTGCAAAAAAACAAAAACAGGACCAGACTTTTTTGAGGTGGTGATGATGGAAAGGAGTTGGTGTTTTCCTGCAAAAGTGTAGCTAAAGGGAAACTCTTCATGTGATGGCACAATATGCAGTGATGTAGAAGCAGAAGTGGAAAATGGGATGCTACAGGGTGTTCATTTTTTGTGGCATCTCCTTTCTTCACAATAAATATAATAATAATAATAATAATAATAATAATAATAATAATAAATAAATAAATAAATAAATAAATAAATAAAAGGGGAGGAAGCACAGAATGAAGCAGAAACTCCATATATGTGACATGTTTCAAAAATAGGGGAGTCGGGGCGGGGAGAAAGCTTCCTTAAACCTTTAAAACACGATAGCCAGCTAAACTAACTATTGCTATGGTTGGGGAAGAGCCCATTCTGACACCTTGGGGGAGAAAAAACCCTCACCTTACAGAGACTGTCAAATATTTTTCAAGTTCTTTTTGTTTGGGAGAGGAGAGACTTCAAAGGAAACAAATAAAAAGGAACTAATATGCCAAAAGCAGCAATAAGCACCAGAGAGTATATTACACAGTGAATACAGGTCAGTTGACGTGGAAATGCTTCAGGAGAATTATGCAGCCTAACAGCCTTCCTTCCTTCCTTCCTTCCTTCCTTCCTTCCTTCCTTCCTTCCT
>JAJKFI010000012.1:4043686-4057740 GCA_029204185.1 Lerista edwardsae
GCATTCTGAGCCTCAAGGAAACCACGTGCAGCTTCAGAAAACCCTCTGGATGTGACTGGAACATAGCTCCGGTCACATTCGGAGGTCTGGCGTGCCATGACCCATGGAACACCCACAGATACTGAGGCGTGACTGCATTTGGCTTTATATCTCACTCTTGAGAGGAACCTCCTGCCTCCAGCCTTCTGACCTTATCAGGGAATTGCATCTTTTTTTGCTTATATAGTAAGCTCTCTTCCCCCTGGTGGACAAGTCTGAACATTCTAAGACTGCCAACTTTAGAGGAGTGGGGACAACACATTGCCAGCCCCTGTGCCTATCAGCTGGGATTTAAATACTGCAGTGCGCACGCACACACACACACACACACACACTCCTTCATGCATTACCACATGAATGCTTTTTTCTACCCAGACATTATTGTAATGGAGGGATAACATAACGTAACATATGGAACCCTTGGAGTAGGATTCCCGTGCGCTAAAAATGCAGATTTCATTTTCAGTTATTTCCCCTCAGAGACTTGCAAATGCTCTTGTTTTTGATAAAACACAGTGGAACAGATTGGCCCTGTGTGATCAACACGTGTGATTTGATAGAAGTTGAGTTTGGGCATGTGCAAGGCTTATTGACTTTATTTGGTTTTTAACTCTTGAATCATTGCAGGCCATGGAATTGGGCCATGAATGATTTCCAAAATCTGTTAGGTAAATCTTATGAGTGAGGGCCTGTGTGCAGAGAGATACAAATAGCTCTTTCAATCTTCTCACAACTTTTATCCTGACTTTTATTCTCTATAAAGTGATTAGAAAGAAAAGTGTGGCTATACTGAGCACTGTTTTGCAGGCAGAAATCTTGGGCTCCATATTAGTATAGCCAGGCCTTTGCAAGAAGTTATTTGCTGAGAGGAGCTGCAGGTAAGGGAAGCCAAGAACAATTTAATCAAATGTGTATTACTGGAAATAGCCAAGGAAAAAAAACAACCACTGGCTCCTCAGTGTCCCTTTGGACCAACACCATCCATTTTAAAAGTTTCAGCCTCCATGTAGTTGACATCTTCTTAGATTTCCAAGAAAGAAAAGGTGGAAGAACTTTTAGACCGAGTGATTAGCAAGATGGGAATGGGGTTGCATGTGAGGCTGATCGAAGAAACACATCAGGACACTCACAAGACTTGATTTAACCTCCCTCAAAACCCCCCCCCCACAAAAAACCCACTCCACGCTTCCATAAAAGCTCTGCAATTTTCATGTTTTCAGAAGGAATAACCTCATGCCAAGTAATGCAGTCACTTACTTACATTCCATGTTCATGTGCCAAAGGTTATATCCCAGGCTTCGTGTGCTAGTAAAATTGGTGGTGTAAATCCAGATAAGGCGCTTAACCACCTCCAAGCTGAGTAAAGGGAAGGGATAAAACATCCCCTTTAAAAGCTTCATCTAGTCTAGAAATGTTCTGCCATGTGCCGGCCTGTCCTTTCTAGAAGCAGCGAAAGAAGTGATACTGTAGTTGTGCTGGGTACATCTTTTAAAGAAGTGACCCTAAGCAATATCAGAATCTTAACCCCCCCACCACCACCAAAAAAGTAGCCAGAAGTCCAATTACTAAACCAGCACAGAGTGCCCTAATGTCAGTCCTAGGGTTAGACAGATTCCTTTCTAACAGCATTGCACAATGTTTCAAGGGTCAGTTTGTTACAAAGATTTGGACACTTGCACGATGACTCAATTATGGTCTCACAATCATAATCCATTACCTTATGGCAAGTCCTGTTGAAAATACACACACTCGGGGCACAATGCTAATCTGGAGTTAGGCCGGCACAAGGTTTTGCTGGCACAAGGGCAACCATAATTCGTGTTTGGACCACTTTTGGAGTCAGGGAAGGATGGCGCACATCTGTGCGCTGGCCTCTCTGACTCCAAGGGTGGTCCAAACATACTTTACGGTGGCCCTTCTGCAGGCCAAACTTTGCTGGCCTAACTGTGCTGCAGAGGCGGATCTGCTTGAAATAGCGCCCATGGCGCCCAATCAAAAGGCACCCCAGGGGCACGCACGTCATGACGTCATGACATGGTGACATCATGACGTCGCGCCCCTGCCCCCTCTAAGGAGCGTGTTCTGTTCACTGCCGCCAGCCCTTTAAGGCCAATGGGAGCAAACAGAACGCGGCGCCACCCGGCACCCCCTCCCGCTTCTCAAGGCGGGGGCAGGGCGCTGGGCGGCGCCGCATTCTGTTTGCTGCCGCCGGCTCTTTAAGGCTGGTGGGAGCCAACAGAACATGTTCTGTTCGCTGCCGCCGGCTCTTTTAAGGCCGGTGGGAGCGAACAGAACACGGTGCCACCCAGCACCCCGCCCCCTGCCTTGAGAAGTGGGAGGGGGCGCCGGGCGGCAGCGCGTTCTCCGTGCTCCAGCTGGCCTTAAAGAGCCAGCCGGAGCGCGGAGAACGCTGCGCGGCACCCCGTCCCCCACTCTAAGAGGCGGGAGGGGGTGCCAGGTGGCAGCGCGTTCTCCTCGCTCCAGCTGGCTCTTTAAGGCCTTCAACCTTAGCCACTCCAAGCCTTGGGCCGAAAAGCTGGACTGTTGCCCCTCAGCACCCAGAATTCCATGGTGTAAAGATAGAATAAATCAGGAAACTGTCTCCCGGGGGTGGGGGTGAATGGAAGAATCTGATGAACACTTGATTTTTCTGCATGCCTGGCTGCTGTGCTGGTCACCCACCCTTTTCTGTGTAGCCAAGCCAGTTCCTGTCTCCCCCAGTATGCATGTGTGCATTTTACAAGTGCCAATAAAACATTTAAAAATAACGAAAATAAAAATAATATGAAATGAATTTGCTGGCAGACATTTATTTATTAAACCCCCCACAAAAAACAACATTGTCATTTATTTAATACTAGCTTTTTGGTACCCGGCGTTGCCCGAGTAGTTATTTATCCCAAGATTCTATTGCACACAAAATTACCAAATTACCAATCAGCTCAGCCAGTCGTTCCAGGCGTTCCAGCGGGGCATGGCGGACGTTTTGTTTCGTACCCTTTCTCGCCCCCACGTTGAGGGGGGCCCGAACCTGGACTCCAACAGCATGGGGAGCGTCACCCAGATACAGTGGTGTCATTCAAATGATTTAGGAACAGGAACTCACTTTTGATTGGCACTTGTCAGGAACCGGGAACCAGCCACGGAGCCCGTTAGGATCCGGAACGCCCGTTCTGGTCTGTTCCCCCTGAATGACATCACTGCCCAGATCCCAACATCCCTCTCCCAGTTCCCAACATCCCAGATCCGTTCCGCAGGACTTCTGTTCAGCAGCTGTTCAACACTGTAAAGACTTCAGGTGCTGGAAAGGTTATACTCTGCATGTCACAATCAGAGTGACATCAGCAATCACATCATAATACATTGCCTCAGGACACCACATATCAGCTGAAATACACACACACACACACACACACACACACACACACACACGTTCCGGCCCCCCTTGGGCCTGACCCGCGCAGCGTTTGTCGCCAGGCAGCAAGGTGTCTGCGTGCCGCGTTTGGTGTCGATCGGTCCAGGCGTTGTGGAGCCTATGCGGAACACACACACACACACACACACACACACACACACACACACACACACACCCTTTTTTAATATATAGATAACACATTTAGATGCTGCCTTTCAGGGAAAAGATACCATATGGCAGCTTTGTCGGTTCCCCTCCCATCTTTCTGGGAACCAGAAGGAAAGGAAAACAATCCTGTTGTCCCATTGTTTTCTGCTTGTTTAGCAAAGCCAGGGATGCAGTCATGAAGCTGGGACAGTCTCTGCTCAGCTAAGTTCCTGAATGCAGATGTTCAAGGGAACTTCATGCCCTTCAGTATTTCCCAAGCATGTACAGTGAACCATATGTGAGAGGGAAGTCAATACAATTTAGGGCCTAATCCTAAAGCCCATAATGCCAGTGGTATGTGCGTATGTCGTGAACATGCCATAAAGCACAACACAACATTCGCTACGCAGCATGAGTAGGCAGTACAGGTACCAGGCCGGCACTCGTCACTGCTAGATCTCAGCACTGATGGGAGGCTGGCTGGTACTCCAACAGCACCAGCCAGCAGTAAATATTTTTAGGGGTGGGGGGAGGAATGGAGGGGTGGAACTGGGCAGGCGAGGGGAGGATGGGGCTCGGGTAGGGGTGGGACCGGCGGTGGCCTCCACCGCCAGATCCTATGCCCCGCTTCCGACTAGGGAGTTTGACACAGGGTTTCTCCAGTCAAATCTCAAAATACTGTAATTTTCAGGAGGTCAAAACTCACAGCACAATCCTATGCTGCACTGGAGCAGGCAGGCCGGTGGCCCTGTGCTGCATCCAGTGCAATACTGGAACACGCAAGAGCCTCGCAGGAGCAATAGCACATTCATGCCCTTACACCATGGAAGGATTCCTTGGCTCTGAGCCTGTGAAATCACGGGCGTAGGTCCGAGGAAGCTGAGTAGCTAGAATTGGGGCTGTGCGGCCTGGGGACGAGGCCTTGGATGCGGCCTGACGGACACAACCCAACCTCACCCCCTCCCTGGGCAGGCCGCCCACTGGCCCATCCAACCCCTCCTCCCCCTGCCCAGTTACACCTCCCACCCGCCCGCTCTCCTCCTAGAACGGCCCCTGCGGCTGCTGAGTTCAGCTGGCGCAATCTGCCCACGCTCCCAGGCCGGCTCTACAGCCAGCATTGGCCTGGGAGCCTTAGCGCCAAAGCAGGGGTGCCGTTGGCGCCTCTGCGTCGGTGCTAATGACGTAGCGCCAAAGCAACCACATTGCGTTGGCACTACGTCTTTGGAATTGCACCCTCAGTTTAGGCTGTGTCTATGAACAAGTTATTGGAAGATGTATGACTGAATCTCAAAAGAGACCATAGACACTATGCTTACCTTCCAATGGAGAAAATGTCCTCTTTCGTACCGCTCCCTCTTTAGCAGTATTTCGGCGGGGGCTGAAGACCTTTCTGTTTCAGCAGGCTTTTAGGTGTTGACAGGCTGGCTAGTTTTTTGCATCTTCTTTTACACTCTTGTATATTTTATGATCCACGGGGTTGGCTGTTTTAAATTTTGTTTTAATATGGTTTTAACTATTGTTTTTAACTATTATATAAAATGATTTTAATGTATTTTACTTGTTGTAGTGCCGCCTTGGGTGCCCTCGGGCAGAAAGGCGGGGTATAAATTTAATAAATAATAAATGATAATATTGGTGGAATGTTCATTTTACATAAAAACTGGCATTCCCTAGTGTTAGTTCTGTAGCATGTTCTTGGAGGCTACCATGCAACATTGAGCATTTTCTTCTCCCTGTGGCAGACAATAAACCGTTACTGTGCAGCAGGCTAGCCCCAGCTGTCCCACGCTTACCATAATTCCCTGTCAAAAGCAACTGCCTCCACGTAGAGAGGCTGATAATACATGCTGTGTAAAATTGCCACCGCTGTGTTTTGGCACCACGTATTCCTTTTCTTTTTGCCCAAATAAGAAAAGCATCTGTTTATAGCACTCAAAAATCTTGGCTCCTACTGGCGTTACAAAGAGTGTGGAGTGCATGTACTAAGCGATGGAGTCCCGCTGGGGAGGCGTTTTGAACAGCGAGGCAGGAAAGGTGAGGGGTTAAAGTAATGAACCACTTTTTTTTGTTGGCTCGGGTGCAAGGTGAGGAGAACTCTTGTTCTTTTGCAATATATCGCTGTGCTTTTATTGAGATGCGTTCTTATTTCCAACCATGATGGAGGGAAGGCCCCAGAGCAGGAAAGGAGAAAAGAGGATGCTTCAAAAGGTACCCGTAGAACAGTTTACAAGGACTCCATGTGTTTGAGGGAGCAATCCTAAACTTGAGTTAGGCCGGCACAGTTAGGTCAGCAAAATTTGGATGGCACAAGGACTACCGTAAAGTGTGTTTGGACCACTCTCGGAGTCAGGAAGGATGGTGCATGTCTGGGTGCTGGCCTCTCTGACTACGAGAGTGGTCCAAACATGCTTTATGGTGGCCCTTGAGCCAGCCAAACTTTGCTGGCCTAACTGTGCCGGCCTAACCAGGTTAGGATTGCGCCCTGATTCAGATGACCCTTCAGCAGTGTCCTCTGAAATAGTTTCATCAAGACAGCAAAAGCAATTCTACATGCTTTAGCTGCCCTTGAAGAAGAGCCATTCAACCCAGCATATGTTGAGACTTAAGGAACAGTTTTAAACTGGACCTTATTTTATTGTTCTAAAATTGACATGGGGCAACAGGATTCACGTGCTGATGAAGAGAGCAGTTTTGCAGGAGCCTGAGCTCCTCTGTAAAGTGGCCCTCCCACTTGCCTTCACAACCATTTACAGCTCAGAGACCTTTCTGTCAAGTGTTATGGCCAAAAAAACTAAAAACCAAAAATATAACTTATGTAAAAATCATGATTTGCTAAAATTACCGTTTTTAGGAATAGTACCATCATGCTATATGCCATTTGATGCAGAATTTCACCAGAAATTCAATGAAACAAACTGGAGTGTAATATCTTCACTCAATCAAAAGATATAGTAAAAAAAAAACCCTGCTAACTGGGCAAGAGGCACTTTTTCAAGTGGCATTCCTCTTATATTTAACAGGGGGAGAGTAATTGTCCCTCTTCACCCCTGCGCAGTCTTTTCTCATGGCTGTTGCTGGGGGCGTACTGCATTTTTTTTTAGATTGTGAGCCCTTTTGGGACAGGAACCCATTTAACTTTTTTATTAGCCTGTAAACCGCTTTGTGAACTTTGTGTTGAAAAGCGGGTATATAATTTTTTTTTATTCTGAAGAATTTATACCCTGCCTTTCCCATGCCGAAGCAAATGCCCAAGGCGGCTTACATGGGCAGGCTAGTCTAAACCACCATTTTTTTTTCAATTAGGTTTTTACAAATATCCAGTATTCTGCGATTCTCCAAATCCTCAGTCCCAGATGCAGCCTTCACAGTGTGGTTCTCTCCTCTGGCCGTGTGACATTGAGCTTCAGCAGGTGATCATAAGTCCAGCCTGGACAGGTCTTCAAGGCTGGACTCCGTTCTTTTGCCGGCTGGCCTTCACACAACATTCCCGCACTGGCTAATCAGCTCCACAGTGACCCCGTTCAGCCACAACAGGTACTGCAGCTTGTCACAGCCTGGCGTTCCAGCCATCCAAAAATATTATTGATTGATTATTATTGATTGATTGAAAAACACAAAAAATGAACCTCCAGATGCAGGAGTTGTATTTCACTGAGTACTCTGTGCAGGGGAGCAATAGCAGGGGAGGGCAGTGACATTCATCCATTGCTTGTGGGAAAATATTCACTGCATTTATTTTCTGGCCATTATTATTCATTTCATGTCATGACTATCTCTCAGCCTCAGAGGGTTGTTGTAAGGACAAAAGAAGGGGAGGAAATATGCACACCATCCTAAGCTCCTTGGAGGAAGGACAATATAAAAATGTGAAAAATATAAATAAAATAAATATATAGTAGGGAGTGTCAAAAATCTATGGGCCCCGGTGTGAAATGTCCTAGGCACGCCACTGGCTGCACATGCCGGATCTTATCCTCTCTTTAAAACCTCCCCCCTTTCTCTCCTTGGACACATGAGGCTACCAAAATAGGGGGTATATGTCTGGTCTAGAGGCATAGGCAGGAGGTCTGATCCATAGAGCCGCCATTAAGCCCAGAGCATCTGAAGGATGCCAGTTTGAGGCCACCAGAAGCTTCCACGTGTGGTGAGACTTTGAGAAAGTGACTGACAAGCTGAGCTGAGCTGTTCCTGCTGCCCCCTGTAAGAGTGAAGGAGATTTTTGCCAGCTGTTTTTTCAGTGAGAGTGAAGAAGCTGTTAGTGAGTGAGGGAGGAAAACGTATGGCTAGAACAAGAGCAGTCTGTGAAAGATCCACTCTGGAATGGATGGTTTGTTCTTGAAAAAACTTTTTTGTGATCATTTTTAAAAAAACAACCCTTTGGGGG
Organism: Lerista edwardsae; assembly: GCA_029204185.1. Taxonomy (NCBI): domain Eukaryota; kingdom Metazoa; phylum Chordata; class Lepidosauria; order Squamata; family Scincidae; genus Lerista; species Lerista edwardsae. The sequence goes on from JAJKFI010000012.1 coordinate 4,051,672, forward strand.
TTAGAGAAAGCCTGCTTTTTGTGAACCGCCTTGGATTAAAGTCAGAGAAGTAATCCAATGACCAGGAAAGGTGGTATATAAATACTGTTGTTGTTGTTGTTGTTGTTGTTGTTGTTGTTGTTGTTGTTGTTGTTGTTGTTGTTGTTGTTGTTGTTAGTCTGAAGGGACCTATTGGAGGTTGGACAGCCTATCTGGAAGTAAGTAAAAAATGTTTACACTCACCTCCTGCAAGCTGTCTGATTACTGCTGCCCTCACTGTAGAATGCAGCTGTGCCATTTTGATGCAGCTGCATCAGCGTTGATGGCGGGGGATAGGATTGGGCTGTAAGAAACCAATCTTATCCTTCCCCCCACTAATGCAGCCACACCCAAAAGGCACATACTGTATCCAATGGGTGGGGCAGACCAGGAGGCCTCAAAAGGGAAAGGAATACTTCCCCCTAATTGTTCTGTAACCTTCTCACTCTGTAATTAAATGAGCTTCCTTGAACTTGCACCAACTCTTTAGCTGGCAAAAGTCTGAGGGGAAGAAAGGGGCAGGGAGATTTGAAAAAGAGAGGATAGGACCTGACACATGCCATTGCCACTAGATCCACCCCTCCCACTGCCTCCCCACTCCATTCCTAAGAAATAAGAACATAAATTTCAAAAAGCTTTTAACTGTTGACAGGCTATATCTTTCTATCTCTTTAACTTTATTAATCTTATGATCCACGGGGTTTGTTGCTTGTTGTTTTTAAATTTTTAATTGTATTTTAACATTGTTTTTAATTGTTTTTTAATGTAAACTTTGTTTTTATTGCTTTCTTATTGTAATGCCGCCTTGAGTGCCTTCGGGCAAAAAGGCGGGATATAAATTCAATAAATAATAATAATAATAATAATAATAATAATAATAATAATAATAATAATAATAAGAAGAAGAAGAAGAAGAAGAAGAAGAAGAAGAAAAAGAAGAAGAAGAAGAAGAAGAAAAGCCTTGCTGGGTCAGGCCAAAGGCCCATCTAGTCCAGCTTCCTGTATCTCACAGTGGCCCACCAGATGTCTCAGGGAACACACAAGACAACCAGATACGTGTATCCTTCTGCCACTCCCTTGCATCTGGCATTTTAAAGTAGACTATTATCCTTGCTCCCCCACCCCCACCCCCACCCCCACCCAAGGAGACACCAGACTGAGGTTGGGGTTTAACTTTATTAAGCACAATGTAAATCATGTAACCTACTGAACACCCATCCCTCCTCTGCCAGTCTGGGATAGGCAAAAAAATTGCCATCCATAGTTGGCCAATTTGGATGACCGAAAAAAAATTCCTACCCGGCCCTCATGATGAACGATCAGTTAATCTCAGACTGGACATACCCATCATAGCTTGTAACCTGTAATGGAGTTTTCCTCCATAAATCTATCCAATCCTGTTTTAAAGGCTTCCAGGCCCAATGCCATAACCACATCTCGCAGCAAGGAGTTCCACATTCTAATTACACGCTGGGTAAAGAACATTTTCTTTTGTTTGTTCTAACTCTCCCAACACTCAGCTTTAGAGGATGTCCCCTGGTTCTGGTATTGTGTGAGAGGGAAAAGAGATTCCCTTGATCTACTGTATCCACTCCGTGCATAATTTTGTATGTCTCAATCATGTCCCCCCTCAGGCGCCTGCTTTCTAGACTGAAGAGCCCCAAATGCTGTAACCTTTCCTCGTAAGGGAGGTGCCCCAGCCCAGTAATCATTTTGGTTGCTCTCTTCTGTACTTTTTCTAATTCCACTTTTTAAGATGTCCTTTTAAAGATGTGGAAACCAAAACTGTACGCAATACTCTAGATGTGGCCTTACCATTGATTTGTACAATGGCAATACAATATTGGCTGTTTTATTTTCAATCCCTTTTCTAATTATCCCTGACATGGAATTTGCCTTCTTCACTGCCGCTGCACACTGGGTCGACATTTTCATTGAGCTGTCCACTAACACCCCAAGATCTCTCTCCTGGTCTGTCACTGACAGCTCAGAACCCATTAACCTATATATGAATTTTTGATTTTTTGCCACAATATGCATTACTTTGCCCTTATTTACATTGAAACGCATCTGCCATTTTATTGCCCATTCTCCCAGTTGTGAGAGATCCTTCTGGAGCTCCCCCTTCCTGCCCAGTTTCACCCTTTTCCCACCCCCTGTGATGTTCAGCAAAAGACCCCAGCCAGAAAAACAGTAGCCAGGCCAAAAGACCAAGTCTGTTTACCATCCCCCTCTTTTTGAATATTAGAGCGCACCAGCTTGCCCGTTTCTAAAAGTTCACATTCCTTCCTTGGGTTATCTCAAGCAGGCCGCGAGATAGCTCAACCAGGACCTGTAAGCAGACATGTCATGTAGCAGGTACGCGGGGGTACGCGAGTACCCGTTCCTAGGATTAGGGCTGGCCCCGCCTATTCGCCCGCCCACTCGTCGACTCCATCGGCGCTCCGCTCCGCCCCCTGCAATGTTTGAATTGCCTGCATGTTTGAGTTGCCTGCACGTTCTCAGAGCCAGGCAGGCAGGCAGGCAGCGGAGCGAGGGAGACTGATGGCAGCAGCACCGTGAGCAGGTAGGCTGCCTGGGGCTCCCTCCCGAGGAGGCGCGGTGGTTCCTGGGGGTGGTTCCTGGGTTCCGGCTATGACCACACTTCCGGTGGGTGGGCCCCAACACAAGTGCCAATCAAAAGTGAGTACCTGTTGCTAAATCATTTAGATGCCATTACTGCCTGTAAGCCTGGAGGCTTGTTTTCCCTTCTAGCGGGACCAGAAGGGGAGGTGAGACCGAAAAGGGGCAATTGCAAACGATCACTTTTTTCCTGTTTGAGGCTTGTCTTCTGGAGTCAGTCGTCGTTTGCCTGGGTGAGTGACCGATGCCATGTAAGTGCTAGGAGATAGCCACTTTGTTATTTCAGCAGTAGGCTTTATAGTTATACCATGTTTTGGGCTTGCTTTGAAAGGCCTCTTACAGCCTCTATATTGTAATCTGTAGTTAATAAATCATTACATTTTCACTCATGGTGTGCCTCGTGTCCTGAACCCAGGGGCTGGCTGAATCCAGTCTTGACGCTAAGCAGCGCTACTGAGGGCTGAAGGTAATGGCTCCTGGGCCCTGGATGCCTGATGGCAGGCGGTGGGCCAGGAGAGGACATCATCTCACGGTGCCAGGGGGCTGTCAGGAGGGAGACAGTCATACCCAGTGGTGTCATTCTATAATGAAGTACCAGAACACAGGCGGGACTTACCCCTTGATTGACAGGGGCCCCGCGACGCGTCGCCGCCTGCTGTTCCGCCACGGAGGGCTTCTTCCGGGTGGCGCGCCCCTCCGCGTCTCTCCGCAGCACCCAGCGCGCCACCCAGGCAAGCGGGCACCCCCTCCGAAGCCAGGGGTGCCCGCGCGGGGCTCGGAACGGTGGCGACACGTCAGAACCGCGCAGCCAATCACGCGGTAAGTCCCGCCCACCGTTCCATTAGTTCATTATAGAATGACACCACTGGCCATACCCCCACTGGTATGACTACCGCCGTTACCCCTGGTAACGTCATACCCCCACTGCTGCTTTGCCTTGACCAGCCAGCACAGCAGGGCCAGGGCACTGCTGCCTGCAGCAGTAGTGCTTGCAAAATGGCCGCCAGCAGAGCACTGCACACTTCATGGGCAGCCATTTTACTACAGCAGAATTCTGGCTCGCCATTGTAAACCCTTATGCACAGCAGCCCAATCCTGCACAGGATTTGGCTTTTATTCTATTAAAATTGAATAAATACAATCCCTCTCTAGCACATAAAGAATTGACAGCCCAATATACGATTTCACTGATTAAACTATTGAATCGTGCTCTAATCTCCTCAGTAATCGTTATACTTGCGTACATATTCTCATTTTTCCTCTTGAAAAGGGAGAAGTGTTCCACTCCGAGTCATTTGAAATGTGTTTGAAATAAAGTTTAACGCCTAGTTAAATGTTATGAGTTTTCTTTCATGTGGAGCTTATGATTTATTTCCGCAAAATATAAAAATAGAACCCACTGTCTTATTATAAGTAACACAGGGGGGAAAAATCCCTTCCTCATTATGACTAATATCCTATTACTGTAATATTGCCTTATGTTTCGGCATTTTAATAACTTGTCACTGAGAGAAATACTTGGAGTGAATAATACAGGCTCCCTGATTGACTATGTGGATATAATTCAACCAAGGGTCTCTACTGACATCATAAGCCACAAGGGGTCAGCCGGGGGGGGGGAGCATGAATGGCAGCAAAACCCTGTGATTGAATTATAACTTTGTTATTCAATCTGAGAACAGATTTTCTTATTTATAGAATGTAGAAAAATCTTATGAACTTTTTTCCCTCTTCAGGTGAAAGCGATAAATCAGAATGTAGCAAAGGAACCCTTTTTAATTTTCAAATATGTGACATCTCTTCTGCAGGAGAAGGGTGATTCATGTGGGCTTGATGCAGGGTTATTGAAGGTGTGATTGGGAGGGAAAGAGAACAGACTATAAGGAAATTAAAAGGAATATTTCACTGAAATGTAATAAGGCTTTATTTCTTTGCTGTAAATGTTATTAGATGACTATAGGAACATAGAAACACAGTCTGAATGAAAACACAACTTACACCATCATGGTTTTGCCCTTCCCCAAAGGTCTTGCTCCTATGATTTCCAGTTAACATAGTATTTCAAACGTGTCAGCAGCCAAATGTGTTAGCGCTTAAGATCATTGAAAGACTGGTGCTGGCAGTGGCGTATGGAGAGGATCGGGGCCGTGGATCGCGCCCATAGCAGGGCAACGAAACTGCACCCCCGGCACGTCACCCCGCTCCCGTGCACCGCCATGCCACGCCTCCCTGCGCCCAGAGGAGCTCCATTTCGGAGCGCAACGAGCGCCAGGGAGGGAGGGAGGGCCAAATGATGTGCCTGTTCCTCGACATGCCGGTTCCTCCTCGCTCTGCCGGCACCCCCCCCGCTGCCAGCGCCAATGCATTCCGCACCCCTGGCTACACCCTCCCTCCGCCCCTGGGTGCTGGATCATAACCAAAGGGCCATCAAATCCAGCATTCTGTTTTGTATCCTGGTCAACAAGATCCTCTAGACAAACAAGGCATGATGGTTCCATTTGTTGTTTGTCCGCAGAACAATCGTATTATTGTTTGTGAGTGCATTCAGATATACATAGAAGGTCCATACAGCAACCATGGAGACTAGCCATTGATAAATGTTTCCTCCCTGAATTTGCTTGATCTCCAGAGCAAACCAACGGCTCATCCTACTGAACCGCTGTATCGCTGGAATGCACATTCAGGCAGTGCAGTGTGCTTTACGGCAGCTGCAAAACATGACCCACCATTCTGTGAGGATGGGTGCCGATTTCCAAACACAATGAGTGGTGGCAGTCAGGTGACTGGAGCCTCCCTGGAGCCTCCAGGGCCAGCAGGGCAACAGTGGGGGCAGCAGTGAATCTGGAGTGGGAGTGAATAGGAGGACTGGGCAGGCAGGAAGGGGGAAAGAACCAGGAACCCCCATGGATTACAACATCTGCAGATAATGAGATCCGCTGGGTCAGCCACCTGTACCTTCCAGATACCGGAGTGCCTTCGAAGGCATGGGGAGGTGGCATGCAGCCTCCCTGCATCTCAGAACGCCAGTAGAAGGCATCTAAGATGTACAGTACTTCTGGTTTCTAGAAAACAGGATGTATGTCTTAGACACCTCCCACAGTCGTTCTCAATGTGAAAAGACTGTGTGCAGCCTCTCCACACCTCAGAACATCCTCCAGATGCAACTGGAGGACACCTCCGGCCATATCTAGTGGGTACAGGTCAGTCCTCAACACAGATTGGGGGACCAGCATTGAGTTGAATCCATGGAAACAAAAAATCGTGGATTAAAAGGCTGGACCAGTAAGTACAAGGAAAACTGCATTTTGTAATTACTGATCTTGTACTAAAATTATACTATACCGAAATTGTTGTTCAAATTATACTATACATATTATATATTACACACACACACACACACACACACACACACACACACACACACACACA
>JAJKFI010000012.1:4057750-4087560 GCA_029204185.1 Lerista edwardsae
ACACACACACACACACACACACACACACACACACACACACACACACACACACACTTTCTCATTCTTGTGAATATTTAGGAGGCAGGGCCCAATTATAAATGGGCATTGCTGTTTTGTTGGTATTACTGATTCATGAGAAGAAGATTCCAGTTTCTCTTAAGGCATGCAGATTCCTCTGTTCACTAAATCCATTTCCACTCAGGTGGGTGTTGTGCAGTCCATTTACCTGATCCCTTCACCTTCTCTTCAGTGCTTTGAGCCTCATTTCCTATGTAGCAGTTAATAAAATAAGCACATTGGCAAGAATCTCTCCTTCCAAATTTATGAAGCTTTTGTCTCACTGTTATTTCACTTTTTTTTCCTTGGGTTTGATGGCCTGTCAAATGCAGTGAATCATTTTTTTTCTCTTTTTTTAGTTTTTATTTTCCAAAACTTTGGAATTCTAGAAACTAAAGTTCACACAGTAATTGGAATAACAGCCTCATAATTTCAAACTCCTGAGGGAAGCTTTCGTGAAACCAAAACAGGAAAAAAGGGGTTTTTATAAAGTGGTCGATATAAAATCACAGGTCATTGATTGAAGGTATAGCTGCCATTATTTCTAATATTTACAATGAAGTAAGACATTTAAGAAAAGAATAATAAATCTGAGGGGGGCTAAGGTTTGCAGGCATATAATTTTATTCTGAAATGTTACCTGCAGGTTCTTTGTCCTTTTAAAATCTTCACAAGGTTTACATGATTCAATTCCAAGCAGTCTGCATGATCTAACCAAAATTAAGCAGTTTTAAGTCACATTTATTTAATAGGAAAATTAAGTATGTGCTTATATTCCTCCAGGGACGTGGTAGCCCAGCAGGTTAAACCACTGCTGCTGAGCTTTCTGACCGGAAGGTTGGGAGTTCAAGATCACGTGACGGAGTGGGCTCCTGTTACTTGTCCCAGCTCCTGCCAACCTAGCAGTTCAAAAGCACGTAAAAATGCAAGTAGATAAATAGGGACCACTTCGGTGGGAAGGTAACGGTGTTCCGTGCGCTACGGCGTATAGTCATGCCGGCCACATGACCATGAAAGCTTGTCCTTGGACAAATGCCGGCTCTACAGGCTTAGCAACAGAGATGAGCACCGCCCCCTATAGTTGGTCACAACTAGACCATTCAGTCATGGGGAAACCTTTACCTTTTATATTCCTCCCCCTGAAATCAGTGGTTTTTGCATTGAGTGGAAATTACTTAGGTCTGATGCAAATGAGACAGTAAAATTGCTAGAAGATAGAATGAACTTTCTCACTTCCAGTTACAGGTTTTGGTTACCACCTTTGAATGCCCTCCATGGTCAAAAAACAAATGCTCCCTGCAAGTAAAAAAGTAACACTGTATTAAGGAAGATTCTAATCTGGTTTGTACCATCGTGCTACTTTTCTGTGTGCAGAGGTGTTTTTTCTCTTTAATTAAAAATGTAATCCCTCACTTGAAAGCTGTCATATAGAATATGCACCCCCTTCCCTCTGCAGCCCCCTCCAGGGCAGTATTTGGTACAGTGGACTGCAGCAGGAAGGGAGAAGTGGCAGAACCCGCCCCCCTCCCTACAAACAGAAGTACTGTTTGTTCAGAGAACAACTTATGATACAACCCTATGTTTTTAATTTTACTATAAAACACTTTGGGAATCTTTTTTGCTGGAACACATGGTATAAATATGAGTGAGAAATAGAGTAGATAAATTGTCTAATGCTAAATAATTAGCAGATAATATAAAGTTACATTTTTCATTATTATAGTGTTGATGTCTCCATAACAGTGGTTTCCAAACTGGTGGGTCATGGGGAACCAGAAAAGGGCCATTCCCCTAAAGGAGACTGGCCCAGAAATTGTCAGCAACAGATTTTTTATTATTATGCCACCGCCAGGCAGGGAAAGTTTTTTAAACTTACCTGGGGGTTGCTATGGCTCTCCAGAGGGTCTGGGGAGCCTGCGACTCCCTCTGCAGCCTCCCACCCCAGGCTTGGAAATGTTGTAAAAAGAAATAAAAACACTTCCTGTTTCAGGCCAAAAACCGGAAGTGTGTTTTTCCCCCTCTTTTAACATTTCCAAGCCTCTAGTATAGTGGCAATCATGTTGTTGCCCTGTCCCCATCAATGCAAAGACATACAGGGTTGTATGCATGTAATGCAAAGACATACATACCACTGCTCTGTAACATTCTTCAGTCTACGAAGTGCTCTAGAAATTCCTGTTAGGTGTAATTAGTGCAGGGGTTCTCAAATGTTCTAGCACTGGGTCCCACCTAAAAAAATTTTCACTCTGCAAAATCCTCTGTAGCTATAATTGTGACTGGGCAACAGTGCTCCTCCACAAGTAGCAGGTTGTTTAACCCTTGATGCACATTGACAAGGCAGATTAGGCTGTTTCACAATTAATCAATAATTGAGTCGTGACCCAAGGACCCATAGTTTGAAAAATGCTGAATAAGTGAGTTCAGGGAAAAATCTTACCCAACTTTCCAGCACCAGGATAAGGGCAATGCAGCTCTGAGGAAAGGGAATGAACATTCCCTTACCTTGAGGACGCCTCCGTGATTACTACTCCACTGCAGAATGCAGAACAGGCCCCATTGGTACAGCTATGTCAGTGCTGGCAACTAGGTTAGGATTGCGCCCTAAGCTAAAAGTTTCTGACATTTCTAACATAATCCAAATGATATTCCTTAAATCTAATGTTAAATACATTACCACTCATTACATTACATTACATATCCTAGTGAAGATGGGAAGAAATTGGGACAGATTTAGGACAAGTCATTTAATCTGAGTGAAAGAGGGCACAAGAATCCCTGAACAAGAGTTTGTTCCCAGAATCCTTCAGTGGTGCTGGAATAGAGAAGGAAGTGGAGAATACGAAAACTAAGGAGCTCTTCAGGGCATGAGGTCAGGAGGCCTGGCTGAAACACAAGGTTTGACCACTGCATAATGTGTCCGCCTCCTTTCAGAGATGTCACCTACTGCAACCAGAAGCCAAACCACTCCATATTTTCTATAGCAAACATGCCAAATTGCTCCTGAGGCTAAATCCAAGCTGGTGCTAGCATAAAAGAACTGGTGTGATGTGTTTCCCACAACCTCTCCCTGATTGTTTGTGGCTTCATAGTTGTCCGGCGTCCAAAAGTATCAACTCTCGTGACAACAGGCTGGGAGGCACTCCTTTGTGGGCGAAGGAATCCAGTATTCACCGGGGAACGTTTTGAACTAACAATGTCTGCCTTCTCTGCACTGTTTTCTAGTGCTTGACTATTATATTTTGCAGAGAGAAGTTCAGTCTCCACTATTTCTCCATTGCCCTTCCCTCCTTAGGTAGGAACTAAAAATGGGGGAGAAGGTGAGAACTGCCCACTTGCGTCAGTACAGAGTCAGTACAAAGTCTTCTTTGCTAACCCCTTCCCTTGCATATTTTACTTGGTAGAGCTAAAGCATCAAAAGGCACATTGTGTAGAATAATTTCAATAGGAAGCTTTGCATGATACTTGTATTCAAAAGTCAAAGCCAGTTTTATAAGGCAATATACAAATACATCTTTGCAGGAAGGGGTGGAAATGGATCCTCCAGATCCAGGCTTCAAATAGGAGGGTGAACAATAGGGCAGAAAGAACAGCACTGGATAACCAGAGTCTGCATTACCTGAGGATAGTAGAGTGAGTACACCTTGTCCCCCTAATACTAGCTAGCTAGCTTTACTGCCCCCTGCTGGTACAGCTGCAACAATACAATATTGCTGCAAATTCCAACAATGTTTATTGCTGGCATCCATTTCTCCATTTCTCCTGACACCTGAAAAGGACTTCCTCATGCTACCTCACTCATCATTTATGCTATCATTTAGGAGCATTCATGGTCTTCCACTGCAGTGGTTTGCCACATTTTTAAATGCCAATGTATTTCCTTCAGAGTTTCAGAGCCAAGGTGCTGCCATAAGAAAGCCCCGGGACCTGCCCACCCATAAGGCCAGTTAGCAGTCACCTCAGGGATGCTTGGTCTCAGAACCCTGTTTTGCTCCTGGAGAGCCAGTTGGGGGCTGTGGCCAGGCTTACCTTCTCACAGCTTCAGCTAGTTTTCTCGCTCACGCCCTTTCTTGAGAAAACAGCTCTGGGCACCATCACCCAGGCCTTGGGGATCATTGCAGTTGGACTATTGCCATGCTCTCTGCTTGGGACTTCCTTTAAAAAGCACTCAGAAACTCAGAAACTGGTGCAAAACACTGCAGACAGCTTCAAATCAGGATCAGTTTATGTGGAGCACATTGCACTAAAGGCAGCGATGTTATGCTGCCGGAACGCTGGGCGGGACATCCAAGTGATCGACAGCCCGCCTGTTGCGTTCCTCAGCGTTACGCCGTTTGCGTAACGTACGCAAGCGGCATAATTGGTTACGCAAATGGCGTAACGCTGAGGAACGCAACGGGCGGGCTGTCGATCACCCAGATGTCCTGCCCAGCGTTCCGGCAGCATAACATCGCTGACTAAAGGTAAAGGTTTCCCCACGACCTAATGGTCTAGTCGTGACCGACTGTCGGGGGCGGGGCTCATCTCCATTTCTAAGCCAAAGAGCTGGCGTTTGTCCAAAGACACGCTTCCGTGGTCATGTGGCCAGCATGACTATACGCCGTAGTATATTGCACTACTCTCACCTTAACTTTATTTTCAACAGCTCCCTTTTTTTCCAGGTTCAGTTGAAAGTGAAAAGTTTATCACTGTTTGTCCTAAATGGTTCAGGTCCAGGGTCTGGCCTATGTGCTCCTGGCGAGCACACACATATAAGTGTGTTTCCTGCACACCTGGAAGTAAACAGAAATAAAATATTGACCACGTAGCTCTCCTCCCACATGAACCTGCTCACATGCTGCAATCCTGGTCTGTGTTCCTTCGCCTCCTGAGGATTGGCTGGCAGAGATGCAAGACTGGGCTTTCTCAGTTTTGGAGTGGAGGTGATGGAATGTGCTGCCCCACGAGGCCTGGCTGGACCCTTTGCAGCCAACGTTGAAGAGATAAATTAAGACATTTCTCTTTCATGGAGTCTTTCAATAGCTGGATCAATTCCCTTTTACCATCAGTAGTAGCTTATGTGCTCATTCCACACTGGATTGGCTTAAATGTTTACTAAATTTTCAGGATTTCTTTAAACCATTTTGATGGTCCCTTTGAAGGGACTGAAAGGCAAAAAAGAAAAAAAAACCCAATCGTTTAAGGATAAAAATAAGCTGACAAATATATGCAAAGTGTCAGTTCACTGACAAAGGTTCAAACCTCCACAGGCCCATTTGCACTTGTCTTGATTCTACTGCAAAGCCCAGCAGAGCCAACGGGGATGCACTTCCCCTGTTGAGTTCCAGCTCAGATTGTCTACCAGAGGAACCGAGGAAGTTACAGTCCCTAATCTGGGCTGGGAACCAAGAATGTTAGATACCTGGATAGGCCATGACATCACAGACTTGAAGCCGTGGATTTACTAAAATGGCTGACTGAATCATTGCTGGGAACGACGAGGTTTGCCGCCGGAGGGGCTCTCTCGCTCGCACGGCGCGCGTGTGAAAGTTAATTTTATGGGGGGGGTGAGTGTAGGAGTTTAAAAAAATACTCTTAATAGCCTAGAAGTAAAAAAGAATTACTCTCCTATTGACAACTACTTGTGTTATGAAGAGATTTTAATGTAATATAATTACGCGGAATTAAACCTTGGAATTGCATATTAACTCATAATATGGTTACCACTGATGTTTCTCCACGATCACACGTTGTTATTTTGGTAAGTTTTTACTTCAGGAGTAAACGATTAAGCGCTAAACGTCATGCGAAAACCCATTGGAAATGCTTGGAATGAGCAATGTTTTGGACATACTGTCATGGCCGCTAAGCCCGCCCAGTGGAGTCAATGGGTTCCCATTCATTTTAAAGGGAGGGCCTAGCCCTGCTGGGAACCAAGCTGACAGGGAGCTAGCCAATCAGTATCATCCAAGAGCAGGTAGAGAGAAGATTGGGCAAGAGGACCAGAGGAGGAATTAAGACAGGATGTCTGTTTCAGAATCACTGAATGCATTTCAACTCCCATCCCTCAGTGTGGAGCTGGCAACCCTACAAGAAAATGCTGACACTGGTGGACCTGACCTGACTGTCGACTTTTCTCAGCCATTCTGCCACTCCTTCTTGCCTTTGGATAGCGTGAGTAGTTTTCCCTTCCTTCTGAGTTCTTTTAAACATTTGAAAATGGAGGCCCCACTTAATCTTCTTTTCTGCATGCTAAAGCATAGCCAGTCTCTCCCACCTGACCTCACAGAAAATATGTGAGTTGCACTTGATATCTGTGGTGCAATGATAAGGTTTCACACACTCTTTTTTTTTTTTTTTTTGCTTGACGCAATAAAAAAGAAGATAGATGAGTTTTCCAACCATTGCTGACAAATTGGGATTTGGACTCTGTGTTGGCTCAAGATCTCTGCTGCGCCTCGCAACAGACTTTCCGGCATGGCTCTCATTCTGGCTGGTGCTTTGCCTTGTTTCCCTGTCAAAGGTCAGCCTTTTGCTAACTCCTTTTCATTGCGTGGACCTGGTTTCTGGGAATGCAGAAGCTGCTAGCAGGCTTCTCTCCTGGTACTTTCTCCCATTAAGCTGTTGTTAATCTCTCCTTGCTGTTTGAGCTAAGCAGGCAGCTGAGAACGAGAAGGAAGTCGTTCCTTCGGTGCCTGTGGGAGAGGCATTGATGTTGCAACTCAGCTTATCAACAACTTCCATGCACTCAGAATTCATGGAATTATTTGGCTCCCTAGAGTATGAGCTAGAAAGAACTCTGAAAGATCACAGTTTTGATAAGTTTGCAAACAACGATGCGTTCTCATTTCAGCACACTCCACACCAGGTTATGAGAAGGAGAACGCCTAAGGAAATCAGGCCAAGAACACACTATTATTGTTCAGTATATAGTAATCAACAGTACATCATAGAACTGTTTCACATGCGCAGCCATTTATTTATTTATTTATTTATTTATTTATTTATTTATTTATTTATTTATTTATTTATTTAGTTAGTTAGTTAGTTAGTTAGTTAGTTAATACACACATGCAGAGTGCTGAAAAATCAATATCATTCAAGAGCAGCTAGAGAGGAGTTTGGGAACGAGGACCAGAGAGGACGAGGACACACACACACACTTTCTTCCATCAGGATCCAGAGTGTGCATAACAATAATACATAAAAATAATATAGTCAGGAGGCAGTAGGAACAGTCATACCCTAACATTCAGTAGCACTATAAGAACCAGCTGCAGTGCAGAAATGACTTTACCTGCTATTTCCAAACTCGTCTGAAACCACGTGGTGTTCACCTGCAATTTAACCCATGTTCAAAGAGGAGTCAGGCATTTTACCCTGTTAGGACCTGACCCAGCAAGGATCGCACTCCAGTACTGGATGGGCAGATTTACACTTTGCACAGAATGTTTTGATACATGTGGGTTGTACAGGCATGTCCTAGTATTCGCAGGGGTTCCATTCTGGACCTCACTGTGGATACCTGAAACCATGGATACTGGGGACGCCTATTTAAAGATAGGGGAACATCAGCAGTTTTGCTGCAACAAGGTAATAAAGACATTTGTTTAATGTTCCCCTATTTTTTAAATAGGCATCCCAGTATCCATGGTATCTGTGGATAACTGAAACCATGGATAGTGAATCAGTGGATATACAGGCCCACCTGTAGTTGTGCGTAGTTTCTGTTGAATGGACGGACAAAGAATGCATCTAAACAAGTATGTTTGGAAGTAAAACCCACACTAACAAAAGCTTTAAGGGGCATTCTGCAATAGGTAAAACAGGGACAAACAAGGGATGTACTGCAGGGTGGCTACCAGAAAATAGGAACTGTCCTTGGTAAATAAGGAGACAGTCATATGCTTGTTGTGCTGGCTCTCAAGTGATGGCCACTGTTCCCATACTTCCCTCATCTACTCCCTTCAAACGTGAGCAGGTCACAGTCTGATGGGAACAATTAAACTCTGGAACAGAATGAAATGTTGGCCAAGTTGCTAACATTTCAGCATGTAGTATGGTGTCATATTCTCACACATCTGCCTTAGGTAAAAATCACACCTTTCTGTGGTGAAAGCAACGTAATGTCGTGGATTGACAGCTTTTACAGGTAGGAAACCACATACAGCGATGAATTATTGGAGGGAGGAAAAAACCCTTTACGTGTGTTACGTCAGCACCACTTTTCTTCTGCGCATGATGATGATGACATGATGATGGACTGTGACGGAACCTATATGATGGAACATGATGAAGATGGAAACGGGAGGAAATGCCACTGTCGGATGGTTTAATCCAATTCTGAATATATCCTGCTTTTTCAAAGAATTTTACAATTTGTAAAGTGTCTGTGAATTTAAGTGCTCAGTTCAAATATTCCCTCCCTGCCTGCTTTTCCTCACAGGGCAATGTTCTTCTTAGCCAAGTCAAGTTTCCCTTCTCTGGTTTGATTAATCTTCCCCTTCTCTCAGCTATCAGCTTCCCTTCCCTTACTCCCTAGCCTTCCCACCCAACTCTATATTTTCCTTGTTCTCAACTGTCATTTTATCAGGGCAGCATTTTCCTGGAAACAACAGCAGCTTTGGCTGGATGGTAAGAGCATTGCCTGAGCCAGGCCAATACTGTAGCAGATGTAATTCCCTAACAGTATCTGCCTGGCATCTATCTGCTTAAAACATTTATATCCCACTTTTCACTTGTGTAGACTGCTTAACAGTGTAATCCTAGAGGGGGCGGAGGCCATTAGCGCCGACACGGGAGCACCTAGCAGCACCCCCGCGTTGACGCTAAAGCAACAGGACTGGCACTGCTGGCAGTGCGCGTCCTGTTGCGCCCGCGCAGTGCTTCCCTTGCGTCAGCCGGCATGAGGGATTCTCTGTCCCATATAGGGACAGGGATTGGGGGGAGGCGGGAGGTGGGACTTGGGCGGGACCTGGATTCGGGCTGCATGGTCTCCTCGGATCTGCGCCCACTCCTTAGCGGGCGCAGATCTGAGGATCACATACAGGAGGCTGGAGCCTCCCTTACACGCACGCTCCCTTGCCGCGGGAAGGCTCCAGAGTCTCCTAAACAGCATCGGATACCACAAGCAGTTAAAAAGCTTACCACAAGCAGCTTACCACAAGCAGTTAAAAAGCAATCTAATTACAATTTTAAAAATGAAATTTTTACCTCCTAAAATTACCTTCCTCCCAAAATAAGGGCAGCAGAGTAGGACCTAAGGATATTTCAAAATATAGTACTACACAGTGTAGTCTGAAAGCATTTCCAAAGAATGGAGGGAGGCAACGATGATATATTTTTCAATGTCCCTCAGTTCTTTTCACTAGTTGCTCTACTTTCTGTGAAAAAAGAAGTGTGTTTTCTCATTAACTTGCTGCTCTCCCATATTTCCAACCTCAGGCAAAATGAAAAGTGCAGTTTCTGTAACTTTCTACGTCCCTCACCAACCTACCCACCTTCCATCCCTAGGCACCATGTCTACTTCTTTCCACTGCAGAACCCAGGATATTTCCATGGCACTTTAAATGCTGCTCAGCATTTTCCATTTATGGCCTGCCAATGGACTTTTGCCATGGAAGGCTTATTACAGCACTTTTATTGGCACTTTCGCACATTTTCTTTGTTAAAGGCTAGTTTAGAAGCTAGTTTCAGAAGCTTGTAAACAGGAGGTGTAGCAATTTGTTTGGCAGTCATACCATGCGGCCTCTGAGGGGAAGCCATTGGGTTGCATGGGTGGCTTCTTTATTGGCGCATGAGGTGAAGGCACCTCCTCCATTTTGTAAAGAAGCCAAAGGAGCAGGCAGCCGATCCATGGCCACCAGTAGGTCGATAGGTTGTCTCTGTGTTTCTTGTGCATATATGCACTGTCAGACTCCAACAAATGGTACGAAGGCCAAAGATAAAATTATGGAATTCACCTTCCCTGAACCTTATTTGCTGGATTTTTACTTGCAAGTTTGTGCTTTTTTTCCTGAAATCAGTCTACAGTGTGAACATAAAGCTTTCTTTTTCAGAAAAAAAAATGGATTATGGTAACAAATTATAATCTCATTTTTTAAATTTATACAGAATACAAGTTAGCTGTCGAAGAACAGAATACACATATTTTATATTTATAGACATATACATTTCATCAGCCTAAGCTTTTATGAACCATAAGCAACAGTTTTATATTCCCCAATTGATCTCGATGATAGGAGGTCCTACTCCTGTTCCTGATAGAACAAGGAGTTAGTTCTTTCCATCTGAGTCTAAATGAAGAACGTGAACCTTTGTTGCCTCAAAAACACTTCAGATGTGAAGTAGTTGTCAATGCATTCTATCAATGGTCACAAAACCTATACAATAAGAGAAAGAAGTTGACATCACAATCAAACAACATGAAACATGGAGTTCCATAGTCAGGCTTGCTTCTTATTGGGCCTGAGAACCCCAGGATCTGGTGTAGACAGGGGTGTAGCTGAAAGGAAATGGAGGGAGGAGAGGACCACAACCTCTCCTTTAGGAGCAGAGATAGCGGCAGGAGAACTCCTTTTTCAAAGGATCTTAGCTGAAAAGAAGCATCATGCCCAGCAGGAGCCAAACTGAGAAATTAGCCTAGGGGTGTATGAAAATGTTTAGGCCATAATCTTACCCAAGGGCCACTTGAGAAACTGTATGTCGCTCTTTTTATTCTAAAATCCTATGCAAATTTACTTGGAAGTAAGTTCTCTTGAACCCAGTGGAGCTTTGTTGTTCAGTCGCTAAGTCATGTCCAACTCTTCGCAACCCCATGGACCACAGCACGCCAGGCCTCCCTGTCCTCCACTAGCTTCCGGAGTTCGCCCAATTTCATGTTCATTGCTTCGGTGACACTATCTAACCATCTCATCCTCTGCCACCCCCTCCTCCTTTGGCCTTCCATCTTTCCCAGCATGAGGGTCTTTTCTAAAGAGTCCTCTCTTCTCATGAGGTGGCCAAAGTACTTGAGCTTCAGCTTCAGGATTTGTCCTTCCAGGGAGCAATCAGGCTTGACTTCCTGGAGGATTGACCAATTGGATCTCCTTGCAGTCCGGGGGACTCTCAAGAGTCTTCTCCAACACCATAATTCAAAAGCATCTATTCTTCGGCGCTCTGCCTTTCTTATGGTCCAGCTCTCACAGCCATACATTGCTACTGGGAAAACCATCCCTTTGACTATGCGAACCTTTGTTGGCAGGGTAATGTCTCGGCTTTTGATTAAGTTGTCTAGGTTCGCCATAGCTTTCCCCAGTGGAGCTTACTTCTCAGTAAATATGCATAGCCTAGCATGTAATATAGCTTTTAAATGCATCTGGAATTTTTTAAAAAAATTCTATTCTTCAATTTTTATACATTTGTTTTAAATTATTGCAACCCACTGCAAGAGTTTGGGTTGAAATAAGCTGGATCAGTGTTTCCCAAACTGTGTGTCAGGACTGACCAGTGGGTCTCCACCTGATTGTTGGTGGGTCCTGAAACTGAAACTGACAAGCTGATAACTAACAAAGGAAAATGTATTGAGCCCTATGGAAAGTGAAACTGAGCCATATCTGCACATTAACTCATGATATGAATAAGCAAGTATGCTTTGGCTCTTATCAAAGGCAAGGTGTAGGGGAATGCAAGGCCACCAGAATGGTCCTGATCTGATGTACATAGAGCTCAACAAATGCTCCACAAGGCAGTCTTCCCTCCATAGTAAGAAGGATAAAAACTGGAGACTACGGCTGCTGATAAAGTGAAACTTTTTAAAAGTCTCGTAAAGCTAGGAGGGTCCCAATCATAGGGTCTCAATCATAGGCCCAATCATATCTAGGGGGGCCTGCGGATTTTCCAGCCCCCACGTTTTTTTCCTGTGGGGGCAGAACACCCACATTAACGCCAGTCCCCCCAGCAGCCAGCACCCATGCCAATCAGTGGCATGAACACCCAGGCCCGAGTCCGGGCTGTGCGATTGCCATGATGATTGCGCGTCCCGTTCTCAGGAGAGGCGGCTGTCAAGCTAGCAGACCAGTTCCGGAGGCCGGGGCAGGCAATTGCAGCTGTGATCGTGTGTCCCGGCCTTAGGAGAGGTAGCTGTCGGCCCGGCAGACCCCTTCCAGAGGCCAGGGCACACGATTGCAGCCGCGACCGCACATCCCGGCCTCAGGATTGGCGGCTGTCAAGCCGGCAGACCCCTTCCGGAGGCCGACAAGGTTGGAAGCCTCGTGACTGCCAACTTTCTAACACAGCTCCCAGCATAATATCTATTCTGAATAAGTTATTTTACAAAGGATTTAGGAACCTTAAAGTCTCCAAATCTTAAACGAAAACAATGGTGGGACTTGCAGCCCAATCCTCTGGGCCTTGTGTGACAATGGGGGTGCAATCTTAAATCTTGAGCCACCAACCTACCTGCTCCATTGTGGCATCCAGGCAGTTCTAATGCGTGCAAGAAGTTGTTGACCGTTTCCACCAGTGGTTGTGTTGCACACAATGGCAGTGCAATGTTTGTGCCAAGGCTGGGCTTTTTATGACAGCAAATGGGAAGACTCAGAGCACAATCCTAAGACTCAGAGCTGCCCCCAACAGCTGCCCCCGCTGTCTCCCATCTGGAGGCCTTTGGACGGCCAGAGAGGCTGCATTCAGCCTCCCTGAGTCCTCAGAAAGAGAAATAGAGGCCTCCCCAGCTGGAGAGGCCTCCCGGGCCTTCAGAAGAAACTCAGAAGGGCATGAAAACACCACTTCCAGTTTCCTTGAGGAATTGGAAGTGATGTTTTAAGACCCTTGAAAGGCCTTCTGAGGGTCAGGGAGGCTGTATGCCTCCATACAGGAGGCAGTGGATACTACCAGTCGGGGGCAGCATGGCTGAAGGGAGGCTTCACCCCATCAGCTGTGCTGCCCAGAGTCACTTGACATCATGGACCCCCCCTCCCAGGAATGCAACTGTTCCTGTATGCTGTGGGACAGACAAAAATCTGCCAACCATGGTAGGCCGGGGGGGGGAGGCAGGACAGGTAGTGGGCTTTGGGGGAAGTGTGGAACAAGAGATGGGGTAAGTGGAATGGGGTAATGATGAGGGTTGGGAGGAGAGTGGATCAGGCTGGGAAGTGGTGGGTTTGGAGACAGCAGTAACTGCCAAATCCACACCCCCTTCCTGGATATGATTCGCCTTCACTAGTCAACATGGACTTGCACCAGCTATAGAGTTGGCACATATCCAAGGTGACTCATGGCAGCTGCTGGGACTTACTCTAAGGCACAGGAACAAATGTTCTCTTACCCCAAGGAAACTTCAACATGACAAAACTTGTCCACAGTAGATAGCCAAAGCCGAACTGGTGCCACAGCATTGCCATATAGAGATTAGGATTGGGCTGACGGTCTTCTTCCTTGAAGTGTTTGTCTGAGCTGTGAACTAATGAATGGACTCACTCAGTGGATCACAGCTAATAGTGATTACATTCATTGAATGTTGTGATCATATGCAATTCTACTTTAGTTCTCTGGTTCCCTACCCGAATGGGGTCACAAGCTGATTTTCAGGGGGTCATGGAGAGCTTGGTGCCACCATTTTGGAAGAACTCAAACTTCAAACACCACTCAGGGTGGTATCCTAAGCAGCACCAGACTGGCAAGGCCGACGGGCCAGCGCCATATCCAGAGCTGCTTAGGATGGGCTGGAGCCTCCCTGCGTCAAGGAAGCAGGGGCTCCCTTACCGTATGCCACTAAAGACTGGGCGCAGATCCGAGGAGACCGCGTGGCCTGAATCGGGGCCACACGACCTCGCTGATGGGCTTAGAATGTGGCCATACGCCCACCTCCCAAGCCCACCCAGGTCCCGCCTCCTGCCTCCCCCCACCCATACCCGTCCCAAAACGGGACAGAGAATCCCTTGCGCTGACCGTCTTTGGTCGACACAAGGGAGGCTCTCCGTTGGCGCTCTGAAGAGCAGCGTTGGCTTCAGAGATGGAGTGACGACATGGGGGTGCTGCTCGGTGCCCGTGCACCGGCGCTCCGCCCCTTGTGTCGATGCGATGACGTTGCATCGGCGCAAGGGGCACACTAGGATCTGGAATTCTTTTGACTTTCAAAAAAAGTGATTTATTAATAACAATAATTTTACTTCCCACTTAATGCCATCGCGTTCGGTCCTGCCAACACAACGATGTCACTTCCTTTATCTGCTTAATGACCTAACTTCCTGCTTAATGATATCACTATTGGCTCTAGGGCTTAAGGGGGTTCCGACAAGTTGTTGTACCTAAAAAGGGAGTCCCAGTACAAAAAAAGATTGGGAACCACTGCTTTAGTTAATTGTAACCAACATACCGATCTATGTGGGAGTAGATCTCATTCCACTTTCAATTGGATTTAGTCACAACTAACTTTTTGTGAACACTATGTTCAACAACTTAGACCTCAAGCCAGGAGGGACAGAGAGAGAGAGAGAGAGAGAGAGAGATTTCAAGCAAAATGTTTTCTCCAGCAGATACTTTTTTATGTTTGAAAGAGAAGGAAAAAACCAAGTTACTGACATAAACTAGAAGTAGAAATATTCTTTAAATTGTTTCAAGAAAGCACCTTTTCAGGCTTTTACCATGGCTTCCTCACCATTTGGGACATTTATTTAAGTTATTAAAAAATTCCCTAAAATTCACAGCTGAAAAGCTGGCTTCTGTTTTTTCTACCAAGCTAACTCACCTGATTTGTCAGAACAGCTCGAAAATGAAGTGCTAACTGGTGGATTTTATTGAAAGGAAACCAAGTGGAACAACATATGTATTTTCTTAGGAAACTAAAAAGCTTGCAGTCCTGTGGCATTCCTTGGGGTAAATTCTTTGTTATGAATTACAACCTGCTTACTGATGAGTTGTTAATAAAAAGTGGACCTGCTGGGCCATTATTTTTTTCCACACAGTATACCTAGGGGTTTTTTTCTTCTTTTAGTTTTCATTAATGCACTGAGTGTGAATAAATCTGTTTCCCATTTGTAATTGTTTTCCCTTCCAGTCGACATTGCCAAATCTAACACTCTTGTATTTCCTGCAGACTTATTATTATTGTTATTATTATTATAAACAATAATAATAAGAAATGATGATGATGATGATGATGATGATGATGATGATAAAAACACCCATCAACAACCCAAAGGAATTTCATTGGTGGTGGGCTACTTCAGAGTACCGGGTGCAAGGGAGTGGCAACAGGATCCAAGCATCTTGTTCTCGTGCCTCCCTGGGGCACCTGGTGGGCCGCTGTGGGATGCAGGAGGCTGGACTAGATGGGCCTTTGGCCTGATCCAGCAGGGCTCTTCTTATGTTCTTAATTATGCAGCGAGATTGAAAGGTTGCAGCCATGATAGGTAGAGACAAGACACCCTCATGTCTCACGTTTCCTCACAGTGCATCCAGGATCATGAGAAAAGGGCACCCACCAAGATTCCTGTGAGGCCCCAGCCATACTTAGCATAACGAGACGCCAGCTGGCCGTGTACACAGTCAAGGGAAATAGAAGGAAAATGTCGAGTGAAAGTAGAAACAGATGGGTCACCTGAGGTGGCAGTATGGCTTCACTTAGAGCGGCGGCTTTCTTATTTATTTACTGGAGTTTATTTATTTATTTATTTATTTTTACCCCTGCATCTGCTCGCCCTGGGGAGCCTCCGCATTGACTCATTATTGCTGGCTAATCAAGTTTTCCTCATAGTGCTTCAGTTTTTGCCAAAGAAATGCAGGCTCAGGAGAATTCGGGGTTTATCGAATGACAACTTTGTGCACTACCTGGCACGGCTGAAGGTGAGTCTGGCAAACATTTGCTCACAATTTCTAGGTTTTACTCCTTTCCAGTGGCTGGCAGAGGGGCTTAGGCTGAATGGGCAGTTTCCTTCCAGGCCTGTTTCAGATCCTGCGTTTCAGCTGAGAAAAGATTTTAGGAAAATTTGTGGAATGCATTTTTTCCAAGGCTCCTTTGGGGAAATGTTAGGTAACGTGTGGTCTTTGGGTGCCATACAGTGCGCAGGCCTGTTTGACTGCTTTAGGGCACAATCCTAACCTGGAGTTAGGCTGGCAACACTCCCTTGTGCCAGCCCAGGAGTGTTGCAAATGTGCAGGAAAGCCCTTTTGCACCGCTCTCGGAGTCAGGGAGGATGGTCCAAACCCTGGTCCAAACACATTTTACAGAGCATTTGCAACACTCCTGGGTTGTCACAAGAGACTTGTGCCGGCCTACCTCCAGGCTAGCATTGCACCCCAAAATGATGCTTCAGAATCCTGAGGGTATCCAGTCCCTTGCAGTAGTAAATAAACATGCTATGATCGCAACATGTTTCTCACCTCCTCTTCTTCATTGGGGGATGATGTGGCTAAAAGAAAAGGAGACAGAGAAGAATGCTCAAGAATGCTAATCAATAGGCGACCACGACAGACGAATATTCTAAAAACAACAGCGGCAGCGACCAAACATCCACTAGGACTCCATCCAGCCCTGTCTCTTCTCTCATTTTTGTCCCCAGAGCAGTCACAAGTGGGACACCCACTTGATTAACAGGGGGAATTAGATGAGATGCTGTTGCAAAGTAGGCATGAACAGGGCAACGGTGCACAAACAAGGGGCAGTAGCGCTGCAGCGCCACAGCTTTGCCATCAGACCCCATTGCCGCTGATGAATCCAGGAAATCAGTGGTGGGTATAGGATGCTGGCAGGGAGGGAGAGGGAGTGGGAGGACCGGAGGTGTAACTGGGGGGGGGGGAGAAGCCAGGAGGGATGGGGTGTATCTGGTGACAATGGTGTGTACCAGATTCGATTCCACCCCTTTCTTCTCCTCAGACGTATGCCACCAAATAGGTTGCATATGTCTGAGGAGACCCACAGGTGACCCCAGGGCTTATGTGGAGGTATGTTAAAATGTTTTTACTCACCTCCCGTTTGCCCTTGGGTTGCCCCTCCCCCTGCTGGATGCAGTGCTCACCTCTTTGGCATGGCTGCATCAGTGCTGCTGGCAGGGGCCTGAATCTGACGTAAGCAGAGGAAGAATATGCAATTTATTTCAGTCACATATGCTTAGGGTACAATCCTCACCTGGAGTTAGGCTGGCACAGTTAGGCCAGCAAAGTTTGGCTGGCACCGGGGACACTGTAAAGTATGTTTGGACCACTCTTGGAGTCAGGGAGGCCAACAGACAGAAGTGCGCCATCCTCCCTTACTCCGAGAGTAGTCTAAATATGCTTTACAGTGGCCTTTGTGCAGAGGCGGAGGAAGGGTGTAGTGGGGGGTGGCGAGAGCAATGGGCGCTGGCAGCAGCGAGGCGCCATTGTGTGCAACAACCTGCGCACTTTTTGGCCCACCCGCCCTTCCCTAAGCCTGTATCGCTCTGAAATGGAGCGATCCCAGGCGCAGGGAGGCGTGGCTGGGCGACGCACGGGAGTGGGGTGACGTGCTGGGGGCACAGTTACATCGCCCTGCCCCGGGCACGCTAAGGGCTCTGTGCGTCTCTGCCCTTGTGTCAGCCAAACATTGGTGGCCTCACTGTGCCAGCCTAACTCCAGGATAGGATTGTGCCCTTAGTTCAAGAAGGGTGCATAGACTCATTGATCCTACCAATGGAAGTCATTAGTAGCAACTGCATTTCTTTTTCTTTTTTCCCCAGTTTCTGTGAGACACCTTTTTCACTAATGTTTTGCTGGCTTGCACCTTTTTATCCTTGCATGCATTCCTGCCTAATGAAGATCTAAAACAGTTTTCACTAACAAATCTGTATTCATTGAAAAAGCCCAAATGTATTTGGCCTTGTTTTTCAGAACTTCACTGGACAGCATTCAGTTCTATCATGCTGCTTTGGAAAATAATAGAGGCAGGATGAGGATCCTCTAACATGCTCTGAAATACTTTTATTCAGAAATAATTCCTTTTTTAATTTAATTTATCTCCTAGGGATGCTGATTCTTTTTTCTGTATCCTTATCTTCCTGATCAAAACTGCCATCCCAAGCCGCTTTCCCACCCATGGGAGACACAATACCAGAGTCCATGCATCTTTTCCCTTGAAAGTGGTGATTCTTTGGCAAGCAGTCTCTGAGGAAAGGGTTCAACACCTTCTCCAGGTTTGTTAAATTTGTTAGTTGTCACTGAAATGTCGCTTTATGAGCCAAACAACTTCATAACCAGCCTCTCTCCCACCCCACCACATGACTACATCAAATGTAAAAAGAAATACTGGTGGGTATGACTACTTGTGCCTTCCATATTATGTCTAGATTGGCCAGTAGGAATATAAAATCTAAAACATCACTTTATAATTGCATGATCCTTCAACACATCTAAAAGACCTGTTTTGGTTCTCCAGCTTTTGGATCTTCTGAACATAGAAGTCCAAGGCAAGTTGTTTGTGGGCAGGCCTGCATACATTTCTAGAAAACACCGCTTTTTAATATGTTTTGAAGAGGGGTCTATGATAATGCTTAAGTCCCTCCTCCTCCTCCTCCTCCCCCCCCTCTCTTGTGTGCCTCAGGGAGCTCTTGACAGAAATTCGTTTTAGAAGACAGCCCCTTCTCCTTTATTCAATAGGTCACAAAAACACTTCCTCCGACACACACCCCACACCGCTGCCTGAGAAACTGCCTTGACTTCCCAAAAGCTGTAGGTTTTCACACTGCTTGTAAAAAGCTGCTTGGCAACCGAGAGAAAAAGATGCAGGCCTATTTTTCATCGTGACCCTGCTTCCCTCCCCACTCCACCCCCAACCACAGTTCATTCTTCCCTTTTGCTCTATGTTATAAGGCTCACGTCCGGAAACAATAGGAGCCTAGCACCTTCCCATACGATCTCCTCCTTCATTTTAGCTGCTTGTAAAAACCTATCCCACTCCCTGGAGTCCCAAGGAGTAATAATAAGTCCAGTGCCTCCAGCACTGCCTTCTCCAGCTGGGATTCTCATTGGGGTGGAGTGTGCGAATACTGAGCTCAAACAAGGAAAGCTCAACAGCCAGCCTGTTCTGGCAGTAGTTTACTGCCTGGTATCTGCGTATGGTTTCCTGACCGGATCGTCCTACACACTGGTTTGCCAGTTAAAGCCTTCACTCTGCTACAAGGAAATTCTCCCCCCGCCCCTTAAATATTGGCACTTATGATTTAGGCTGAAGGAAAATTCCATACCGAATGGCATAGAATGCACTGAACCAGCCAAGCAGACCTTTGATGGTGAATTTCTATCCACCGCTAGGGACAAGCAATCTGGGCATGGAGTAATTGCATCCCGGTGGATTTGCGCATGAGGCCAGAGGTTTCACATTTGAAAGCCTCGGACCAATCCATCAGGATGCTCCATCTCCACTCCTGCGTGGCTCATATGCTAAGCCCAGGCCAGCACATGGTGCTGAAATGAGAAAAGCATTTCTCAGCTCCCTTCGTGCCGGTGCTATAACACTTAAGGCTGCCCTTGTGTTCATAGCACCAGACAGATGTTGGATGTGTTCATGAAAATTAAAGACCTTGACATACATGTACATGAAGGGCTATATTTGAGTAAAAAAACCTGAATTTCCTTAACACGTTGATTTCTGTACTGCAGAATGTGAGTGCTGTGTGAGCATGCACATGCACCTGGGTGCGCAAGGGCCCAATCCTAAAGACCGTAACGCTGGCTAAAAGTGTCGCGAACATGCCGTGAAGTGGGAGGAAGATGCAGGAGGAGGGAGTGCTGGTGCTGGCCCAGTGGCTAGAGTCCAGCCTCAACACCGGGTGGTAGGGTTGCCTGCTCTCCAGCAGGTGGTGAAGTGGTGAGAGGGCAGAACCAGGCAGGACAGGGGAGGACCAGGCCCTTGTGGGCATTGGACTGGCGGTAGCGTCCACTGCCAGATCCTGTGCCCCTCTTTGGGCCAGGCAGCCTGACACAGGACTGCTCTAGTCTGCACCGGTCGAATAGCCAGCCGAGACTTGAGTAGCCCCATTGCAGGATCTGGGGCTTTAATTGGGGAAAGAGGATGAACATCCCCTTCCCCCAAGGAGCCTCCCATGACACCCGCAGCATGCAGTGGTGGTAGCCATTTTGGTACTGTTGCTCTTCCAGGAGCCAGGAAGTGCAGTATTGGGCCGCCCATTTTTTTATGAACAGACCTGTTTCAATTCTATATTCTCACTAAAAGATAGCTCCTAAATCTTATAATTAAAAGAACATAAGAAGAGCCCCACTGGATCAGGCCAAAGCCCCATCTAGTCCAGCTTCCTGTATCTCACAGTGGCCCACCAGGTGCCGAAGGGAGCCCAGTAGACAACAAGATGCTTGCATCCTGTTGCCACTCCCTTGCACATGGCATTCTGAAGTAGCCTACTATTAATGTAAGGAGGTTGCCCAACCCATCATGGCCTATAGCCCACGATGGACTTTTCCTCCAGAAATCTGTCCTGTCCCCTTTTAAAGGCATCTAGGCCGGATGCCATCATCACCTCCTGTGGCAAGGAGTTCCATAGCTTAATTACCCACTGGGTAAAAAAGTATTTCCTTTTATCTGTTTTAACTCTCCCAACACTCCATTTCAATGGATGCCCCCTGGTTCTGGTATTGTGAGAGAGGGAAAAGAACATCCTTCTATTGACTCTATCCCTCTTGTGCATAATTTTATGTCTCAAGCATGTCCTCCCTCAAGCGTCTTTTTTCCAGACTGAAAAGCCCCAAATGCTGCAGTCTTTCTTCATAAGGGAGGTACCCCAGCCCCGTAATCAGTTTTGTCGCTCTCTTCTGCACCTTTTCCAGCTCCACTATGTTCTTTTTGAGATGTGGTGACCAGAACTGTACGCAATACTCTAGATGTGGCCTTACCATTGATTTGTACAATGGTATAATTTTGGCTGTTTTATTCTCAACCCCTTTTTTTAACTACCCCAAGCATGGAATAGGCCTTCTTAATTGCTGCCGCACTCTGGGTCGATACCTTCATTGAATTGTCCACCAGCACCCCAAGATCTCTCTCCTGAGCTGTCACAGACAGCTCAGAACCCATTAGCCTATAGGTGAAGTTTTGGTTTTTTGCCCCATTGTGCATCACTTTACACTTGTCTACATTGAAACGCATCTGCCATTTGCTGCCCATTCCCCCAACTTGAAGAGGTCCTTCTGGAGTTCTTCACAATCCCTTCTGGTTTTCACCACCTGGAAAAGTTTTGTGTCATCCGCAAACTTGGCCACCTCGCTGCTTATCCTTGTCTCCAGGTCATTTATGAACAAGTTGAAAAGCATCGGCCCCAATCCTTGCGGCACTCCACTTTTCACCTCTCTCCATTGTGAAAATTTCCCATTGGCCCCCCACTCTCTGTTTCCTGGCCCTCAACCAATTCTGAATCCATAAGAGGACCTGCCCTCTTATTCCCTGACTGTGAAGTTTCATCAGCCGCCTTTGGTGGGAGACTGTGTCAAACGCCTTCTGAAAATCCAGGTATATGAGATCCACAGGTTCACCCACATCCATGTGCCTGTTGACCTATTCAAAGAATTCTAGAAAGTTTGTGAGGCAAGACGTACCCTTACAGAAGCCATGCTGACTTCCTTTCAGCAACACTTGTTCCTCTCCGTGTTTTAGGATTTTATCTTTGAACGTTCAAGTGGTCATGTCTTCTTCTTCTTCTTCTTCTTCTTCTTCTTCTTCTTCTTCTTCAAAAATTAATCTTTCTTACTAACATAATATCAGAGATGATAAAGTTGTTGCTTAAGGTGGATAAGATTCCAGTCACTTCCTACTTACACTGCTTTCCATTCCAACTGATGTCACATCTTCTGCTTGTAGTTCTCTGAAGGGGAAAAGATGTTATACCAGAATTAATCCTAAACAATGAAGTTAACATTTAGAGTGCAATCCTAACCTGGAGTTAGGTTGACACAGTTAGGCCAGCAAAGTTTGGCCAGCACAAGGGCCACCATAAAGCGTGTTCGAACCACTCTTAGAGTTAGGGAGGATGGTGCACGTCTTGTGCTGGCTTCTCTGATTCCAAGAGTGGTCCAAATATACTTTATGGTGTCCTTTGTGCTGGCCAAATTTTGCTGGCCTAACTGTGTTGGCCTAACTCCAGGTTAGGATTGCGCCCTCAGTCTCCAACTAATGAAAGAGCATGATGGGGTCAAAAATGCACCTGCAATGCAGATGATCATCTTGGATATTTCTTCTCTTTTCAGCCTGCGGAATATCCTCTGACCTTACCAGTATCAGAGGACCAATTAACAAAGAATGTGTCTACAGCTGCTAGCGGCTCTGGCAGGCATCCATATTGAAATACAGTAGGGAATCCTTCCTTTGTAGTTTTTGTTTTGTTTTGTTTTGTTTCTTTCATCTAGTACTTCACGCATAGATTTTTCTCTTTTTCCCACTAGATGGCAGCATGATGGATACAAGTACCATAGATATTTGGTGAGGCAGACATTTTAGCACAGTCCAAATGCAATTTATTTTGGAGCATGGCACAAGGAGCAAAATCTTAGTTGTCCTTGCACCTAACAATCATGTACTGTATTAGTAACAGAAGCCTATGCATGTTTACTCAGAAGCAAGTCCTATTGTATTTGGTGAGATTTGCTCCCAGGAAAGTGATCGCATCATAAGACTTCTTACAATGCTACTGTGTCATACAATTGACTAATGGCCCAATCTTGTCCCCCATCAATCCATAGCATGTTGCTGTACCAATAAAGCAGTGGTATTCAAACTGTGGGTCGGGACCCATTTGGTGGGTTACACCCTGATGTCAGGTGGGTCGCGGAAAGTGGGAGCAGCCATCTTAGAAACTGCAGAACTTACTCTTGTAAAATTGCTTTAGAGAATGTTAACAGTTTAAATTTTCAAGTGAGGGTTTTTTTTAAAGATTTTGTTTTTAGTTCAGTGCTTTTACATCAAATGTTGTCCATCTTGCTTTCTGTCCATCTTGCTTTCTGAAACCATGTTTCATGGTTGTACAATTGCTGCAGTCCCAGAATGCCAATTTGCATTTCAGGAGTGTCATTTTATTATGTTACAGTGACAGCACTTTCTGCTTGATGATGTCACTTCCTGCCACAGCATAACTTCCAGGTTAATGACATCACTTCTGGTGGGTCCCAACATGAGTGCCATTCTGGAAAGTGGGTCCCAGTCTAAAAAGTTTGAATACCACTGCAATAGAGTGTGCACTATGTGCTGGGAGATGGGTGGGCGACCAGATAGTCAATGAAGTATAACACATATACTTACTTCCTGGTAGGCCACCCGATCGCTTATTGGTCTCCTCAGTTCCACACCAGATACTTTGCTAGTCTAAATCTGAGGAATGGAATGGGGTGGTGGTGGTGCTGACCTGCAAAAAAGGGTCTAGAAACCTGGTCATAAGGCACCACCAGTATCCACGTTTCCAGCCCACTCTCTGCCCCTTGCCCTCCCCTGCCCCAAACTGCCCCTGCCATCATCTAACCTGCTCTGGCTCAGGTCAGGTCTGTCAGTGCTGGGGATGCAGAGCTGCTGGCCATTTGCACTGGCAGCTCCAACAAGCCCGGCAGGGGCACACCATTTATGGCGACACAATAGAATTTACAATCAAGGACCATGAGTTCTGCTGCCATAAACAGCCCACATAATTGGACTTCAAATTATTTACAGTGGAGCATTGGAGGGCCAAATTGCATCATACATTAAGAAATGGGCTTAAATATCAGAAGTGCAATGCCAATGGTGATTGTGGCATGCACAGAGCAAGGCTGACACTTGCCACGGCACCATTGTCTTGCTAAAAGTGCCCCCTCCCCAGCAAATAGCTATTTCAGGGCCATGTGGCTGTTTTGTGGGTGTGGGTCTCAATTTTAGGCAGGACATTGGCATAGTTCCAATCTTCATCCCACTCCCACGCTGTGGCTGCTCTGTATAAAAAAGACAACACTTCTCATTTTAACCCTATGCCTTAATGATGGGCCTGATTTAGGGCCCAATCCAGACATGTCATGTAGCGGGTATGCAGGTGTACGCGAGTACCCATTCCTAGGATTAGGGCTGGCCCCACCCATTCGCCCGCCCACTCGTCAACTCCGTCGGTGCTCCGCTCCACCCCCTGCAACGTTTGAATTGCCTGCACGTTTGAGTTGCCTGCACGTTCTCAGAGCCAGGCAGGCAGGCAGCGGAGTGAGGGAGACCGGCGGCGGCGGCGGCGTGAGCAGGTAGGCTGCCTGGGGCTCCCTCCCAAGGAGGCGCGGTGGTTCCTGGGGGGGAATAGGTAGCCCATGCGGTGGCCCCGGGGAAGGTGGCCCCAGTTGTTCCTGGGGGTAGTTCCTGGGTTCCGGCTATGACCTCACTTCTGGTGGGCAGGCGCCAACACAAGTGCCAATCAAAAGTGAGTACCTGTTGCTAAATCATTTAGATGCCATTACTGGCCCAATCCTATCCAACTTTCCAGTGCTGATGCAGCCGTGATGCAGCCCCAAGGTGGGGGATTTTTTAACCTTAAGGGCCCCTCTGTGACTGCTTCCCCACTGCAGGATGCAGCACACACCCTGTTGGCCTGCATACATGGGAGCTGGAATGTGTAGGTATTATTATTGTAGGTAGACGAACAATTTTGAATGGATTCCCATGCGTTTATTTTGTTACATAAATTACTTTGCAAAGTTTTGTTGTTGTTGCAAAGTGGTATATCAATATTCTTAAGAATAAAAATTAATAACAAAAAAGCACTCTTGAAGTGACTGTCCATCTAATTGTATTAAGATTTTGTGTGTGATGCAAAGAAATGCATTTAAACTGCACAAAAAGTATCTGAATGTAATCCTGCATGTGAACAATCAGGGCTGCCTTTTTGAAGGGTTGTCTTCATGTGCACAAGCACACTGGTGATGTAGAGGGAGGAAAAGAGTGAACTGAAGGGCTTGAAAGCTGCAGCAAACTGCCCATATTTAGGGTGCTGAGCAACACAAGGAATATCAGAAGAACCATGGATCATGCCGAGTGCATCAATCAACCTTTGGAATGGAGACCAGATAATATGGAACTACAAAATTCTGGAGGAAATCCAGGGTTGGTCTTATTATAAACATAAATCAGGACGTTAGATGTAATGACGATGGGCAGCTCAGTCCAATGCTAACTGAAATCTACAATCCCGTAAATCATGCGTTATGCCAGCGCCGAGCCTCCCTTGCGTCAGCCGAAGCCAGCTGGCTCAAAGGAGGCTCCTGTCAGGGTGGACACGGGATTAGCGTGGGGGAGGGAGTTTGTGGGTGGGATGTGGGTGTGCTCCGGATTTGGCCATAAGGCTGAATCCTAAGCCCGTCCAGGAGGACACGCGGCCCCAATTTGGGCCACACAGTCTTCTCGGATCTATGCTTGCTGTTTAGCAGGTGTGGATCCGAGGAGCACATTGGGGAGGCTGGAGCCTCCCCTATGGTCAGGGCGCAAACGTGCCCTTGCCGCAGGGGGGCTCCAGCCTCCTCAACCCAGTTTTGGATTTGGCACTGGTCGGCTGGCCTTGCCAATCAAGCGCTGGGTTGGACTGTGCTCTGAATAACAGGAAGTAGCTTTGTTGGGGCCAAATTGGAGGGGGTCCAACAATTACTCTTGAACCTGAGAGTCGGGGAGGGATGGGCAGAAAAATGGGGAATAAGTTCCGGTGTGCACAACTGCTGTCAGATCCACATCCTCTGTCTCCACCCTGGTTTCTCTGCCAGTGTTACCTCTCTCCCCACCTATGGCATGCCCCCGCCACCAACTTACAGAAGACTGCTGAGCCTCCCAGAACCGTTGCCGTGAGTGCTGTGCCTCTTGCTATTTGTGGGCTTTGTGCTGCCATAAAGGATTTTGCACGGCCAGAATTCTAGTTCTGGCAGCCCAAGGCCCCAATTGGAGGGTCCCAAGACTTCCAGGCAGTAACGTTAACCCGTCAGTAGCATGGCTTCCTTCATGTGTTAACAGCCTCCCAGACCTGTGCTTTAGCACTCCAAAACTGTCAGCAGCTCTTGCTGGCTGAATAAGGACTTCTTGAGCAGCTCACTCAGCTGTTGCTGAAAATCAGGGTGTCATTTTTCAGCTAGCGAGATCTGGTGAAGGCTGGTTCTTTTGGAGTCTCAAAGCACGGACCTGGGGAGTTAATTGGAAACTGCATGCCAAGGGCCTTCCATTCAAGCGCTCCTTCCACTTGGAGTTCCTTTTCCTGGAAGTGCTAGTCAGGATGCTACCTATCGCATCTTACCAGAGAAAGGTTATCAAGCTGATAAACGAGCACTACAAAGGATTGTCACCAAAAGTTGTCATTTTACATGATGCTAAATCTTGCATTAAAAGAATGAACAGAGTACTGGTTGCCAATATGTGAACAGCTGCAGAAAGGATTATAGCTATATGACGTCCTGGAATAGAACGACTGAGCCATCACTAGAGGGCTGGCTTTAGAACATCTAGTACGTGGGTAAATTGCTGCTATTGCACATGCACTCTTAGGAAAGAAGAGGCCATTCAAGGGGCTGTGAAAAAAAATGGGAACTATTTGTGGAATTTGGGGACTGGACGACGTTCGTACTCAGTTTTGCTCTATGTTACGTTTGCATTCGTGTGATGCTACAAGGGAATGATGTATGTACAGTATGTTGAGTTTAATGTTTTATGTTCCATCTGCATCTTTATATAGTTTATAATAATAAATACATGTTAAAAGTGCAGTATCAGAGTCAAATCCTATCCCATTTTCCAGCCCTGGTGTAGCCGTCCCACTGGAGGTGGGTGCTGTATTCTGGGGGGTGGGTGGGTGAGGCAATCATGGAGGCCTCCTCAAGGTAAGAGAACATTTGCTCACCTACCTTGTGGCTGCATTGCAGTTGCATCAGCACCATAAAGTAGGATAGGGTTGGGCCCTTAGTCTCTGTTCTACGCACGAACGGCAGACTGCTAGAGAATCCTGATCCAATGGTCTGGATCTGATATGACCACTCATAGTATGACTCAATAAGAAATTGTATTCTTACTCCACAAGCAATTGATTGATATTCCCTGAACTGTTTAAAAATGAACTGTAGTCCCATGAGTTTTGACTGGCGCACAGTAGTGCCAACTCCGTGGTTGCCAATATGCTGTTGGCACCCACAATAATTTGCTGGGGGTGCTCCGCACGCCCAATGTCAGGCACCCCACATAGCACAGAACCCCCACGTTTGGTGCTGGGCCGGAGCGTGCAGGGCCCAGCGGCGAACAGGCTGAGCCAAGGGCAGCGCCATCAAGCCAATAAGCTCCTTCCTGAGGCGTCGCTGGAACCTTGGGAAGAAGCTCATTGGCTTGCTCACTCCAGCCTTGGAAGGGGGCAGGGCTGCCTTGCAACAGCTAGCCGCGATGCAAAGCAGCCCCTCCTGAGGCCAGGCTGCGGCGATCACCTGCGCCAGCTTCGGAACGGGTTGCCTTTCAATGCAGCTCCGTGTTGCAAGGTAGCCTCTTCCAAGGCCGGGCCGCAATGACAAGGGGCATGGTCACATCAACATAAGGGGCATGGCTACGTCAATATCAGGGGCGTGGCTATGGGCACCTCCAATGCTGAGATCAAGTCAGCCCCCCTGCTGGCACACCACACTTACTGGAGCATACAGATGGTAAGGAGGGGAGTGGCTGTTTCAGTGTGAAATGACAAGATTTTCTATAAAATGACATCATGAGTTAATGGTGAGCCAGGTCTAAGTGCCATTCAGAGGGATAGAATGATGTGCAACAGTCTTCATGAACTAATGCCCCAATCCTATTCCCGGCCAATTGCCTTGATTCAGCTCTGCCATGGAGGCATGTGCTGTATCCTACGGTGGCGTCTTCAACTTTTGTTTCTCCCAGGTAAACCCTTTGTTGCCCTATATATCAGTTTCTATATACCAGTCTAGTGAATTAAAAAACGGCTTCATCAGAAAGTAACATTTTATACGCGTATCATCTGTTTTTCAATGGCCAATGATGCATTATTACTCTCCCTGGGTATTCTGCTTTTTGGGAGAATGGGAATTGCCAGTAGAATGCAACAATAATTCATGTATACTATTCAAAAGAAAGTTATTTCCTTGAGATCGGTTACATTTTTCTTTAAAGGAAGACAATAGAGAATGTTAGAAACAAATTATTCATCATTATACTGTGTATACTGTAGCTTTTCTAATGTGCTTTTTTAGTTTTGCAAAATTGACTTTTTGTCCTCTTTCATGGAAGACGCAAACAATAGAAGATTGTAAAGAAATCTGCATTTTCAAAAGGCTATATGAACTAATATTTGTGCATATGTCTCTGTGTGTGTGAGTTAGGCCTGGAAGTGTTGTATTACACTTCTGGGTGGGTGGGTGGCAGTGGTGTCATTCAAATGATTTAGGAACAGGAACTCACTTTTGAGTTCAAATTCAAATGTTGGAAAAAAAAAAAAAAACCGGAAGCAGCCACAGAGCCCGTTAGGATCCGGAACGCCCGTTCTGGTCTGTTCCCCCTGAATGACATCACTGGTAGGTGGGTAGAGGTAATAGCAACAAAAACTATCCAATATGGCTTCTCCTCATACCGGGTATGCTACCTAACAATCTCTAGCTTTGCTTATGTTTATCTCCTTTTTATTTCATTTCTCTGCCTTACATGATTGTGTGATCTAATTGTGTGTTCCAATTAGTGCTAGGCTAGATTGTGAGCCTTTTGGGGACAGGGAACCCTTTATTTATTTTGCTATGTAAACCACTCTGAGAACTTCTTTGTTTGCTTAAAAGCAGTACAGTATGTTAATACTTGACATCATCATCTACAACCCTAAAGGCATTTGGAGAAAGACATAGTAGAAGTCAAGCTTTCTGAACTAAACGAGGTGACTTTGAATCAGTGTGAAAACAGTTGTCAACTCCAGTTTGACTTTGGGTCTTGTGTCTGCAGCTGTTACCATAAAACAGAGCATGCTGGCTATAGAGCTCTCCAAAGGGTTGCAGCACTGTGTGTGTTCCATTACATGGACAGAAAACGGTGCCTAGTTGTCAGCTGATAACTTGGAATGTCAATGTAAATGTGGATTTAGGTATTCACCTCTGAAAATATAAAATAGATTTCAAAGGAGTCTTGACTACCATAGTACAGGGCCTACTTTCTATTACATGAAACAAATATTTAATGATGCTGGGATTCGTTCCTTAGCAAAGCACCCGCATTTGTCTCTAATGGGAGAAGGATGGCATTCTGTGTTCAATGCAGTGTATACCATGCCCTGAACTGGGGCATCGTGGTGTGGTGGACAGACTATTGCACTTGGATTAGCAAAGCTCCCCATGGTATGAAACTTACTGAGTGATCTGTTTTTTCAGTGCTTACGGAATAGGAAAAGGAATATGAAATTATTCCTGTTTTATGTAGATATGATCTACATTACAGTAACTATGCTCAAAGGGGTGTATCCTAAGGACTTTGTCCATAGTGGAAGAAGTCCCACTTGTGCAACGGGGAGATTTTCTGTAATCTTTCCCTCTGCAGTTCCCTGTGCCCCTTTAATACCTGCTCTTAAAGGTCCCATAGCCATCAAGAACACATCTTGGGGGTAGCAGAAAGCTGCAGAGGGAAAGGGAGATTGAAGAAAAATGCCTCCCGCCCTGCAGAAGCAAATAGGGTTTCTTCTATTTGCAGGAGAAGAGGGTACAACCCAGAGTATTTATATAAGAGCTACACAAGCCTGAGTATATGAAATACTGTTGGTATTTTTCATTGGTATAATCTGCAGTAACATGAATGAATGAATGAATGAATGAATGAATGAATGAATGAATGAATG
>JAJKFI010000012.1:4087570-4105432 GCA_029204185.1 Lerista edwardsae
ATGAATGAATGAATGAATGAATGAATGAATGAATGAATGAATGAATGAATGAGCAAGTTAACGTTTTTGAATTATCTTTGACCTATTACTCTTTCTTATCACAACTCAACATGCTTTCATTCTTGAGATCTTCCTTCAGAGGCAGTCCACTCAGAAAATTATTATAGTAACCAACACAATTGCTTCAGACCGCCTGAATAAACTAAACCAGTTGCCCCTGAAAACCAAGTTGCAAGATTTGAAATGCAAATAAAAAATAAAAAACAAATAAAAATTTTCAACTCACCTCTCCTTTGGTGGTGCCCTCCCTCCTTTCCTTTCTTGGCCACCTCACAATCTATAACCAGAATAAAACTATATCTGCAACCCTGAACCTCTTGGAAGGATATAAATACATACCAGAACTGGTCTGCAAGTAATATTTAATCCAGTGGTTCCCAAAAGTTTTAGCACTGGGACCCATTTTTTAGGACCCACCTAACTTTATGAGACTAAAAAGAAGTTTCACTTTACCAACTGCTCAGGGCCTCTAATTTGTATCTTCTTTAAATATGGTGGAGGGATTGCCTTCTGGAGCATTTGTTGAACACCACGTTCGTTCAATCAGGACCATTCTGGTGGCCTTGTGTTCAGTGGCATTTCTACAGGGAGGGCAAAGCTCTAAGTCTTGCAAGAAGCCTTACCTTGCAGTGGAAATCACTCCTCCCCTGCACCGTTTTAGCCAATCCTCACAGAGAACAGCAACATCTTGGCATTGCTTACTGGCTACAGCAGCAAGGGAGAGAAAGGATTTACATGACAGGGTAAGGCTCCTTGCAAAACGTAGAGCTTTGCCCTCCCTGTAGAAACGCCTCTGCTTGTGTTCCTCTTTGCCTGGTCTTTGGTAGAGCTGAGGTACGCTTGCCTACTGTCAAATAAATGCACATCTGTGACTCAGTTTTGCTTTTCATAGGGATCAATACATTTTCCTTGTCAGGTTGGTGGACGGACAGATTTCTTTCTTGAGGTTTTTTTGCGGGGGGGGGGGTGTTCATTGGATTGGGAACATTCTGAAGGCATTGGTTAACTCTCAGCCTGCCCTTCAAAGTGGAGTGAGGCATGGTTGCCTACTCACAAGTGTGGCTCAGTTTCACTTTCCATAGGGCTCAATGCTATCAGCTTGTCAGTTTCATGACCCACCAACAATCAGGTCACAACCCACTGATGGGTCCCGACACACAGTTTGGGAAACAGTGACATCCATTATTGCACAATGACGGTCACAACACCCACACTAAGCCAAGGTGAGTTGGCAGCCGATGGCTAGAATTATTGGTAGTCAATGGGAGGGTCCTTGAAAGAGGTTTTAGGCTTCCAGGATGTCTATCTCAGAACACTTCATTTTAAGACAAAAATTTTCATACGGAAAATATCCTTGTAAAATAATATGAGGAAAATTGGGTCCTGGTGGGACTCTTTAAAAAGTAATTACTTTTCCTCCCATGACCTTGGTTTGATCTTACAGAATCCAAAGAGTTTACGTTTGAATTGTGTAACCCTCTGGCAGGAGAACTGTGTGCTGGAGCTGTGTTTAAGAAGAGGATTAAATATCTCTGGGGAACGTATTGCTAATAGCAGTTTTAGCTATTTGTAATGACACTGGTAACTATCCTTTGTGGTGCTGGTGCTTCTCTGTTGCAGTGCCTTCTCAAGCTGGCCCAATTTGGGCTGACCCAATGGCAGATGTTACAGGTCATATCACTACTTGCTGCATAATCTACTTTCTCATCAGCTGCTAGAACTGGTGAATCAGTTGCTCTGTCCAAATAGTGGACTGCAGGCGCACCTTTGGCGAGCAAAGGCCTTTGGCCAGGAGTCAAAAGACACGTTCCCATATTTCACACATGCACACATGATCAAGACCCTCGAAAAGGCCCAGGGGGCAGATATGGCCACAAAAGTTCGTTATCTGGCCCTCAGGTTTTCCCAGCACCACCATCAGCTGCTCTGAGAGCGCAGTCCTAACCTGGAGTTAGGCTGGCACAGTTAAGCCAGCAA
The DNA here is from genome assembly GCA_029204185.1 of Lerista edwardsae. Taxonomy (NCBI): domain Eukaryota; kingdom Metazoa; phylum Chordata; class Lepidosauria; order Squamata; family Scincidae; genus Lerista; species Lerista edwardsae. Next base: position 4,089,608 of record JAJKFI010000012.1, read on the forward strand.
AGTTTGACTGACACAAGGGCCACCATAAAGTATGTTTGGACCACCCTGAGTCAGAGAGGCCAGCACACAAACGTGCACCATCCTCCCTGACTCTAAGAGTGGTTCAAATGTGCTTTACAGTTGCCCTTCTGCCGGCCTATCTGTGCCAGCCTAACTCCAGGATAGGATTGTGCTCTTAGTTTCTGAGCTGTGCTGAGATGTCACAGCTGAAAGGGTGGCCTGCATCATAATTGGGCTCTCCCTTATCTTGAAAATAGGATCAAGATTTGCATATTTTCTATTTTCAGCTAAAGAGTACCTAAGTGAGAAAAAAGTGCTTATTTCTGGTCAGGACCTGCTTAATGACATCACTTCCTGCCCTCAGCCGGAAATCATAAATGCTATTAGGCCCGCCCACTGCATGAAATGAGTTTGACACCTCTGCTCTAAAGGAAAAAATTATGTTAGTGCATGTGAAGCATTTCTTCAGGTTTTCTTCTGAATGGCTTTCATGCTGAATCCCAGACCAGTGATTTGTAATCCTTTCCATCTCACGGCACACTAACAAGGCACTAAACTTTTCAGGGCACACCATCAGTTTTTTGAGAATTGAAACACAGCACAAACATGCTGCTGGTGAGGTTCTCACATTCCTAAGTGAACCTACTAATATACGACCCTCCCCCAAGCTCCTGTGGTACACTTGTGGACCATTTGTGGCACAGCATTGTGCTGTGGCACACGAGTTGCAATCACTGCCCCAAACGTGGCACCGGTAAAGCCCATGTATAAGTTAGTCAGGATAAATACTAGTATGCTGGAATCGCAAATATTTTCTGCACATAAATATTAGGCATAGGCACTATTTAAGAATCTTTAATGAAACACCTGAGTACATTCACTGCATTATTGTGATGCCAGAGTTAGGGAGCACCAGAGGCAATGTAACAACAGTAGCTAAAGAAGTGCAGGGAGGTGCAATTGCCCCGGATAACAAGCTTGGGGGGGGGGGCAACAAGCTGAGCTCGACACTAGTGGACAAAATGGTAAAAACCTTGATATGTATGAATAATACCATCATGTCATATATCATTGGAAAGGTAATTTAATGCAGAATGCAGTGAAAGAAACCAGAGCATAATATCTTTACTCTATCAAAGGTTATGGCATAAAAAAAAGAGAAGACGAAAATACAACTGTGATGTCACTTCCTGTTGTGATGTCACTTCCAGGGCAACTTTTTGCCCTCTGCACTGGACTACATTTTCATTAGCTATGCCCCTGATGGGGTGTGCCAATGGGAATGGGGCAGAGAGGGAGGCAAACCAAGGGAGGTATCAGTGGTATTCATGTGCACTGATAGCCTAACCCCCAAATGTCTCCCTTATTGCTGCCTTTACAAGCCTTGGATTTACACCTTCTAAAGAGCAGGCATAGACCTGAGACGTCCCATGGCAATGCAGGTTCACGCATCTATCATTTCATCCCATGAAAGTTTATGCTACAATAAATAGGGTCGTCCTTGTCATGCCACAGAACTCTGCTGCTTTCTGCATTGGCAAGCTCTCATGGCTGCTCAGCTGGACTCTGATGGTCTTGTTTGCCACTCTCAATTTCCCCTTCAGGTTTAAAAAGTGGGGCAGAAATAACTTTAACTTAGTGAATGTGTCTCCCCGTCTCAACATGCTGAAATGCTTTCGTAATTGCTTGTTTATTTGAATGATTTTATGAAGTAGTGCTTCTATTCGAGGGGAAAAGACTTACCGTAGGTATTCCTACCAGGAGTCAAAGACCACATTCAGAATGGATTACATGCATGTTTTTAAAAAGTGTTAATGTGTTAATCTGCTGGTTACTTGATCCAGGCAAAATGCCATGATATTCCACATGAGCAAAATACCATGGCTGTTGGAAGTTTCATATAAATACTACCCACTGTGTTTCCACATTTATGTGTTGGACTCGCCTATTAAAATCAACACACCACAACAGGTAGCTGGAGATAAGAAATATTATTACATTAGACGTACAAGCTCAAAATTAAACTTGATTTTAATAAATAAAAGAGAACAGAATATTAATCTTGTTATTTCATTTGCTGTATTTGAATATTTCAGCCATGCCTTACAGCAATAAAAAACATTGTGCAGCTTGTTTTACTATTGTGTCCAATAACGTTAGTTTTTCAGTCCTGCACAGAGTCCAAAAACGAAGCAGAGAGCAGAAGAGTCAGCTATGGATATTGATTTGCAATGAGAGATAGAAAAAAAGTTCATTCATTACGAAAACACCCAGATTTCTATCGTACCCATAACTCAGTTAAAAGGAGAAAAATTACTCGCGGACAATAAAGGAATTTGGGCAAGTCTAGACCACACAGCTTGTAGTTACAATCCAAACAGCCACTTAGGCCGGCAGATGGGAATGCTGCAAACATGTTGGTGCCACTCCGGGAGATGGATGGGCTGGCGCAGGCAGCAGCACTTGACCGTGGAGGCCAAATCCAACCGCCGCACCAGCCTGGTAATTGGGGCCAGCCCTGGCTGAGTTGAGCCAGCACAAGGGATTGGGGAGGGTGGGGGGTAGGAGGGAGGTTCTCAGGGCATGGGGATGGTGACGAGAGGGTGGGCCTGTGGGCAGGCCAGCCCAGGGAGGGGGTGGAGACAGGATCCGGCACTTACGCCTTGCATGGGCTGCTCAGAGTTGCACCAGCAATTTCGAGTCACAAAATGGAAAATTTAGAACGACTCTAACTGGTGTTTTTTTTTTTTTTAAATACAGTATGGTCAAAAACTAAAAAGTGGTTGGATGCCTGATTCATTGTTTCTGAATGCTTAACCGACTGACTAGCTAATTTTGTTCTGAGGAAGCTTAGAAGCCAAACAGCAGACTCGGGTGATTTATTTATTTGTTTGTTTGTTTGTTTGTTTGTTTGTTTATAGGATTTATACCCCACCTTTCTGCCCCATGGGCACCCAAGGCGGCTTACAACATTAAAATAAAAGCAATACAAAATGAAACACAACCATATTAAAAGAGTATTTATTTGATGCGTGTCTTGCCAATCTGTGGAACGCCAGCCAGCAGGAAGGGGATCCCAAGTTAGGATGCTCACCTCTGCCTAAATAAATGAACACCCCCCCCCCCCAAAAAAACACCTGACAAATTCAAAACTAGCATGTCAGAAAGAAGAGTAGACTAAAATGCTATAATTCCTGCAATAAATGCAGGATGGAGCTGCTGTTTAAAACAAATTTGAAACTTCACAAACTCAGTGCAGATTCTGAAAGACGTGTCCATGCAGAGAGAGAGAGAGAGAGAGAGAGAGAGAGAGAGAGAGAGAGAGAGAGGTTTTCAGGGGTGGTGTCAGGGGCAGCCAGGTTGGGCATTGTCGAGGGGCTGTGCCCCTGGGAGGACTACCTGACCGGACCAACCCTGACCCCTGAGTACTGCTGGCAGGGAGGTCTTCCTACTGAAAAGGTTTTTCACCCACATACTCTGCTATCTTGATCAGCCACACGCTGATGAAAACCACTTGAGGGACAGGCTCCTCTTTCCTCTCCAGGGTTTCCTCTCCAAGCAGCATTGTCAAAGCGTGATGACCACATTACTAAGGAGCACAACCTCACTCAGAGTCTTACCATAATAGCTTATGCTGCCCTAGGCAGAGGGAGGGGTGAGGCATTTCCTCACGTTGCTTCAGAGGTAAGGTGTGTGAGGGTTCTTATTCCAACCTGTCCACTGAGGGCTCACCGTCTTTTCCATACTTGTTCCTCATGAACAGGCAAAAGTAAAAAATCAGCAACATTCCACAATGATTTCCTCCTTTTCCAAGACCACACATGATGTTGACATCCTTTCCTTTGATCTAAGAACAGGTTTATTGTTGACCTCTGTGATCCTCATGTGTTCTGTTCCGCCCACTATTTTGAAGCCAAACCCTGCCTCTCCTGAAGACTGTCAATAGTTGGCCGCCCTACTTCCTGACTCCAAACACTGTTTAATTCTGTTTCATCCCTGGAAGATTCAGGAGAACAAATGAGGCTATTTTCCTAACTAGTAACACCTGAACTTGTTTTCCAAGCCAAGAAAACATCTTAACCTGATAAGGAGAGTCATAAGTGAAAGGGAAAAGGGAAAAGGGCAGGAGCTGAATTTAAAAGCTACAGCTGAATCAGAGTGCAATCTCTTGTGCCAGCCCAGGAGTATTGCAAATGCGCTGTAAAAATAAGTCAGGGAGGAAGGCACATGGATGTGTGCTGTCCTCCCCCTGCCAATTCCTGGATCTGCACCAGGAAGGTAAGGCTGGCCTAGCGAGGGCGCCACAGGGTGTGTGGGAAGGTGGGCAGCAGGCAGACCAGCTTGGGGAGGGGTGGGTGGGACTGGCCTTGCTGACATAGGCCAGATCCGAATCCTTGTCCCAGATCCAGTCGGCCTTCCCTGGGCCCTTCAGAGTTGGATCAGTGATTTCGCTGACGTGGCTCCGAGGAGCCTGATTGGGACTACCGCAGTGCGACATGGGTTAAGGGGAATAAATTCCCCTTACCCTGGGTTGCACTGCATTCAGCCCCAACCCTGTGTGGGATACGGGGCAGGCAAGCTGGCTGCCCTATCCCAGCACACAATATTGGTTCGATAGTTTGAGGAGCATTCTGTAGTGCCTTCCAAAAGTACCCCCAACATCTTAGACTCTGAACATCTCTCCCATTGATTGCCTTTCCTCCCCTGGCTTTCCTTACACCTGTGGACATGTTCATGCATGAGGGCTATATTAACCCAGAGCACAATCCTAAACTGGAATTAGGCTGGCATAAACTAAGCCAGCAAAGTTTGGCCGGCACAAGGGCCACCGCAAAGCATGTTTGCACTACGCTTGGAGCAGGGAGGATGGTGCATGTCTGTGAGCTGGCTTCTCCGACTCCGAGAGTGGTGTAAACATACTTTACAGTGGCCCTTGTGCTGGCCAAACTTTGCTGGCTTACCTTATGCCGGTTAAACTCCAGTTTAGGATTGCGTCCCCAATGGCATACATTGAACATAATCTGGATTGTACCAGAGAAAAGGAAAAGAGAAAAATGTCCTTCAAAAAGAAATCTTCCATTATGCCTTGGTTGATTTAAATTGATTTAATTTTTTAAAACCCAGTCGAGATCTGACTTAGATAAAATTATTGTTTTCGTATTCTTGATGACTTCCTTTCCTGCAGCCATCCAGATTACTTTTCAGCTATTTGAGTGTCATAATTGGGATACATCTATAACCTAATCCTATAGAAATACCATCTGTAATCCCACAGCGATATGTTTTGTAATCTGAAACACAATTTCCTTTCTAACTTTTTTTTATCCCACAGGGCAGAATTATATCATCTTTCGCGAATGTATCAAATGAACCCAGTTGAGAAAATTCTGCTAATAGAAATGTTATCAAGCAATTAACAAAGTGCTCTAAATGGACTTTTTCCTTTGCGTTTCTGAAAAAGCAAAGAAAACATAAACCCAGATCAGCTCTATGGAAAAAGTGTTATAGTCTGGTAGGTTGCCAACATATTTCATGACAAAGTTTTAGATGTTAATAGTCTATGAGATTAGAAATTGGGGTCGATTACAGAGCTGTGTAAAGTGATTTATTTTCATTAAGATGTAACAGCTGAAATGAATAAAATTTATGCCTTATTTCATTTTGCAATAGTTAAACTTTTTGGCATATTGCCAACGCTCTTCACATTGATTGGACAATGCCATTCCTTGGTGATGGAATATTATGCAAAAGGAAATTAATATTATCATTTGTAATCTAGAAGGAAAAATTGCAATTTACATGTAAAAAAATGAAAATTCTGCTTTTAAGTAGCAAACCAGACACATCCTTGTGTGCATAGAGCTGCTATAGTGTAGGACAGCTGAACACAATCAGATAAATAATTCCAATTCAGAGGCACAACTACCCAAGGTGATGAAATTGACAGTAGTTAAATGTTCAGCAAAACGTGAAACATAAATAAAACAGTGGCTGGCACATCCCAGGATGGTATAGATACATGTGCTGCTTGCAGAACTAAGTTTCTCCATGTGTCATGTGGTCTTACATCAAGACACGTTGACCATAATGTGCTATGGAAAAACAAAGAGCCCAATCTTAAACTTATTAGCTGTCATCAGATCAGGGCTTCAGGACCTTTGATGTGATGCATTTTGGATGATGGCTCATCTTAGCACTGGATTGATCCTTGGCCAGGACGTGATCCTAGCAGTAGTGGGATCTAAATCAGTGGTCAGGGAACAGGGGTAAATTACCCCAAATGGGGTAAAAATGAAATTCCTGGGGGTAATGAACGGTCGGGCTGCCGAGACACAGCCGGGCATGCATATGAATCTGTATGCATGCCCAGCAGTGTCCTGGCAGCGCGACCGTCCATTACCCCCGTTCCGGTTCCGTCGCTGGCTGGCTGGCTCCGTTTTGTTTTGTTTTGTTTGTTTTGCTCCGACCACTTTTGCTGGCCGGCTAAATGCGCCCCAGACTGCTCTGCGGCTGCTCTGCTTTTCACACCACGGCAGTTTAGAGCACGTGGACGCAGCGAGGAGAGCGGCAGAGCGGCTGCACGTTGGACCTGAGTGGCAATGGAGCAGAGCGGCAGTGAAGAGGCAAGCCAGGGACGGCCGGGCATCGGAGGTGAGGGAAGGCACGCGTCTTTCCCTCACCCCCGCCTCTGTTGCCCTGCCGGGGCACGCGTCTTCCCCCCACTCTGTTGCCCTGCCGGGGGGAACTAAAATATTAAAAAATATTTAAAGAACTTTCCTAACTCTCCCAAACCCTTTACAACTTCATATTTACATAGCATTAATTAAGCTCATTAATTAATCAAATACAAAGCAATGGGTTCCAATATGTAATTTTTTTTCTTTTGTTCTGGCGGTGGGAGGGGTAACGTCGGCGTCTCTAAATATATTTTGGGGTAAAAGATAAAAAAGTTCCCTGACCCCTGATCTAAATGATTTAGCAAGGGGAACTCACTTTTGATTGGCACTTGTGTCAGGACCCGCCCACCGGAAGTGACATCATAGCCGGAAGTGATGTTGTGGCAGGAAGTGAGGTCATAGCCGGAAGTGATGTTGTGGCAGGAAGTGACATCGTCAAGCAGGAAGTGCTGTCATTGTAACACAATAAAATGACATGAACTGTAAATTGGCATCCAAAAAACTAGACCAACCACTCCACAACAGTTTCAGCAGGCATCTGTGCATTTTTAGGTGGGCTAGCAAGCCCAAAAAACTAGACCAACCATTCCACAACATTCTTCTTTCGTACTGCTGCGGGAGGGAGGGGGGACGGGGAGAATGAGGGGGAACGGGGAGAAGGCAGGCCACACCGCGGTGCCAGCCGGCTAGGTTGTTTTTACTGCTGCGGGAGGGAGGGGGGACGAGGAGAACAAGGGGGAATGGGGAGAAGGCAGGCCACGCCGCGGAGGGAGCCCAGGCCTACCTGCTGCCGTCTCCTGCCACTGCCGCCGCTGCCGGGCCACCGCCGCTGCCGGTCTCCCGCCACCTCCAGTTCAAATGTTGCAGAACTGGGGGCGGAGCACGCACACAACTGAAGAAAAACAACGTAAAAAAAACGGAGAAAAAATAGCCAGAAGCCAGCCAACATCAGTGAGTGGGCGGAGCCAGCCAACGTTCCAACAAGTGGAACTCCGTCCCTCCGTGTTCCCCCTCAATCCCACCACTGGATCCTAGAGTCCATGCCTAAGAAGTGTCTCCAGTGAGACGGGCAGTGCAACCCTGCACTGCCCGTCGCACTGACGCTACATCATACTGTCAGCACGACAGCCCTAGCATTGACACGGGAGTGCCGATTGGCACTCCCGCGTCGGCGCTAGAGCAGCAGGACCGGCGCGGCAGGCATCTTGCACTGACCGAAGCTGGTCGGCGCGAAGGAGGCTCTGCACGGAAGCGGCGCAGGGATTGGTGGGAGGGAGGGAGGCGAGGGCGGGACTTGGGCAGGCTTGGGAGGTGGCCATACGGCCACATCCTACCTGTCAGCGAGGCTGCGCAGCCCCAATTCGAGCTGTGCGGTCTCCTCGAATCTGTGCCTGCTCTTTAGCAGGTGCAGATTCGAGGAGCACTTATGGGAGGCTGGAGCCTCCCCTATGGTAAGGGAGCGAATGCTCCCTTGCCATGGGGGGAGGGCTCCAAACCCCGTCGGATATGGCGCTGGCCCGTCGGCCTCGCCAGTCAGGCGCTGTTTAAGATTGCGCCCTCAGAGGACTTCCCCTTTTTGTCTATATTGCAGGTGTTGCCTTCACTGGTGCAGATACAGGTGCTGCTGGTGGTCCTGTGGTGAGCACTAGGGAGCTGGTGCTGATACCAAGAGTGGGCAGAACCAGTCGGCTAGTTAAGGAGCACGTCCAGGGATTTCTCCCACGTCTATGCATTTCATCTGTCCTGCACGGCTAGCAGCAATCCTTCTATTCCCCCCACCAGTCTTGTTGGTGGAAGTGTTTTAACCATGCTTAATGTTCTTTGGGACAGCTATACAATGAGTAGAGCTGCATCACTTCTAATCCAACCTGTCAGGCTGGCTGGATCGTGAAGTTGTCACTCCTGGATCATCCTGTCACTTCTCACAATTTCATTTTGACTTCTGCAAGGAATCCAGGTATTTTACTTTTCTTCATGATTGTTTTGAAATGAAGGGCAAGAGAGCTTGCAAACTGCTTTTCGTTGTGGGCTTTTGTTCATAAGTGTTATAGACTTGTTAGGGCGCAATCCTAATCTGGCACTGCGCCGGCGAAGTGCTCTTGCGCCACACCAGTGCTGTTGCAAATGAGCTGAAGGTGCCTCTGCACCACGGACTCAGTCGCTGGGACGGCGGAATCAGCAGCGCCGGGGCCCGTGTGCCGCTGCGCTCGTCAGCTGTGCCGGCCATGCTCTGGCTTAGTTCTGCTGGTGCAGGGCTGTGCCAAAGGTGTGCCAGAGGCAGGCGGGAGCGTAACAGGGTGAAGCCATGGGCAGAGAGGGGGCGGAGAGGGGACACACACCCAGTGGTGTCATCTAAATGATTTAACAACAGGTACTCACTTTTGATTGGCACGTGTCGGGACTCGCCCACCGGAAGTGACATCATAAGCCGGAAGTGATGTCGTGGCAGGAAGGGACATGAAAAAAGCCCTTTTTGAGGCCTCAGACGATTTTAAACTGACCCAACAGTTGCAACAGTATTCCACAGCACCCCCAGAACATGTTAAGGAGGCCTGGCATCATGTTAAAGTGACCCAACAGTTCCAAAACCCCAGAGCAGCTCATTTTTCAGTGGCAAGGCAAGGCAAGGCTCCGCTCGCTGCCTTCCTGGCTCTGAGAACGTGCAAGCAACTCAAACGTGCAGGAAATTCAAACGTTGCAGGGGGCGGAGTCAATGAGTGGGCTGGCGAATGGGCGGGGCCAGCTGTAATCCTAGAAACCGGTACTCGCGTACCCCCGCGTACCCCCTGCATGACATCACTGCACACACCCAAACCTCTGTCCGGCCCTGATTCGGGTTGCTCTTGGCTGCGTGGAGCTGCGCCTGCTATTTGGCTGGTGCAGATCCAAGCAGCCCCATAGGGCTGACCGGGGCTTAGCCTGAGTCAAGGGGAACAGATCTCCCTGATGTCCCGCGCTGAGCTGCCGCCGCCTCCTGAAATGGTTAGGATGCAGCACAAGGTGAGCCGGCCGTCCTATTTCAGAGCAGGTTAGGATAGCGCTGTCTGCCATGCCCTCTTTGACTACTAGTAGAGGTGTTTTTATTTTATTGCAGATTTTATTTTTTCCCAAGGAAAAAGTGCAGAAAGCAGGGTTATGTGTTTTTATTTCATTATCATAAACAATTCATTACCGCGAAACAAAAATCACGCTTCTAACTTTTAGGTGCAGCAAATCCCTGTCCAGTGGAATCGGACTTACGACGAACGTATTTGGACAGAGAAGGCAGACTTCAGCTGGGCTGAGAAACAACAAGTCTTGGCCACATGTCGCTGCACCGGGCTTGGCTGCAATCTGTTTGTGCTTTGTGCCAAACAAAATCTTTGACTGTGCTGGGATAAACTCAAACCTGGGCTCCTCTGACAGCAATTCACTGTGAAAGCTCTTGAACTTCCCAGCAGAGGCAGGGGAAGGCAACAAAGGCTGCTAATTAAACGTTGCTGTTTGTGGCCCAAGAAATGCACATTCAGTCAGATATCAGTTGGACACCAGAACAAAAGACCGTGAAGGCAGCCGAGCTTCAGACACACTGAGATGTCTGCTCAGAATGACCTGGGGTTAAAGTTACCCCCATTTCTGCCTCAGTGATGGCCTGAAAAGGAAAGGAAATACAGGCTGACCTTCTCCAGTTTGTTCAATTGACATGGATCTGGTAGGAAGATTCTTCCCATAAGCTGAGCAAACATGGCAAGATGTTAAGACACTCACACAGATTTGGCTGGTACCTGGGCAGCTGCCCAAAGGCTTAAGGCACAGCTTTGCAAGGATTCTGTTCCTAAGGCAGCACAGGGCAAGCGCATGACAGCAAACGTATCACTTGCCCTTACGATTTTAATCACAAGATGGTGGAAGCCGAGCAAGATTCTGGGAATTAACAGAGAATATCCAGTGTACTACTTCACATTTTGAAAGCCATGTGCCGTTTCAACACTGACAAAAAAATGGTAAAGGTAAAGGTTTCCCCACGACCGAATGGTCTAGTCGTGACCGACTGTAGGGGGCGGTGCTCATCTCCGTTTCAAAGCCTGTGAGCCGGCGTTTTTGTCCGATCATGGTGGCCAGCATGATTCTACGCCGTAGCGCACGGAACGCCGTTACCTTCCCACCAAAGTGGTTCCTATTTATCTACTTGCATTTTAGGTGCTTTCGAACTGCTAGGTTGGCAGGAGCTGGGACAAGCAACGGGAGCTCACTCCGTCACGCAGTCTCGAACTCCCAACCTTGCGGTCGAAAGCCCAGCGACAGCGGATTAACTCGCTGCGCCACCACATCCCATGCATGACCCAAAGAACAGAGGTCAATGGAATGCCGCCATTTTGGAAGACTCCGGCTATGTGAGGGTTCCGCATGATTTAGAGACGGCTTTTTGTAACAGTGGTTTGCCTTGTAAAAGATAGATTTGATCCCATCAGGAAACGTTTTTTCAGATATTAAAGCTGGCCCTGTGGTGACAAGCCTGGCAGTCACCCAAGACAAGGAAGTAATGGAACTTGAAGAATCCTCTGCAGTGAAAGGAAACATAAAGTGTCACGTCAAGATTCTCCATAGAAGGCCGTGCAAACTGCAGAGGCTCACAGAGGAGCTAGTCTAGTCACTTAATCCTAACAGGTGTTGTGCAGACATGCTGTGCGTGCATAAAGATTTGTGTTGTGGGAGGAGATAAAAATAGCAGAAGGGCTGGTGGAAAAAAATTATATATATATATTTTGAGGAAGTCTAATCTTTTCTGTTCACTGCAATTGGATCCAAGATATCTTCCACACAAAAACGATAAGCCACTTGTTTATGTTTGTATTTGGGGGAAGGGGGAGTGAAATTCACAAATGTCTTTGAGCAGCTCAGTTGGGTTGAAGAAATTAATAACAAACTGCTTCTAGCAGCTGGCGATAACAATTATGCTGTTCAAGGAAAGCCTCACAGACTACACAGGATCTTATGAAAATAATCCTCTCAATTAGTGTGTGGTCACTGGTGCACCTGCGAAAGAGACTTCTCCAAGGGAAAGTATCAGCTAATGTCAATGAGAACAATTCATGGATTCATCACTGAGGCCTTTTTATATCACCACATTTACACAGATGTTAATCCCTGGGGTGCAAACACCAGAAGGGTAACCCTTTTGTAATCCAAAGAGCATGAGAAACATGAGTTCAGATCAGGAAAGCTATTAATTTTCATGTATATTTGTGCGAACCCGCCTTTTTCCTTATGTGCTTGTAGACAGGCAGCAGTCAATATTCCGTTGCTATTATTACCCTTAACGATATTACCCTACAGAAAATAAGATCATGTTATTCCCTGTGAACAATGGCATAATATAATTGAAAAATAAAAAGCCTTGAGCTGATTTCCAGCTGTGTAACTTTATCATTTCTGCCATATTTGTGAATGAAGTCACCAAGATGGAGAGATAACACATGAGCTTTGGTCAAACGTTAGACCACTGATAGCCTTTTGGCCTGGTAATCGGATGCACCACAAATGGCTTTAGCAAGCCGGAAGCCAGACCTGTCCGTTTAATGCAGCACCGCTGACTCTGGTGTGGTATACTACAGTTGTGGCAATGAAGTCAATGGAGGCAGGTCAATAGAAGGGAGCGTATTGCATTACAACTTAATGCATAGCCTCTATGGAAAGCAGAAGCAGTGGGTGGGACCCATCAAGGACTGCTTTAAGCCAATGTGGCCAATGTCATCACATTGGGCTCTGCTCTTTGGGGGGGGGGCACCAGCGCAGCAAGCGTATCGCCTGTTGCTGCAGCCGGCACCTCTATGGGCTGTCAGTGGGGTGAGCAGAGCAGCTTTACCTTGGGCCCTCCCACCTGCCCCTGCTTCTGAACAGCCCAAAATGGGCCTCCCGGAAAGCAGTTGGCTGTGATGTCATCATGTCCCCACCAACTGTTTCCAAATGCCACACTTTGCGTGTGGCACCACAAGCCCCGCACTGGGCCCCTCCTCTCTTTGAGCCGCCCCCCCCCGAGTCCCATCTTGCTGCTATGATCCATGTATCCCTTTTTAATTGGATAATTCTTTCCTGATGCCCACAGAGCACTACAGGTAGAAAAGAAGGTATTCTCTGCGCTCATTGGAATTGGGTTCAGGTACAGTGAATCATGTGGTCTCTGACCATGCCTCAAGAACCGACACGCATACAGTTTGTATGTGCTTGAGCTCTTTCAGGTGTTATGCTGAACATGCAAAGACCAGCAGGGGCAATCCTACTCTTCAGTCCAGGCTCAAGACGACCTCCAGATGCCTTTATCCTGCAGCGTGCGAGGTGACGCCTCCTCTCCGCTTCATTCTCTTGCTTGGGAGAGGAGAATGGAAGAGGACGTGCAGAGAAGAGGACTGTGGGGAGCCACAGCACACAGCACACTTTCCTTTTCAAATTCAGGGAGCAGGAGGAGGAAGAGGCAGCCTCATGGAAGGGCCAGCCTGGATGCCTCCAGTGGTGGGATTCAGGGGGTTTGCCCAGGTTCTATAGAACCGGTTGTTAAATGGCCGGGCCCCGCCCACTCGCTTACCTTGCCTGGCTTCTGGTTTTTTTTGGCTCCGGCTATGACATCATAGAACCGGTTGTTAATTCATTTGAATTCCACCACTGGATGCCTCCCCCATCTATGAGCATCCAGTGTACCAAATCCCAACATCTCATACAGCCCTGCTGTGCAGGGTTCCCAATCATGGGTACCGAACACCACAAATGCAGCTGTACGGACTCTGCGCACATTCTAATGCACACGTACAAGCATCAGGACTTACTGCTACGATGCCACTCACTCCTCCTACGTGCAGTCGATCTACATGGAACTTCTGAGAAAGGCATGGAGAACATTTAGGGCCCGATCCTATTCAACATTCCAGTGCTGATGGTGCAGTGCAACAGGGCACGTGCTGCATCCTGCGGTGGGGAGGGGGGCAGTCACCAATGCCTCCTTGAGGTAAGGGAATGTTTCTTCCTTACATCAGGCAATGGCGATCCTACCTATTTGTTGGGGAATCACTTGCCTCTGGGTGGCACACCGGTGGAGGGCCGGGGGTAGCGTGGAGGCGCATGGCACTGCTGCGGTGAGCAGCATTTGGCCCTCCTGCCTACCCCTGCATCTGAATCGCTCCAAAATGGAGCTATTCCAGATGCTGGGGCTGTGGCAGGGGTGGCACAGGGGGCAGGAAGCCAGTGCAGGGGGCGGCGATTATTGGAGCTGCACTGGGGCAGAGACCCGGATAGGTACGCCACTGATCCCAGGGTTACATTGTGGCTGTATCGGTGCTGGAAAGTTGGATAGGATTCAACCCTTAACTTCAAATAACCAGGAGATCTGGAAAACTACAGTTTCAACAAGGATGGTCCAGGAAGAAAAAAGATTATATTGCCTCAAAATAAAGCAAACTCCTACTCTTTTGTGCATGCCAAGCTTCTGCCCAAAAGTCTCTTTCGTTCAATGGGAATGGGAAAGGAAGCCTGATTGCCTTGTGGGGGAGTTCCATGCGCGTACTGGAACTCCAGTGGCTGCACATAATGTCTGCATCCAAGCACATTTTTAGGTTATTGGACATGCATTCTTGAATGCAGATGCATTTCTGTCTGCCAACTTCACTCTTCCATTAGATAAGTTAAGGCAAATGATTTACACCCCTCATTTGTGGGAGCAGAATATTTTAGACTTTCCCAGCAAAACGAGACGGTCTTCTTCCTCATTCCTTGGGCAGGCACTGAGCTCACTTTTGCAAATATGTAGTCTCTGACTTTCATAAGGATTTGGTTTGAATACACTTCAGGACAAAGTTTTCTGTGAAGCATATTGGAAGTCTCCATGCTCAGAGCAACATCTTATTTCCAAATATCAACAGCCCTTAGTTCTGGGAAAATGAGAACAACCCTTGATTCCAAGCACATATGTCATACGGAATGGGAGAGTACAAGAATAAGATTTCCAAATGAATTGCATATTTGCTTCTACAATTTTTTTTGATAACTTCCCCATATGTTGTACTTCTGTGTCTCCATCGAGCATCTGTGTTTTTACATTCTAGGCTCTGCCTATTTCCACGCTAAGATTTTTACCAGGAAGAAAAAGATTTTATTTTTAAAACTTTCTCATCTTTCAGTTGCTAATAAATCTCAAAGCCCCAGAAAACAGAAGGATGCTCTCTGTGAGACATCAGATTAAGACTCCACAGCACCCAGAACCCTCATGCAGGATTACATTGTGCTAAATTTAGCCGTCCCATGTCAATTTTCCACTACTGGACTGTGATCAAAAATCCTATATTTCTTCACGACAAGAAAACAATATGTAAGGCCTAGACATGGGAAGATAATAATAAAATAATACATGCATTTATATACCGCCTTTCTTAAGATCACTAGATTTCTCTAATGACTGTAACTCAAGGCGGTTTACATAGGCAGACTTTTATTCACAAACCCGAAGGTTTTTACAATTTACAGAAATGTTCTATCTTTCAAGAACAACACTCATACATATCTTTCTTTCTGGATTTTATTTAGCCTTCTTTCTTAGCCACCGTCTGTCTTCTGCTGGCTGATAAGAGACTTCCCTGCTTCCACCAGAGACGCAGCTGACTTCGGCACACTCCTCCTCCCACGAGGCAGCTGGAACTCAGCTTTTAATCAGCCGCAGTTTGCAAGGTCAGCCGCTCACAGAGACTTCCAGTAGTCTCGAGCTCATGACCTTCAGATCTTCAGCTGTTATCTTTGGGCAAACGGAGGCATTAACCCTCTCGGCTAAATCTTCTGCCCATAGAACTTCATAATGGGAGAGCCTTTGTCCTCCTTCCTTAGAGTGCAATCCTAGGCACTCCTTTGGCTGGCAAAAGTCCTTTCTGCTGGCTTAGGAGTGTGGCAAATGTGCTGTAAGGCATATTTGTGCTGACTTGGGAGAGGCTGAACCAGCGATTCAGATGGTGACTGACAGCATTCACACTCTTCTCTTCTGGCTCTAATATATAAAACAACTTTAAAGCACAATCCTAATGAATTTCCCTAGCACTGATGCAGCTGCTGTACCAATGAGGTGTGCACTCCTTCCTCTATGTGTGTGTGTGTGTGTGTGTGTGTGTGTGTGTGTGTGTGTGTGTGTGTGTGT
>JAJKFI010000012.1:4105442-4140961 GCA_029204185.1 Lerista edwardsae
TGTGTGTGTGTGTGTGTGTGTGTGTGTGTGTGTGTGTGTGTGTGTGTATAGAGTAGTCACAGAGGCCTCCTCAAATAAGTAAAGGGAACTTTTGTTCCTTTACCTCAAGGTCAGCCTCCACTTCCCCAATGGATCTCCTCAGCTCTACACTAACTATTTTGCTGGTGTGCATCCAAGGAGAATAAGGGAGAAAGGAGAAGGGATGGGGACAGAATCCCAGCACAAGTTGCTGCTGCCGAGATCTTCCCTCTCTCAATCTGCCTCTCGGTGTCCCCTTCCCTGCCCAGGCACTCCCCCATTCCTCCCCTCCCTGCCCTATTCTTTCCACCGCCCGCCCCTCACACTGGCTTGCCTGCATTCCTGTGGAAAGCCAGCTCTGGCAGCAAGCTGTCAACACCTACACCATTTGTAGTGGCATCCCCAAAATGGCCACTGCCAGCACACTGCATGTATTGCCATGTGGTCATCGGTAACAGCAGAACATAAGCATTAGTTTGAATTGGGTTGTTAAAATCAGGGTTCAACCATTGACTCGTCTAAGTGACGATGGAGATAGTACCGATCTGCAGCTCTACGTCGCTTCAGACAGAAGTCTGTCATGGACAGGGATGCCTGCCATCTTCAGGCAGGAGATGCCAGGGACTGAAGCTGAGGTCTTCTGCAAGCAAAACATGGACTCTCCTACTGAGCTACAGGCGTCTTATGGATAAAATTACATCAAGCATCCTTCATCCCCTCTGGGGTCATGTCATCAGTACAATATCACAAATTGAGTTTGGGTATTTATCACATGAGAGGGACCCACCCAAAGTTATCACTGACTGCCAGTCATGATGGGCCTATGCTACTGCCAGGTTCAGGGGCAGTGTGTGCCTCTGCATACCCATTGCAGGGGGCCAATGGCAGGAGAGGAGTATGCCTGGCAGTTGATTAAACAGAGAAAATTGGTTGGTATTTTGCATGCACGCCTATGCAGTGAAGATGGCAAAAAGACCCAGAAGAAAAGGGGCAATCAAGGTCTCCATCAAGCTTCCACATCCACTCCACATTTTTCAATGTTCAGGAATGTTAGTGTTTTAAAGAACACTGGTGTTACTAAGGAAAAGCATTCTCTGAAGCTGTGCTGGCTCTGGTCAACAGAGGATCAAGCCAAGAAAGGGAAAGGAAATCTTTTTGTTGGGCCAAGTATTTTCAGGGGTCATGTAGAGTTTGCACACAAACACCTTACCAGCAATGGCCACCAAGGTTTAAAGGGACAATCTCGTACAGTTTAGCTCAACATTTTGCTTTGATTACCTGCTACCAAGTTTATAACATTATACTAACATAGTCTTCTACTCGAGATCCTCTGTTGTGTTTATATTTCCTTCAATGTTTGCTTGAAATATGGCTCATATGCCTCCCTAGAAATGGTCATTTTCAGCAGCATTTTCAGAGTCACCCGGGGGCCAGGAAGCAGACTGCCACCCCACCCCCCCAACAAACTGCTGCCCTTCCGTTCACCTACCACGTTCCAGTGCCTCACACAATGTCCCTCTACCTTCCAAAGGTTCTACAGCCTTTGGAAAGCTTATGAACAATACTTCTGGTTTTTGTTGAAAAAAAACAGCCTCTGGAGGGCCCACGGATGGCACGCAGGCCTGCTGCTCAAGGGCATTTGTCGTCGTTGTCCCCCCAGTTAGGCTGCATCCAAACCCCTGCCCCTGGGCTGCATGATCCTGATCCAGGCCATGGCAAGATACTCAGACTTGTGCCTGCTAAAGAGGTCTATAACGCTGAGCACTTCTGCATTTGGCTGGTCCAGGATAAGATTGGGCTGTACATAAGAACATAAGAAGAGCCCTGCTGGATCAGGCCAAAGGCCCATCTAGTCCAGCTTCCTGTATCTCACAGCGGCCCACCAGGTGCCCCAGGGAGGCATGAGACAACAAGATGCTTGCATCCTGTTGCCACTCCCTTGCACCCGGTAACAGTAGCCCTCCACCTTTGTAAGGAGGTTGCACAATCCATCATTGCCTATAGCCCACGATGGACCTTTCCTCCAGAAATCCGTCCAATCCCCTCTTAAAGGCATCAAGACCAGATGCCATCACCACCTCCTGTGGCAAAAGTTCCACAGATTAACTGTAAGAAGCCTTTTAGCTTTATACTGTACATAGTGTTACACTAAGAATTGATCAAAATTTTTACAGTTTTGTTTCTAGTAGAAGTCCATGGCAGAACAGAAAGAAGCCACAGTCAATCGTTACTGGTTGTTCCTGGGTCAATCGTTACTGGTTGTTCGGATTGCTCTGAACAAGAGGTGAATCTTGATAATTTTCTAAATTTGGAACATTCACTGAACAAAACTACATCATGGACCACCTCGTGGCCAAAAATCTCTACATATGCATGGATCAGCTGGGAGACTATGCAGATGTGGTGACAATCTGGCTGATAGAAGTCTGTGTACCACAAATCTCAAATGATTGCTTTACTACTTCCACAATCTGGGCTGACCCCACAAAAAATCTCCATGGTTGGAAAAGAAAACCTCAACATGACTGTGGGGATTAGCACAGAGCAGCAGCCCTGCTGAGCTTAAGACAGTTAACATTTCACTGACAGTCCTTTCTCATTACAGCAAAAGATTTCTTCTCTGTCTCTCAGGCATGTTTCAGAGGAAACATAGACCGCGCTGTCCATCTGATGAGAATATTGGATTGAGAATCACCTGAAAACTAAGAGAAAGGCGACCCGACTCAAGAGGATAAAGTGCAAAGTATATGCAAAACAGCTTTCAACAGTAGTAAAAAATTTTTTTAAAAAAATCACCTCTTTGAACTAATTTAGAAGGTTCCAATAATAGATCGTGATGACAACTGGAATTAAATAAAACAGGAGTGATGAAACCCTGAAATGTTTACGGTGGGCTAGTCCAGACAGCTGATTATTAACTGTTACCTAAACAGCGTCTTGGCAGTAGACACACCGCAGCCACAATGCAAACTGATAGAGAATTTAAATTATTGGGAAATGTCCTTTCTATGTTAGAAAAGTGCTTGCAGCAAAGGAAATTCTATCATGAAGTTGTTGTTCATGTATACAGATGGTGCAGTCTGTGACTTTGTGCCCCTCCTTTAATGCAATTGCACATTTGAAATAGAGAGTGACACATTCCACACATTTCTCAGAGAGCTACTAGGCTGATCCTGAATTCATATTTTATTTCAGTACAATGGAGTGGTTTCCCCCCCTCCTGTCTGTAGTTATGATCATGGCTATGACAAGTGTAGATTTTTTTTTGTTTCCTTGTGAACTAGAGGGCCTAATGGCCTGCTGCTAACTTCAAAAGATAGACAATAGTTGCTTTTCCTGAGAGTTTAAAGTGGTGCATAGGTGTATTACAAGGAACCCCTTAAATTAATGGACCTCAATTTAAGAGGATCTTTGCTTCCTTAAATACCAGACATAAAATACAAGTGCATCTGAATTTACTTCAGTGCATTTGGATTTAACTGACTTTTGCTATTAACACACACTCCTTCCCCATGAGTCCATGAAAATTGGGGGTTCACTATACTGCAGTTGCGTCCCTATAGGGGGCGGAGCACTAAGTTTTGCAAGGGGCCTTCCCTTCCCATGTAAATTGCTCCTCCCTCTCCCCATTGTAGCCAGTCCTCACAGAGGAGTGATTGACATGGCAAGGTAAGACTTCTTGCAAAACCTAGCACTCCACCCCCCCATAGGGACGCTACTGCTGTACTGCCTATAATGTCTTCATTTATCTAACTGCTACCTTTAATCATTTCTGCAGGTTGTGCACTGGTTCAAAAAGTAAGCAAAGCTTATTTGACCGGAGATTATAGCAGGAAGAAAGAAATCAGTGTATTAGTCATACACCCTTCATCCCTCTTCAAAATTATTGTTTCTCTTCAGGCAAAACTTTTAAAAACTTTTGTCTTTATGCTCAGTCAGAGGGAAGAATTTTATTTTTTTGCTCTGGTTTCTCCAATTTCCCTGACAATCTGCAAATGACAATAAAATGAGCCAGAGAATGATTTCAAAGGATTAACCACAATAGATGAAACTTATGATGTGGGAGGAGAAGGATGGAGGCAATTGGCAGACAGAACCTATCTCCATAGCAAAATGATTTAGGCAAAACCCTGTCACTTTCATTCATAGCTATTCACATCCACAGTTCTATAGCTGTCAAGCTACAGGCTTGAGTAATCCTGTCTCCCCCCCCCCATACACACACACACTTGCACATGCTGCAGCTGTTTGTACTTGTGGGTGACATTTGAATGGAGGATCAGATGCAGTGTTTCCCTCTGCTTCCTCCTCCCCTTCCCTCCCCTCCTCCACATCATGCAACAGAG
Organism: Lerista edwardsae; assembly: GCA_029204185.1. NCBI lineage: Eukaryota > Metazoa > Chordata > Lepidosauria > Squamata > Scincidae > Lerista > Lerista edwardsae. The sequence continues at coordinate 4,109,807 of JAJKFI010000012.1, forward strand.
CTTTGCATTGTCAGGATGACATTGACAACACTGAGGCTGCAATCCTGTACTCACTTTCATGGGAGTAATCTGCATTGAACACAATGAGACTTACTTCTGAGTAGACATGCATAGGATTGCACTGTGAGAGTGAAACCAACCAGATTGGTGGTGTATGTCCATGTATGTTTCTGTTGATCGGTTAATGGGCCGGCATGGCTACCTTTGCAATTATTTTGAGGTTGCATTACGGTGCCTTGATCACTTGATCACTGTGATCGCATTTCCTTGCGGTTCCTTCCAGTTCTGTGTGCCACATGTCATTTCCACCAATTCAGCGGGGCAACATTTGCTTCTTTAAAATCTACTTTAAAATACAATCTACTTAATTAGAAGTCAAAATGTGTGTCTATTTTATAATCATTATCAGAATCCCCAAGTCACGTTTCTTTGTCTTTGTGGGTTTTGATGTCTCCAGAAAAGCGTTCAGCACTTCCATAAAGGGCAGCTGTATAGCATTTAATGTCTCTATAAAAAGTAAAAATTAGAATTTGCCTGTACATTTAAAGCTGTTCATCATTATGTTCAAGTAAAGAAAAAACCCAGCACATTGTACAAACTCTGTAAACAAAATGTGTTCTGGGAAGAATGGGAAATACTTTGTGTGGTTTGATGTCAGGTTTTTAATTGTTTTACTCATTCAGCATAAGATTCTTGGGTTTATCTTCCTCAAAACTCTTAGCCATTGTCACCCCCAAATCTAATACCCAATCAGGTTTCTCCTCTCAGCTGGCAGGAGGAAATGCAACCAATCTGCATTCTCCACATAGATTTCAAAATGTTGGGGTTTTGATTTGACACGTTGCCAGAGGGAACATAGACTCCCTGCCTTGTATTCTTTAAGCAGTTGTAATCTTGTGGGAGAAACAGATACAGAAAGCTTGCAAAACTTAGCTGTGCAACATAATAGAAAAAGTATGGATAAGGATCTGGATGAAAATATTAGAGTTGACAACCAACATGCCACCCCATATTTGTTAAAGCCACACAGATTAACTCTTTAGGATTACCTTTTATACTGTCTTTACTAAGTGTACCATACAAATTACTAACAGATCTATTACAAATTACTCCTGATGTCCTGTGAGAATTGCAACCACTCACCCACTCAAAATTCAGATTTGACACTCTGCTTTGGAAATGGTTCCTCTTAGTTTTACGCTTTAAAGCTGTAGAAGAGCCTGAGCAGGCTGTTACTAGGGGGATATCTGAGCTTTTCCAGGATACCTCATCAGTCTAGTGCTGGAAAGTTGAATAGGACTTGGTCATATGTTTGTCTTGTACAGTTCAACAAGGAGGGGAGTAAATTATGGTTTAGACTAAGAGCACAATCCTAAATTGGAGTTAGGCCGGCATAAACCAGCAAAATTTGGCCAGCACAAAGGCCACCATAAAGCATGTTTGGGCAACTCTTGGAGTCAAGGAAGATGGCTCACGTTTGTGTGCTGGCCTCTCTGACTCCAAGAGTGGTCCAAACATACTTTACAGTGGCCTCGGTGCTGGCCAAACTTTGCTGGCTTAGTTTATGCCAGCCTAACTCAGTTTAGGATTTCGCCCTCAGTGTTACGATGCAATCCTAACCTGGAGTTAGGCTGGCACAGTTAGGCCAGCAAAGTTTAACATGCACAAGCGCCATCATAAAGTATGTTTGGACCACTCTCGGAATCAGAGAGGCAAGCACACAGGCATACCACATCCTACTTGATTCTGAGAGTGGTCCAAACACGCTTTATGGTGGTCCTTGAGCCAGGCAAACTTTTGCTGGCCTAATTGTGCCAGCCTAACTCCAGGTTTGGATTGCACTCTAAGACTGAGGGCGCAATCCTAAACTGAGTTTGGCCGGCATAAACTAAGCCAGCAAAGTTTGGCCAGCACAAGAGCCACCGTAAAGTATGTTTGGACCATTCCTGGGGTCAAAGAGGCCAACACACAGACGTGTGCCATCCTCCCTGACTCAGAGAGTGGTCCAAACGCGCAGGAGTTTGCAAAGTGGGGGGAAACATATTAAAAGTTACATCCTCTGATGTTTATGTGTTCCTGGTGGCTCTGTGGGATTTTCCCGCCACTATGATCAGCGACTCTGGTTGATCTGGATCTTGACACAGTCACTTAAGCAATCAAGCAAACAATAAGCTGCTGAGGTGCTTTGTTATTATTTAAATGTGTTTCTTTTTCAAAACTATACGGTGACTGTGTGTGTGCACTCAGAAAGTGTCAGTGTGCCACTAGTGGTATGACCCACCCGTTATCGACGAATGCATTCCAATAGCCTAAAGGAACTTCCAAAAACAGATGAGTGCTATTGACATGAGGCTGGTTTCTGACCAACCAAAGTTGGACAAATGGAAGTCTATGGACTTCTCTTGCCATGGGTAATTCGCATTCTCAGAGCAAATTTGAAACCCATTTCGGTTTGAAGTTGAACTTAGGTGTAAATGTTTCAGTTTCTCTCTCCTGTCTGGTTCCTGTTTCACTTACAAGGTGAAAAAAGGAGAAAAAAATCAATCTAACCAGCAATAGGTTTCCAGTGTAGGCAACTGTAAGGCACTTGAGACCCATGTACATCTTGTTAAATTCCAATTCTCAACATCCGGTTTCCATTCTTTAACAAACAAATACCTTTTTCTCCCAATTCCGTTTGAAGCAGTCTTTATTGTCAGCAGAGGGGCTGGCTTTGCCGCTATTTCTGCTGTAATCTGGAAAAACATTGTGCTGCCTGTTGCTGTACTTAGAATAATCTGATTTAAATCCATAAAAAAAATTCCATGTGGGATTTGTTTCAAAAAGATTGTATATAAAATCCATCATTATAGGGTTTTGGCTTTGACACTGTTGCTTTCTTTATATTTTTGTTGAATGGATGACATTGATATTTTATTGTTGCAGTCCAACCTTTAACAAATGTCCACGACAATGTCTAATTTCTTCATCCAGTGGTTCCTGGTTTATGACAGGATTTGGGACACTGGATTTGAAAGGTTTACATTCACATGCACTTAAGCCAATCCTAAGCTTTTTTTCTACATGTTACATTACTGTTTGCTGTTAACTTTGCTGTTAAAAGCAAAATTCTGCATTGTAATAAACAAATTGTGCAATATGTGTAAGTTGGGTAAATTTGTATCTGTTTTTTCCAATGTTATTTTATTTTAAAGTATTTTTAATTGCTTCTTCTAGTCATGGGGCGAAACGGTAAACTGAACAAGACACTAAGGGCTCAATCCTATCCAACTTTCCTACACTGATGCAGCTGCAACGCAGCCCCAAGTTAAGGGAACAAATGCTCCCTTACCTTTGTGTGGCCTCCATAACTGCCCCCCCCTGCAAGATGCAGCATGGCTGCATCAGTGCCGGAACGTTGGGTAGGACTGGACTCTAAAGCAATAGCCCCCGGATCATAACAGACCCCATTTAGTGCATGCACACACCGTGACCCACTCACTCCTGAATTTAACTTTGCCATAATAAGGGCTAGAATCTTGTTTAAAAAAAACAAGATCTGAGGTTTTCAGGATACTGAATTCTGTACTCAGCAGCAAATTCCACACTAGAATTGAATCACCGTATGTACCCAGCCCGGTATTACCATTCCTACAGACTCCTTTGAGACTGCTAATATTTTGCTTGCTTTTTTATTTTTTATTTTTAACTTGCATGTCTCTTTGCCACCATTAACCATAATGGACATAATTCTTACCAGCAGCTGTGAAAATGATTACTATATCACACATTTTTTGTTCCTTTAAGTTTATTTGACCTTGTAAAAGCCTGAATCATGTCTGTCTGGTGAAGTCTCATTCAGTTTTTATGTATAATGGGCAGTATTGTCTGTGCAGAGGCTATGCACAGAAAGAGTTCTATACATTCTATATAATTTTTACCAAGTTGTCGAGAACTAATACTCTGAAAAGAATTTTATATGCGTTTTATAAAATTTAACACTCTTCTTGTTAGCCGATTATTTAACAAGATTATTTGCGTTTTAACACTCTTCTTGTTAGCCGATTATTTGTTAGGTTTGATTTTCATTGGGAAAGATGTCATGAGTAGGATGTGTACGTACACACGCACACACACACACACACACACACACACACACACACACACATAAACTCTCTTGTGCATACAATTTCATACCTGTTTGCAGGTTCTCTCAATTTGTTTCTTCTTGGGGTCAGAAGTCATTCCTATTGCAAGGCACTAGGTCAGTATGCCTGCTCATGTGACAGAGCTCCATGTGACAGACATTTTTATAAGAACATAAGAAGAGCCCTGGTGGGTCAGGCCACCAGATGCCTCAGGGAGCACACAAGACAACTAGATGACTGCATCCCATTGCCACTCCCCTGCATCTGGCATTCCGAGGTAGCCTACTTCTAGAGTAAGGAGGTTGCACTATCCATCATGGCCTGTAGCCTGCGATAGACTTTTCCTCCAGAAATCTGTCCAATTCCTTTTTAAAGGCATCTAAGCCAGATGCCATTACCATCTCCTGTGGCAAGCAATTCCATAGCTTAATTACCTGCTGGGTAAAAAAAAAAAAGTATTTTCTTTTAAAACAGATAAAAGGAAATACTTTTGTACCCAGCGGGTAATTAAGCTATGGAACTCCTTGCCACAGGAGGTGGTAATGGCATCTCTCCCAACACTCAGTTTTAGTGAATGTTCCCTGGTTCTGGTGTTGTGAGAGAGGGAAAAGAACATCCCTCTATTGACTCTATCCATCCCATGCATAATTTTTTACGTCTCAGGGCGCAAACCTAAGCGGTGCTGGATCAGGCCGGCCGGCAGGCCTGCATTGTACCCAGCACAGCTTGTGGGAGGCTGGAGCCTCCCCAGAGCAAGGACACATTCATGCCCTTGCCAGAGGGGCGGCACCAGCCTCCCCTATGGTCTCCTCGGATCTGCACTTGCTAAACAGCAGGCACAGACCCAAGGAGACCACAAGGCCCAAGGCCAAATCCAAAGCCCGCCCCCCTCCCGGGCCAGCCTGCCTGCCGGCCCACCCATAGCCTGCCCACAGCCCACCCAGAAACGCCCTCTTCCTCGCTCTCGGGGACCCACTCTCTTCCTCGCGCCGGCATGGCGCCTCCCCTGCGCCAGCCAGCTTCAGATTTGCAAGGGAGGCGTGGTGCTGGCACACTGCTTGGCGCCCCCGCATTGGTGCTAAGTGTGTAGTGTTGACGCAACGACATTTATCACCTCCCTCCACATGCCTTTTTTCTAGACTGAAGAGCCCCAAATGCTGCAAGGGTTCCTCATAAGGGAGGTGCCCTTGCTCTCTTGTTATTTTCCTTGCTCTCCTCTGCACCTTTTCTAGTTCCACTATGTTCTTTTTGAGATATGGCGACCAGAACTGTATGCAGTACTCCAAACGTGGCCTTACCATCGATTTGTACAATGGCACAATAATGTTGGCCTTTTTATTCTCAACCACTTTTTAATTACCCCAAGCATGGAATTGGCCTTCTTCCCCACTGCTGCACACTGGCTTGACACCTTCATCCAGTTATCCACCAACACCCCAAGATCTCTTTCCTGATCCATCACAGAAAACTCAGAACCCATTAGCCTATATGTGAAGTTTTTATTTTTTGCCCCAATGTGCATCACTTGACACTTGTCTACATTGAAGTGCATCTGCCATTTTGCTGCCCATTCCCTCAGTTTGGAGAGATCTTTCTGGAGCTTTTCACAATCTCTTCTGTTTTTCACCAGCTGGAAAAGTATTGTGTCATCAGCAAACTTGGCCACCTCGCTGCTTATTCCTTTCTCCAGGACATTTATGAACAGCATCGGCCCCAAGACAGCATACTGGCAACACCACACTCCAGACAATGGCTTCACATAGTTGTTAAAGCACTGAGGGAATATATGGAGTTCTGTGGGTTCCCACATGCCGAGGAGCAAGGGAGTGAGTGGCCCCCCCCCACAATTACCTTCTGGTAATTACGTTCCAATCTTAAACCTATCAGTCACTATACCATTATGACCCAGCTTGACCTAAAAGGCAAAATTGCAGGGAAGCTTTCCCAGGTTCTCTGTCCCACTTTTAGTGGTGAAATTGTGGGGGAGGGTCATTTCAGCCATTTTCCTGGGAAAGCAAAAGGGGTGATTTACCAGGGGCAATGGTACCGCTTCTTCCAGTGGCTGCCATTTTCCACCCTCCGAGTGAGTCCCTTGTAAAAAATACTCCATGATTTATTTGAATACATATTTGTTACAGAAAGAATTCTGAGGAAAAGTATTAGAAGTTGTTGGAAGGAGCGCTGGTGGCAAAAATGAAAAAAAAAACAAGGTCGTTTCAGGGTACCCCCCCTTCTTCCCCCTAACCTATTAAAATTCAAGCTTGAAGTTCAAATGTTGGTTTCAGCCCTGGAACACAGAGGTCAGCAACCTAGTGTCTCACCAGCAATAGAGGAAATCAGATGCTGCCTTTAACTGCTGTAAAGACTTCCCTTTCAGGCTCCCTCGCGTACAATTCAATCCTGAGCTGCCCGGCTGCCACAAGCTCCTCAAAGGAAGGGGAAATTCGTTCTCTTTCCCTGGATAAGGGCGCAGGGTGGGTGAGGGGTTTCCTCGCCTCTGCACCAACTATTTTGCCGGCGCAGAGATGGGGACCTCTGTGTTGGGCCAGCAGTGAAGGTCGCTGCCAGTCCCACCCCCTGCTCTGCCCCTTTCCCCATCCAGTTCTGCCCTCCCACCTGCAAGGGGTAAACTTACAGCTCGGTGGCATCACACTGCTGCCTCCAGGCGGGGAGCTCTGGTGCCACTGCAGTGCAGGAGATAAGCCCTTACTGCCCATGCTGGATATGCATGACAGCACGTGAGCGACTCTAGTGCAAACCATACACTCACACCACCTGTGCTGGAGGGCTCAGGATGGAGCCCACACTGAGCAACCTGGCGAGTCGCCTCCTTCTCACAGACCTCTGGTTGACTTTTCAGCCTTACCCCATTTCTCTCACCAGCTCTCATCTACCGACACTCCAATGTATTCATTTAGGGTTTTTTTTTTAGAATAGAAGAAAACATTTCCACACTTGACTTGCTTTTCCAGTGACAGAAAACTCTTGTAACCTCCTCATCACCAACCAATGTTCCAATGTTCAATGTTGGTCCTCATCACCAACCAATGTGTTTAATTAGACTTTCAGGCCTGGTCTAAGCTAACACTCCAAAGGCAGCATTTTCATAACAGTGTGATGATCTTAGCCTTGTGCATATACTAAGCACTATGGAAAACCAACCCTCGGCTAGAGGCAGCTCTCCTACAAGGAAGTATAGAAGATGTTTATACAGGCCAGGCTGGACTTGTGAAAAAACACAGGAAAGCTCCATTCACAGGGAATTTTCACTCTCCCTCCCCAAATGGGACAAAGTTATGAGCTAAGATTGAGAATGAGTTCATTTCCAGCATCTGGGGAATTACAGAATTTAATATTCCCCAGACAGATAAAAGGGATAAGAGAAAAATATGTTTTCCTGATGTTTCCAAATAGGTCAGAAAGCTACAGAAAATGTGGCCTGTCTTTCTGTAAAAAGTAAAAAAAAAAAAAAAGTATCCTTAAGACTTTTTAAAATGTTTGCTTCCATGGTTTAAACTTTACAAGTCAGGGAAACAAAGGATCTGGATTTTTCATGGCAGCTGTCAACAATTTAGAACCATTTCAGAGCAGAAATGACATCCTGGTCAGATCTCTTTCTGTTTGAGTCCCAGTGGGGCAAACCTTTGCTTGCTCTTGCTGTGGTGAGAGTAAGTTACATGCCTACACATGGAGGAAAGTATCCAAGCTCTGTCTCACTTTCCAGGCAACACACACACACACACCCTCTGTACGCAAGTTAAATCATCAGACGCAAGAGAGCTGGGGTGGCCTTGCCACGATGCAACTTGAAATGGTCACACAGAACAGCAACCTCGGAGGGGCAGCCAGCAGATGAGCCCCAGTTCATCTGCCTGCCATCCTCTCCAGCCTAGTTCCACTGAGGACTCTGATCTTCTTCCAACTTGCTGGGGGGAAAAAAAGTTTGAAGAGGATCATGGCAGCGGAAACCCTGTTTTCCTTCCAGCACTGTTGGAGGAAGAAGAATAAAATGAAAGCTGCCACAGTTCCAAATCACTTCTCCCTACCCAGCCTGTGCTTACAAAGCACCAAGTAGGCAGGAAGAGGAAATTTGGAGGCCGCCCTTCTTCCCTTTCTCTCCCTTCTTCTGGTAAGCCTTCCTGCTCCACGCCACTTCTGTTTGCAATGAAGAGAAGCAATGCATGCTAGGCTCCCAGCACACACTGCTTCTAGTCATTTGAAAGAACTGGTGTGGAGGAGGGAGGCTGTGCACTGCCCTTTGGTCAAGGGAAGGGAAGGGGGCAGGCAGGGCTCAAATCACCACTCCCTGAGAAGAAGAGAAAGGGTGCTGTGCACACCCCCATGCAACAAATCTACCTGCTCGCTCACCCCGACCCCCCCCCCCCCCGCATCCATGGGGACATGTGTGTGAAGCATTTGTGGAAAATCCAGGAGGCACAGGAGCTCACACACTACCACTGCCAGAAAGGATGGAGTTCTTGCTGTAGGTGCAAGAATCCTTAGGCTACAAAATCAAAAGGGGAGAAAGATCCATGTGACCCACTCAATTTTGCAAGCCCAACAGAGGAGAGACTTCATATGCTTCAGTTTGGGTTCTACACCTAAAATCTCATATAAGGCTTCAGGTCAATACTCCATTTACTTGTATTGTTGACAGTGCCCAACAGTGGATTTTAAAGTGTTTTAAGTGTACACCCACACCTACAAAGTAGGAACATGCAGAAACCCCATAAGAAGCACCAGACCACTTCTAGAAATTCATTTAGGCCTCCCTGATTTCAAATGTATTATCTTGTGAGGAATGTTTGAGTCTGTGTTTTATTGTAAATTTTTAAGGTTGCTTAATGTATATTGCAGTGTCTCCCAAACTGTGGGTTGGGACCCACTTGGTGGGTAGTGGGAGGCACCATCTGGCAGCTGCAGACCTTACTCTTGCTACATTCCTTTTGTGAGTGATCATTTGAATTTTCAAGTGAGGATATTTTAAATTTTGTTTTTAGTTCAGTGCTATTACATAATATTTTGTCCTAATTTTGCTTTCTGTCAGGGATGTTTCATGGTTGTGCAATTGCTACGGTTCAAGAATGCCAGTTTGCATTCCAAGAGTGTCATTTTATTAAATCACAATGATGGCATTTCCTGCTTGATGTCACTTCTGGCTATGACATGACTTCCAGGTTAGTGACATCACTTCCGGTGGATCCCCACACGAGTGCTGTGCTAAAAAGTGGGTCCTAGTCTTAAACGTTTAAGAACCACTGGTATATTGTAACGATTGTTTTAAATATGGTTTTACTGATTTTTTTGTAAGCCATTTTGGGTGCCCTTCAGGGAGAAAAATGGGATAGAAATTGGGCAAATAAATAAATATGCCTCAAATTTCACTTTTCACACAAAGTGTTAATTCAGTGTAAAGTCAAAAGGTGACAAACAGATGCTTACCAGAATGTGTATCATACAGATACACTTACCAGAGAGCTCTAATTAGCTCCTTACCAAGAGCACATTTAATAGCAACACCACGTTTAGCGTTGTGTAATATATGAAGTAGCTCCAACGCAGGCAAGAAAGGCAATGTTAAAGACAGTCTCCTCATTGACACATCACTCAGGGCTGCATTGGGAAGTGAACTCATGCTTCGCAGCCACCTATGTTGTTCTAGGAATTTTTTCCCTCTTAAACATGAAATCTGAGAATCTGCCTAAAGACTACAAAAATCCTTCATTTTAAAACTTGAAATTCATGAGAACTGGCAATTATGGGAACTCTCTTTGAAGTGGCTGTTTAGCCCGGAGCAATAAGAACCTGATTGCCACCTACTGATCATCCAACATTAAAGACACAATGCAACCCAATCCGTTTCTCTGTATTTTGGTGGTGTAATGAATTTTAACAAGTAGCTCAAATACAGCAACACTCCCCTGTGAATTTGTTTTTGTAACTTGAATGTAGGCACACGGAAAGACAACAAAGCAAATAAAATGCAGTCTTTGTAATCTGTGTTGCAGTTAAAGGTCTTCTTGCAACTGAACTGATTGAAAAAATGTGACTGTGTAGTTGGCAGCCCTGTGATTTCCACCTGAAAATCTTTGCTAGAATATGTGGTAATATTTCAAATACATATCCTAACATGTGTCTATGGTAATGTGGCGTACTAAAATAAAAAGCACAGTGTGCCCCAATTGCTCTGTAAACGGTTTGCCTTTTCAATCTGGATCCTGTTAAAAAATATTTTAGGAATAATTGAAACATTTCACACATGCAGAATTGATGCAGGGTATTTTTAGATCTAAACCATGTGCACCCTTCCTCCACCCGCCACCCCGCCTATCTGTTTGTTAAATGGATAATGTTAAAAGAGATCTCTGTTTTGCTGACATTCCTTTGGAGTGAAGGATAACTGCCCAATATAAATAACCAGATTGGCACTAATCAGGAAAGGAAGCAAAGTGCAACATTTCTGGCACCAACAAAGGAGGATTAAGGGCTGCCACTTTGCAACAGCCAGCCTGGAGCACTTTTACAACTCAGTCTGGGGGACACTATCAGCCTAAGTTAGGACTGAAAGTAGTGGTGGGATTCAAATAAATTAACAACCGGTTCTATGATGTCATAGCCGGAGCCAAAAAAAAACAAAGCCAACCGAGGTAAGAGAGTGGGCGGGGCCCGGCCATTTAACAACCGGTTCTATAGAACCTGGGGAACCCCCCTGAATCCCACCACTGACCGAAAGTAACAAATGACAATTACAGGTGTGCCCCAGTATCCACTGGGGATAAGTATCCACTGGGGATAAGTATCCACTGGGGATAACTCCCCCACATGGATATCTGAATATATGGATAAAAGGGAACCCTATGTTAAGTATAGAGTTTTCCCCTGTTCCCCACCTCCTGAGCAAGGTTTTTTTTTAAAAAAAAATGACTCAAAGAATGGATAATTGAAATAGTAAATATAGGATCCCTGGATAAGGCGTCCCACCTGTATACCCTTTCCTACACTATTTTTTAAACTTACAGCCCAACTATATCCCATTCCAGCCCATGGCACACGGTGAAGCTGCTAGAATGCAAGCTTCATGCTATTTGGGGGGGGGGCGGCAGTCAACCCTGGAGAGGTTAGTACAACTTTTGCTTATTTACCAGGCCTCTTGGCTTCTAATGGTTTTCCTCGGACAGATACCAGTGCTGGCAGAAGTCTGAGAAGACTCAAGGGGCATCTCAGGGTAAGGAAAAGGGGATAGAAACTTGATGTGTGCCACCTGGGAGGCAGGGGGAAAGCAGCGAAGGAGGCAGTGAAGGAGGTTAGGCAGAAACAGTATATTCATACTTATCTTGACACTGCAATCCAGTTGCTTCCAGCAAGAGATGAACTGTGAATTCACATGTGGAAGCAGCCACCCACAGCATCCTATTCCCACCATGGGGCAACTCTTGTTGACATGGTGTGCTAGCGGATTCAACAGCATATGTGCAGGCTTCTTAAGTGCACATTGAATAGGAACTTTGTCACTGACATTGGGGAAAAGTTCCTTGTACCAGGAATGTACAGTTCCTAAAACTCTAGCAGCATGTGCATAGCAAATGTCTATGTCATCCACCACTGCTGCAAAAACGTAAAACCACATTGCCAGTGATGATAAGATTACAGATAATTCAACCACAATATGGCAAATAGGAACCAATGGATAATCGGGAATAAGTAGAAATGCAGAATAATGAAATGCAAATACTTACAGAAACAGTTCAGAAGTTAAAACTATACTTACATCTGTGGGTCACATTAATATTAACCGATATCTCAATTTTTTTATCATTTTAAAAGCGGATTAATAATTTGAATGAAAGTCATGATTCTTCCTTTTCTGACTTTGAGGGTCTACCTTATGGGAAGGCCGCAATTATTTCTGTCAGGGGCACACTGCAATTTTCATTCACGTATGTTTAATCTTAATCTATTTTTAATCTTACATGACACCTAACTATTACTGAATGACAATAGGATATGCAAGCTGTGGTTGCTCACACACTTCTGGCCATGTATTCAATTTCAGGCCATGTGGTCAGATGGTAGTATGTATCATGCTGGACTAATCTACCCCATCACAAGATGCATCACTAGCATCAAACAAACAAATAATGCTTAACACTTGTATAGCACCTTTTGCGTGTGCAAAGCACTGCACAAGTACTGGTATGTATTGTCTCTTTATAATCCTTAATCCAATCCTGAAATTATTATCCCCATATTGCAGATGAGGAGCTGAGGCTGAGAGTGGCTTGCAGTAGGCCACCTCATGAGCATGGACAGAGCTCTGGGATTATGACCTAATCATATGGACAAACTCTGCACACTTAATGTCAGTGTGAGAGCAGCCATGGGACAGCAGCCCAAAGTGCATATGAACAGGATGCTTTTAAAAATGTATGTGTGCTGAATCTAAACTATATATAGTTTAGAGCCTCCCCAAGTCGTTAGAGCCACTGGTCCCAGCCCTAATTATTGCCTATAGGGTGGAGTGGGGGTGCAATCCTATGCATGACTATTTGAAAATAAGCCCCATTGTGTTCAAAGGAGCTCACTCCCAGGTAACTGTGTTTAGGACTGCAGCCTACATGTATTAACATACAAGGATACTGCATGTGCCTAATAGTTCAGATACTATCCTGTTCTACAGTTAATCTGGTAGTTAATCTGTGGAACTCTTTGCCACAGGACGTGGTGATGGCATCTGGTCTAGATGCCTTTAAGAGGGGATTGGACGGATTTCTGGAAGAAAAGTCCATCTGGGCTATAGGCCATGATGGATTGTGCAACCTCCTTACATTAGTAGTAGGCTACTTCAGAGTACCGGGTGCAAGGGAGTGGCAACAGGATGCAAGCATCTTGTTGTCTCATGCCTCCCTGGGGCACCTGGTGAGATACAGGAAGCTGGACTAGATGGGCCTTTGGCCTGATCCAGCAGGGCTCTTATGCTCTTACTACCTCAGGCGTTGAGGCCTCCTTGGCTCTGCCAGTTCTTTCTCCTCCATGTCTCTCATCCCTCAGAGAGGAAGCAGGGCACAGTTTGCGTAGCTGCCCTGCTACCACAGACTCCCTTCTGGGAGAGGTCAAGCTCCACCCAGTTCCTCTTCCTCCACTATGGGCAGCTTCCCTGAACAATTAGACTCGTTTTCTTAGGGGGATTCCCAGCACCTGCGGCTCCCCGTGGCGCATCCTGCCACACCCCAGAACAGAACAGGCTTTTGAAGCCCTTGCAGCAAACTAGCACGAGCGCCTTCTCCTCTCCCGCCTGCGCCGAGCCTGGATCAAGCATCTCTGCTGCCATAGCAACAGAAGCACCACCCAATCCACACCTTCGCAGGCCGCTCGTTCTAGTCCAGGGCGCCTTTTTCCCTCTTCTCTGGCTGATCTTGGGACTCGAAATGTAGCAGCAGTCGGTTCGATTTAAACCATGTCGCCCTGTAAGTATCTATGGGTGATCCTGGATATATTAGTATTAATTCCCTCTAGGAGAACGGCTTTTGTGAATTGTTTCTTATAGTGAAAGAAACGGTCTTTTTAAAATATAAAAGCCTCCATAAATCCAATCTGCCTCCATACAACAGGTTGAATTGTATAAACTAGTGGTTCTCAAACCTTTAGCACTGTGATCCACTTTTTAGACTCACAATCCGTTGGGACCCATCAGAAGTGATGTTATTAATCAGGAAGTGATGTCATGAAGTGATATCATCAAAGAGGAAAAATTTTAACATCCCCATATGATCAAATCAAGTAAATTAAAAGTTTACAATAAGTTTCAAAATGTATTTAAAATACAAAGAACCCTCTCAAGCAGTTGCTGATCTGTTTTAAAAAATTCCCTGAACACCCCAAAGGCTGCAATCCTATCTATATCCAGGAGTGAGCCTCATGGACCATCATTGTTAAAAGCACATACATACATACATAGTAGCCAATTAAAAGTACAAACCTGTATCATTTCCCCAAATGCAGTCACATTCCATGGTAGCGTCAAGTCTAATATCTTAAAAATAATACACATTGAAATGAATGGGACCCAACTGAAATTGGCTTGTGACCCCCCCTAGTGGGTCCTGACCCACAGACTGAGAAGTACTGGCAGCAACAGTGCATCACTCCTAGACATAATGTGGATTTGGCTTGTGACCCCCCCTAGTGGGTCCTGACCCACAGACTGAGAAGTACTGGCAGCAACAGTGCATCACTCCTAGACATAATGTGGATTTGGAAGTGGCTATTATCCTGCCTTTTGGTGCGGAAATCATTTGTCAAATGAATAACTGTATGTTTGCCCAAAAGATTTCCTCTCCTTTATTGTAATGGTCCATCCATACTTTTGAAGGGCAAATGCTACAGGCTGGTGGATCATTGTGGGAAATGGGGTGCTGGGCTAGAGAGGCCTTTGCTGCTGCAGCGGCTTTAAGTTCTGGATCTGAAAAAAATCAGCCCAGCTGAATGAGACTCTGGCTGTTCCCCCACAAGTCTCACCAGCATCCATTCCCAATTCCATTCCTGAGATTAATGAACACCTCCCCTCTCCATTCACACACATTCCGGAGCTGAAAGTAGCCCAGCTGAAAAGCCTCCATAGCTGCATGCTTACTTACTCCTTGGTTGACTCCTGACCTCCAAAAGCAAAGAAGCACACACTGCAGTGCTCCTCTCAGCAGTCTTTGGCTGGCCTCCTCACATGGTCTCCTCGCTTCCACAAAGCAAAGCAGCATTGCTTTAGTGTCCCTCGCATCTCTGCTTGGCAGTGCTCGGTATGTCTTTCTGATGAGCAACAAAAATGCACTTCTACTTTAAATGGGACTTCCACAAACCAGGACAGACCTTCAAACTAGGCGGGATACTGGGACAACCAGTGATGTCATGGAGGGGGAACGTGGGCGAACTCAGTTCCACTAGTTAAAATTAGGGCTGACTCCGCCCACTTCACTCTCCCTCCTCCCCCTCCCAATTCCTCTGCAAAGAGCTTTTCTTCTTGGTTGGCTGGCACTCAGAGGGAGCGACTCCGGATTCCTAGGGGGGCGAAGGCAGTGATGTCATTCAGGGGGAACGGACCAGAACGGGCGTTCAAAATCCTAACGGGCTCCGTGGCTGGTTCCGGGTTCTCGACAAGTGCCAATCAAAAGTGAGTTCCTGTTCCTAAATCATTTGAATGACACCACTGGGGACAACCTTCCTAAACCTAAAGGTCTGGTAAGCCTACCTATTGGTACCTCAGCAACAAGATCACTGCTCTCTGCTAGTATCTTCCCCCTCTCCTGGAGCTCAGCAGGCTCAGTTATAGTGGAGATGGCTGACTGGGATGGGCCACAGGTGCACTCTCCCCACAAGTTGCTGCAGGCACCTCCCCGGTTCCTCACCCCGGGAAGCCAGGGGAGGGTGACATTTACTTCAAGTCTTCTCAAGATATTCTCCATCTGACTCAGGCACCTCCCCCTTGCCTTCAATGCATTCACAGTTCAGAAAGCAAAACCTGAATAGCTCTGAAGGTGATGAGGACGGGCCACTTTACATAGGAGCTCATGGTTCCTGCAAAATGTAGCATTTCCCCCCACTAGGAATGCCACTGGACTCAGGAGCATTTGGGCCTCCCAAAAAACCTGCTTCATGCAACATGCAATTAAAGCCCCAAACCAAACAACTTTCTAGCACTGATGCAGCACCAAGGGGAGGGAATGCTTGTCCCCTTTCCTTGAGGAGGCCTCCATAACTGCACCATGCCCTGTCCTGTCCCATTCTGTTCCCCCCCCCTGCACATCCCATTGGACAGCTGCATCACTGATGGAAAGTTGGATAGGTTTGGGCCCCAAAGTAATAGAATGCATTACATAGAATCATTACAAAATGGTTATGGTTACTACAGTACTAGGGCTGCAATCCTATTCACCTTCCCTGGGAGCAAGCTCTATTGATTATAGTGGGACTTACTTTTGAGTAGACATGCATCGGATTGGGCTCCAAGTTAAAAGAAAGTTAGGCTATTATGAACTTAGGAAGCTATCTTATACCAAGCCAGAGCATTGTTCTGTGTAGCTCAGTACCATCAGCGTTAACTGACAACTGTTCCCAGATGGTCCAGGCAGAAATTTTTCTCTGCCCTACTTGGGAATACCAAGGATTGAACCTGCATGGAAAGCATGTGCTTTTTTATTGAGGTGGCAAGGACTAACAACAACTAATAGCTGTGATGATAGCCATATAAAACTTGCATGTTCGGAGACGTGATACCTCTGGGTATCAGATTCTTGGAGCAGACCACAAAGGTGGGCTTCCTAGAGGCATCTGGCTGATGGATGGAAACAAAATCCAGAGTTAAATGGACCTTTGATCTAATCCAGCAGGTAGGTTCTTATGAGGTTCTTCTCAGCTATAGGTGTGCGTGCAATAATCCATCATTGTGAAAAGCCATGCTTCCCTCATTGGCTTGTGAGAGGGCAACAGTTCTATTGGGCAACCATCTATCAATAGGCAAAGCCCAGCACTTGCTGAAGACAAGAGCCTTTATTCTAGCCCCAGGGAAAAGAAAGACTAAAGGATCAAGGAAACAAATGAAAAACAAACACAGAAAGCTGCAAAGTTAAAAAACACCGAGAGGAGGAGGAAGCCACAAAGGAACTGGATTCGATTTCAGAGTGTTTGGGGGGTGGGGGTTCGAGAGTGCACCATGATCGTTCTTGTAAATTAATTCCACACTTAATTTTTGGAATTCTTTCTTATTTATCCAATCTTCAGCCAAAACGAAGTCAGATGAAATGTTAGAGGAAGCTGGCAGCGGAGGCTATAGCGGTAAACTAGTTTACTTTCCCAGTGGCCTTTCATATGCAGATTGAGCGCTGCCTTTGCGCTCGCCCTGCTTATGGAGATCTAAGCCTCCTTCCGAAGGCATCATCTTTTATTAATCAGCTTATCCACAGCAGAGTCCAAAGAGACTGGAAATGGGTTCGGACAGATGTTGATAAAGGTCTTAAGTTTCGCCGAAGCTAAATCAAGGCCAGCTATGTTTTATTAATCAGCTCCCCTTCAAACATACTTGGCCCTCTGTGTCCCGGATCACACGTTGAGACATCGTCCTGTTTACACTGTGCAGCTTGGTTCGAGCACTGGCTGTTAACATCTTTGTGTTTGCAATGGCAAACCCCAGTGTGCGATATTTGAATATTTGTAATTAATTGGAAATGGAAACCTCCTATGCAGGAGCTCTTAGCTTCAACTGTTAAAATGCAAGCAGGGACCTTTTCTGCCTAAGATCACTCTCCTTCTTGTCTTTGTTGGAGCTCTTTGCACTGAGAAGCATGCCACCAAATGCCACTTTGCTTGATGTGGGCCTTCCTTCTAGGGAGATGTACATTCTTTGGGTCCCAGAGGAGCGTCTTCATGCCACATAACTATTTGAAAGACACGTCCTGGGGGTCGGAGTACCACAGAGGTCTTCATCCGAGATCTCATTTTCCAGCAAAGAGAATAAGAAGTAATTTGAGATCATTCAACCAGGGCAGAAAAAAGTTTCCTTGTAACCTCATTCATTTCCAAACTCCTTCATGCCTGCCAAATCAGTTTGGTCAACAGTTGCTCAAAGGTCAGAATGATCAAAGATTCCTATATATGAGCATTTATACTAGAATATTCAGCCATTATGGGAACAGAAAAGGGACCAAGTTCTGTCAAAACTTCTATTACGAGAATGCAATCCTATGCAATTGGCAGAACAATCCTATAGACCGCGCAGCATCGGTGCAACGGGGTTGCGCCAGCGCTGCGCGCTTAGCACTGACGCGGGGGCACCAATCTGCACCCCTGCATCAGCGCTCGACCAACAGGACCGGTGCTGCAGGCAGCGCCGGCCCTGCTGCGCCCACGCGGAGCCTCTCTCGCACAGACCAAAGCCGGTCGGCACAAGGGAGCTCTGTGCTGAGGTGGCACAGGGATTTGAGGGAGGGAGGGAGGGAGACGGGGCGGGACTTGGGCGGAATGTGGGCGGGCTTGGGAGGTGGACATATGACCACATCCTAAGCCTGTCCGCAAGGCCCTCTTTAGCGGGCGCAGATCCAAGGAGCCCATACGGGAGACTGGAGCCTCCTCTAAGGTAAGGGAGCGCACGCTCCCTTGCCATGGGGAGGCTCCAGCCTCACCTATACTGCGCTAGTATAAAAACAGGGATAGGAGTTGATGCATTCAGTAGATGCTGGAGCTTTAGCACCAGTTCTGATGAATGTTCACCACAGTGATGCTTTCATTGTAACTTACATAATGAGATCCCACAACTTTACATTGGTAAAGTGTGGCTTTTTGATACTGAAACCCCCACATTTAATTTCTTTGTGCCTGCAGAAAAAAAAAAGGTCAGTACAGAAGGGCCTAAAAAGAAGTAGAAAGGTAGCTGAAGGTAGATAAGGGAAATTCCATGTGACAAATGATACACAGGATAGGTGCGTCTCTCAGAAATATGTTGGCTCAGCCCCTTTTTACATCACAATGAATATAAAAAGTAAATAAAACATTTTAAAGCTTTGTACTTACTGGGTAAAATCTGAGAGTCCACTGGATTAAAACCTAAATTTACATGTTCATGGTGAGTAAATATATGTAAGAATTTAAATGCTTCTTAAATATTGCGGCTCTTAAACATCTGAAGCAGTGATGTCATGCAGGGGGTACGCGGGGGTACGCGAGTACTGGTTTCTAGGATTACAGCTGGCCCCGCCCATTCGCCCGCCCACTCATCAACTCCGCCCCCTGCAACGTTTGAATTTCCTGCATGTTTAAGTTGCCTGCATGTTCTCAGAGCCAGGCAGGCAGGCAGGCAGCAAGTGGAGCCTTGCCTTGCCTTGCCACTGAAAAATGAGCTGCTCTGGGGTTTTGGGACTGTTGGGTCACTTTAACATGATGCCAGGCCTCCTTAACATGTTCTGGGGGTGCTGTGGAATACTGTTGCAACTGTTGGGTCAGTTTAAAATCGTCTGAGGCCTCAAAAAGGGCTTTTTTCATGTCCCTTCCTGCCACGACATCACTTCCGGCCTATGACGTCACTTCCGGTGGGCGGGTCCCGACACGTGCCAATCAAAAGTGAGTACCTGTTCTTAAAT
Source organism: Lerista edwardsae (assembly GCA_029204185.1). Classification (NCBI taxonomy): domain Eukaryota; kingdom Metazoa; phylum Chordata; class Lepidosauria; order Squamata; family Scincidae; genus Lerista; species Lerista edwardsae. The sequence continues at coordinate 4,129,053 of JAJKFI010000012.1, forward strand.
CATTTAGATGACACCACTGATCTGAAGTGCATCATACGTGAAGACTTTGTCATATTGGTCAATCATTTCACTAAAAACCCAAGGTCTTACTTCTGTAAAAATGTTAGCATATCCTGAAGGGAGAAAAACCAGAAAGAATTCTTCAGACCAATGTAGACCTCTGTCACTCCACAAATGTATTTTCCATCACAATTGCTTAAACGGTTTTAAAATACCATCACTCAAGTTACAAATGAGCTGTTCTGTTTTATAGCCCCTCCCTGGAAGCAGCTGACCATAGTGTGCTATATTCCTTCATTTCCAACTAGAATTAATTTGAACTGAAGTAGATCTTCCTCTCACATACTTAGCATGCTGGAACAATATTTGGACTTATCCCTATTCTTCTTTTCTACTTTATATTCTATGTCCTGAACATTTTGTTGTCTCTGTTTTCATATTGTTTCAATTCAATTTCCAAAAACATTGTATAATCAAATACTGTTCGTTCGTTTGTTCAGTCCATCAAATAGTATTTATATACCGCTTTTCAACACAAAGTTCACAAATTTCACAGGCAAGTAGTAATAATAAAGTTAAATGCCTCCCTGTCCCAAAGGGCTCCCAATCTAAAAAAGCATCCCCTTCTCCCTAGGAGACTCCCACAGTTGCCATGGCTCCCGCATGATGCTGCAGTAGCCATTTTGTTGAAAACCTTAGTTTTGAAACTATCATTCCAGAGCTTTGGAAAAGTGTATCAGTTCCACAGTTTGCAGTGCTCCCTGTTTTCTCACTCACAGACAATGTCTCTAAACTTTAGAACACTTTCGGGCCCCATTCTATCCAGCTTTCCAGTGCCGATGGAGCCATGCCAACAGGGTATGTGCTGCATCCTGCAGTGAGATGGCAGTCACAACTATTCCCTCAAGATAAGGGAACGTTTGTTCCCTTGCCTTGGGGCTGCAATGTGGCTACATCAATGCTGGAAAGTTGGATAGGATGTGGCCTTAACGCATGGATGCCCATTATCCTGAAACTTGTCATTCCAAAACTTCATAACTCAATTTTGGACTAAAATGTTGATCTGTCTCTGTTCCTTCTCTCGCTCTGTTGTAATTTTTAAAATGTATCAGAAAGACTGTTTCTCACAATTTTAACACCTACTCAAGAATGGTGAATTAATTCTTTTCCTTTTAGCATTTATTGCTATTCTAGTGACGCTTACAAGAAATTATTTCTAGGTCCTCTGATAATAGCAGAGTTCAGATAACAGGAAAGTATCATCAAAGGACCCAGAGGTAACAAATTGCCAACCACTCCTATGAAAAGAAAAGCTGCAACTGGACATATGATTTTTTTTTAACCCTACAGACAACACAGGGAAGGAAAATTACACCAGAGTCAAGGCTGGGGATTTGGCTTGATTGACCTTGAGAAGAACTGTGTATGGAAAATAGATGTACAATGAAATTTCACCAGCACAACATTTTTAAGCTACTCAGGGCCTGATCCTGAAGCCGGCAGTAGGCTGTTACCACTGGCTCCAGTGTCACAAATGTGCCCTAAAGCATGTTTGCAGCATCACTGCTGAAATCTCCAGTCCCTGCAGAGCAAAGTCTCAGCGACACAGAGCAGCCACCACATTGCTGACCACAGTGAGACTGTGGGCCAGCGGAGAGGCTTTTGGGGAAAGGAGAGGGGAAGGTGGGGGGAGCAGAACTCAGTGGGGGAAGGGAGGAGCAGCCCTGGCAGCGCCTCTTGACGTCACATCCAGAATTTCCGTGTTGGGTTCGACACTGAACACATGCTCCAGTCTCCAAAACAGCTGGTTGAGACTTGAGTAGCCCCATTGCAGAGGCAGGGAGTTTTCTCACAAACATCCCCTTCTCCAGTGATGTCATTCAGGGGGAACGGACCAGAACGGGCGTTCCGGATCCTAATGGGCTCCGTGGCTGGTTCCGGGTTCCCAACAAGTGCCAATCAAAAGTGAGTTCCTGTTCCTAAATCATTTGAATGACACCACTGCCCTTCTCCCTTGGAGATTCCCACAGTTGCCATGGCTCCCACATGATGCTGTAGTAGCCATTTTGGTACCACTGCTCCTCTGGGAGCCAGGAAGTTCAGGACAGGGCTGTCAGTAAACAAGGGCCCCAATCTTATCCCCCTGCCACCAGTGCCAATGCGGCTATGCCAAACGGATGTGCTCTGCTTCCTGCGGAGGAGGTAACCTGAAGGTAAATGGGAGGTAAGTAAACTCTGGAGTAACCTATCGATCTCCTTGGACATATACTACCACGCTGTTGGCATGGGCTCAGCGATGGAGGAGGTGGTGGGTGGGTTAGTTAGGATTGAGCTGTCAGTCTCCCGAACTGTTAACTGCCTCTTGTGGCTAATCTTTCCTGATAGACGTGTTAAATATTTCTCAGATTCACTTTCAGCCCACTCCTCCTCAGCAAATCCACTGGTGGAACCAGCATTCTGCCAGCAGAGGCTGCCATATGGTGTAGCTGCATTGGCAGGGGGGACAGAAAGGATTGGTCTGTACGAGTGCTAAAGCTTCGTTGAACTTACAGCTGGAATAGTTTTTCTCTCCAGGTGCAATTGTCGTATTATTGGGGTAAAAATTATATTCTGAGGACATTTTTAATCCTGTAGTACAGAGGTTCTCAAACTTTTTAGCACCAGGACCCACTTTTCAAAATGGCCATCTGTCCAGGATCCATCAGAAGTGATGTCATGACCGGAAGTGCTGTTTTGTGACATCAGAGCCTGCTGCTGTCCTGGGAATGCAGCAATAAGTTGGGTTATTCCTCAGCCATTTTCCAATAGCAAAGTGAATCAAAAAGAAAAAAGCCTACTTACAACCTTGACACAAGTGAAACCATCACACAGCCTGCCTCCTTTCCAGCATCCTTATCTTTCCATATTTTCAATATGGCTGCTCCAGGTGCTTCGCGACCCACCTGAAATTAGCTCCCAACCCACAATTTGGGATCCACTGTTCTAGTATAAACAGAATTTCTATTGTTGAGATTCATTTAAATTTGACTTCTGGTGAAGATTGTGTGGACTTGTTCCTATTATTATTCCATTGATTAGCTACCCATTAGTCTTTACTGAGCTCAGTTTTTGATGAACACTGAGGATTTCTAGATCTGTTATTCTTCAAGAAAAACAAAGCATAGATTTTCATATGAACATTTTGTTACTTTTGTCATCCTGCACAACCCTTTCAATCCGTTCCAGGGTGCAATCCTAAGCAGCACCAGACAGGCGAGTCCGGCCCGGCCAGTGCCAAATCCAGCGCTGCTTAGGCAAGGTTGGAGCCTCCCAGCTGCAAGGCCTCCCCTATGGACTCCTCGGATCTGCGCCTGCTAAACAGCTGGCACAGATCTGAGGAGACCGTGCGGCCCGAATCGGGGCTGTGCAGCCTCCCAAAAGGGCTTAGGATTCAGCATTATGGCTGAATCCCAGGACCACCCACATCCCGCCCCCAACCCCCCCTCCCCCTGCCAATCCTGTGTCCACATGGACACGGAGCCTCTCTCGCCCCGGCCAGCTTCGGCCAATGCGAGGGAGGCTTCCTGTCGGTGCTGTCAGGTCGACGCTACTCTTGGAGACATGGAGCTGACATGGAGGCATGGAGCTACTCCAACGCTGACATGGAGGTGCGGATTGATGTTACTCTCAAAGTAGGATTGCGCCGCCAGTTTTGCATAGTACTTTTGTTTGGCCCATGTTCCCCCTCCCCTGGAAAGCGCGCCCTTGTTAAACCTTTTGGGCAACTGCTCCAGTTAAATTGTCCTACAGATGTTTTCAGAGGCAGACTGCATGGGAAAAACAATTATTCTCTCATCAAGCACTTCAGTTAATCTTCATAGCATTCAGATGAAGATTTAAAACCATTTCCAAAACACAAAACAGAGGCCAACTTCTTAGCAAGAATAAGAGCAATAATTGTGACTGTTTAGGTATGCTTCCAAAATAAATCCAACTTATGACAACAAAGACACATTGGGAAATATAGGTGTATCCTCATTCACCCTATATATTCTACATACTGTAGGGCCCTCACTAAATTACAGACATGCCCCAATATCCACTGGGGTTCCATTCCAGACATACACAAACCCATAGATATCTGAAACTGTGGATATTGGGGACACCTCTTCAAAGATAGGGGAATATCAGTGGTTTTGCTGCAACAAGGTAAAAAAATATGTTTAATGTTCCTCTTTTTAATAATCATCCCAGTATCCGTGGATAACAAACCGTGGATAGTGAATCAGCGGACACCAGGGCACACCTGTAAATGGTTTACAACCAAATCCAATTTTCTAGTGCTAGTGCAGAGATGCCAAAATGGCATGCGCTGCATCCTGCAGTGGGGGGACAGTTATGGCAGCCTCATCAATGTAAGGGAACATTTGTTCCCTTACCTTGGGGCTGTATTGCAGCTGCATTGGTGCTGGAAAGTTCGATAGGATTGGGTCCTTAGTGACCCAAATGAAATAGCCAGTTGCCTGAATGAAACTTGCACACTGAAAGTATCTATGAGATAGTCTGGTTAGCTGATATCAGGGGAGCCGACTTGACTTCAACATTGGGGGTGCCCGTAGCCACGCCCCCAGACTTTGCCATGCCCCCAGACATGATGTAGCCATGCCCACACAGCAGTAAAATAGCTCCTTTAAATTAAATTACATAAATCATATGCATCATCTAAATGTCACATTTATTCTGATTACATTTTTTTACATTACATGATTACATGTACATGATTACATGATTATTACAGATTACATTTATTCTTAACACAGATAGTATATGCATCATTTCTGCCCCCCACATCTCCTTTCCCAGCCCTGAATATTGTCAGTCCTTCTAGGCCAGTGACGGTGAACCTATGACACGCAGTATAAGCCCTACCAGTATGAACCCTCCTGAGACAATCTTATATCTTTACTTTGTTTTCTTAAAATTTCAACAGGTCAGGCTGAGAGACAGTAATAGTCATGTCATGAAATGAATAATACTAATGGACAGAAAATAAATGCAGTGACTATTGTCCAAAAAGCAATGGATGAACATCAGTGCCCGCCCCTACTATTGCTCCCCTGCCAGTGACATACTGCCCCTGCATCTGGAGGTTCAATGTGGCCATCATGGATATTGGACAATAACCACTGATGGACTATATCACAATCAATAACTTCTCACAAGAACGGCCCATGTACACTGCACTGGAGAATTTATTTGCAGGAACACAAGGAACTTTTTGAAAAATAAAGACACAGATCAGAAACATCACCAGAATACCCATCACAGCTTATAACCTGTAATAGACTTTTCCTCTAGAAATCTGTCCAATCCTCTTTTACAAACGAAAGCCAGTCTAAGCACATTCAAAAAATGGAGGGAAAGATCGACAGTCAAAACCACTATTAAAAAATGGGGATGGGGGGAGATCTCCTGCTGAATCTTATCAAAATCCAGTTCACAGAGTGTATACTGTATCTCAGAGGGTGTAGGGATCTCAGAGCCAATGGGCGGGGGGAGGAAACGTTTTTCGATTAAAGCAGATTCAAACCTCACACTAGCAGCAATAAGTTTACACGAAACAGGGATCTCAGAAGCGGGGGGGGGGAGGAAAACTTCCTGGATTGCAGCATAGCAAGCCAACAACATAAACATACAGCAGTAGTTAAGGAACTAGGAACCAAGGAAGGGAAGACTTGAACTCACACCACCAGCAGCAAATTAACACAGAGAATAGAGAGCTCAGAACCAACAGTGGGGAGGGACAGGGAACCTTCCTGGATTGTACAGACACTCACCCAAGAGCAGCAGCAAAGCAGAGAGATCTCAAGTCACGCTTTATAAAAGAAGCAACAGAAAGAGCCCACTTCAGCTTAATTACCAAGCATGGCTCAGACTAGACTTAAAGGGGAAATGGCAGCTGGGGGGAAAATACACTCCACGTGCCAAAATTGCTTTCAGTCAATTGCTTTCAGCTTGCAGATCCAATTACCCCTTTTCTGCCTTGAAAGAGAAATTTAAAAGGGAAATGATGGCTGGGGAAAAAATGCACTTTAAGTGAAAAAACAGTCAGCCAGAAGAAAGAAGGGTGGGACCCACCAGCACGTTGTCCCCTTAAGAGTGAGGCCCAATGCCAATTGGCCTAAAGCTGGCCCTGGTATCGTGGACATGGGGGTGCTGCGCGCTTTGGGGGTGCTGAACGTTGTGGGTACGGAGCACCCATTACAAATTATTGTGGGTGCTGCTGACAGCATTCCAGCATTGACAACTCCAGCATGGAGTTGGCGCTACTGGCTGATATTATGACATGATCAAGTCACATGCTGCCATTCTTATCTGTATTTGCAAGAGTCCAAAGTAACACACATGGAAATGCTGTACAATATGCACCAGTCGGGTTCTTCATCTTGAGAATCATCACCTTGAGAAAAATGATCTGCCTGTTTCTTGTGGCCACAGTTGCAATGATCAGCCTCCAGTAGCAGATTTGGCACAATCTTTGTACACACTGCTTCCTAACAATGCCTTTATTTACTGACAACTCACACTGTTGTGTTTCTCTGTATGGGCTTCTGTGTGTATATAAATCTTTGAGCCAACAGAATGACATACTACTTTTTCCTGACAGTTGTTTCTTGCTCACATGTCTTCAGGCAGTAAATATTATTTTCATGATGTTAAAAAAAAGCATTTTACAACATGATGAAAGCATTTAATTTTTATCTAGAGGAAAAAATAGCAAAAGTATGCGTAGCAGTCAGAAAGATAATAAATCTTAAACTAACATTAGGAAACCTCACACAAGGTCTTGACGTGACTCGGAACTATCACATCTGTCAAATATAGCCAATTAGAATGGTCCTGATGTGGATTTGAAATCTCCTCTGGTCTTGCAATCTACTACTGTCTTGCAAGTAAAATTCACAAGGGATAATTAAATGTAGTAGAATTAACAAAATTCAGTGGACAAACATCCAAGCAAAGCATTGAAATGGGGAATATTTGGAATACAAATCTTATTGGATGATAGGATCACATTCCAAATCACCCAGTGCCACATAATTATTCCCCAGAAATACATAAGTAGAACAAAATACATCAAAATATTCTCCTGAAACACTGGAAGGACTTGAAAGGGAAATAGACAACAAAAGACTGGTCTAAGGTTTTGAAAAACCAAAACATTGTTCACTAACAGGAAAAAATACATTTTTATTATGTAACAATCAGGGACGAAGGGAGGCCCGAGCACGCCCATGGCAGGCGACAAAACCGCACCCCCAGGACACAGCCCCGCCCCCGTGTGTCGTCCAGGCACGCCTCCCTACGCCCGGAATAGCTCCATTTCGGAGTGTAACGGAGGCGAGGAAGGGCAGGCGGGCCGAATAGTGCACGGTTTCCTCCGCGGACTCCGCGCAATGGCGCCCCGCCACTGCCCGCCGCCCATGGCTCGTGCCACCCTGGGCTACACAGTAAATATGCTTCTGGTAACAATTTTACATTTATACACTCACAGAGCAATCTGGCTGGCCTGTGCTATATCCAACACAGGTTAGGAGCAAATTGGAGCCTCCACAGAGCAAAGGCACGTTTGTCCTCTTACCCCAGATGGGCCTGTTCAGATCTGCGCCTGCAGTTTAGCAGGTGCAGGTCCGAGCACATCTCGTGGTCCAAATCGGGGCTGTGTGGCCTGGGGACAGGAGTTTGGATGCAGCCTCACCGCCACATCAGAGCTCCATCCCCCAGGCTGCCCCACGAAGGGTTAACCTGCCAAGGTTTCTCCTGAATTAAATTATGTCCATGCTCATGGCACTCATACATGACACTCATACCGGCCCTTCTCTTCTTCCCAACTTTTAAATTTTCCTAATTATGAATGTCTTTCATCTTAACTACTCCCCTACACATTCTGCTAAAGCTCCTTTGAAAGTTGTTTACACTTTGAATTAAACTTTAAATGTGCGTAAGTAAGCAGTTCAGACAAACCATGCCTCCCCCATGTAATGTTTTTTTTTTAAATAAAAAAAGGGAATGGACCAGGATGAGCATGAGCACACCCCATTTACCATGTGAGGCCAGTTCAGGAGAAGAAGAAAAAGCCTTGTCTGAGCCAGCCCAAACTTGAGTGCAATCCATGGCTCTTACTTTTCCAGGTGTCAATACAGCTACCAGTTCAGCTTGCCTCTGGCCTGACTTCCCTTTACTCTAGATCAGTGTTCTTCAACCTTGGGTTTGGGATCCCAGTGGTGTTGTGAAGCCTCTGTTGTGGGGTCTCAGCAACTTACAATAATGAAAGGGGATGAAAACCACTGGACTAGAGCACCACCAGCTAAAGGGCTGGTGTACCCCTTCAGGTATCAGGAGATTCTGTCCCAGCCCTGCTCAGGTTATTAGTAATTCTGCTACAACAACTATCACTGGTGCCAGGCTTCAGAGTCACTCTAATAATATTCCGTTACAGTCAACAATGCTGTAAGAGCATTAAGGGGAAGGAAGTGTATGATGATGGGGATGGGGTGGGCAGATAGGGTCCGGGGGGGGGATGGAACAACAGTGGGGTTCCCAGTTTCCGACCTTATTTATATAGTGGGGTCACGGCCTGAAAAAAGTTGATCACTGTTATAAATAAATTTGTGATATCCTTGGTGATTCCATGCCCACTGCTGCCGATGCGTTCTGTCTCTAGCCCGGATATAAATGGGAAGGATTCAGACCATTTGACTCCCCCCCCCCACTGGCTCCAGCCACCTTGCCATATGCTCCCCGGCTCTTTCTCCTTCCCGGCTGCAGGTTTTGGCTAACTTTGACATTGGTGCTTGTAGGTACAGTGCTCGGGAGAGCTTGGCAAGCCTCACAAGAGCTGTACTAGCCCCAGTGAGCAACCCTCAAGCCTGTGTCCACAAGCACCCATGCCCGTAAGCTCAGGCCAGAGGGTAGCCACAACCCAATGGGTCGCCGGGGGCTGGATGGGGGATCTCTGGGAACCCATCTGACCCACAGACTGTAGTTTTGAGGCCCTTGTTCTATACTGATAAAATTATGTAGGCAAAGTTTGGCCAGCACCAGGGCCACTGTAAAGCACGTTTGGACTACTATTGGAGTGGATGTTCTCATTCTCGTCTCATTCAGAACACGTCTGTTCTGGCCTCTCTGACTCCAAGAGTGGTCCAAACATGCTTTAGAGTGTCCCTTGTGCCAGCAAAACGTTGCTTGCCTAACTGTACCCACCTAACTCCAGGTTAGTATTGTGCTTGTAGACTGAAAGCCACCATTTTAATCGATGGTGTATCATTTTAGTGCCATCAATAGGGGCAATCTAAAATGATAAAAATGAAATACTGCAAAATAACATGAAATTGGCTTACAAAATCATAAAATGCAATATCCTGCTCAATTAATAAAATAACCTGAAATTTACCTATTAAAGTGGCTGCGGCCAATTTTTTATGCCACCCCCTGATTATGACTGCACTGGGAGAACACTGGGAGGAAGAAAATGAAGCAAAGTACTTGAGCCAAAGGAGGTAGCCTTCCTTGCCTCCCCCCCACCCAAGAAACAGGTAGCAATACATGTGCAGATCTAGTTTAATTGGTGGCAGGGGGCAAATGTGTGTCCACTTTTCCCCAGATGCTGAACATTGGTTGACAGAGGTCCCATTGCTCTTGGTGCACCTCCTCGTCTCATCATATCTATCATATGTCATATAATATCTCAGGGTTTGCAGGAGTTCATATTCACAGGGTTTGCAGGGTGTTTGAAAAACTGTGTGATGACAGGCAATGGTGGGGAAAAACGGTATGAGTATGATCACCATTGGTGAAAAAAAATGTCTGTCTCATATGACTGCCAAGTCTCCTGTTGTCTGTCTCCACCCTAAGTTCTCCACTGCATGGAGAAGCTCCAACATTGAGGTCCCTCCATAACCATGACCCACCATACGAACACTTTGGCAAATTCAGAAATGTTGCCTCTGACTGTTCAGTCCTTTTAGGAGACACAGTCAAACGTTCGCAATAGCAGCAGGGAGCCAACTTACTTTGAAGCACGAAGTCCTCGTTTAAGAGATCTGCCAAGCCCTGAATAGGCCAAGGCAAAGCAAAACAATCCCTGAGGTCTCTTATTCAGTGCCACATCTCACCAACGTGCATTATCCCTTTCTGTCGTTGTTGTTTTCCCCTCTAATTTATTCCCACTGCCACCAAGTGGGAAACAAAAACAAATGGGGAGGGGGGGACGTGTTGTGATCTTTACTTGTTTTGCATATGATTGGTAGCATACCTTGAAACTGCTGTAAGTAATAAAAATATATATGTGCAAGATGGCTATAAGAAACGCAAAAGTTTCACCTAATAAAATTTTGGTATGCCTCAATTTTCAAAGTAAATTTGATTTATTGGAGCCACCAGCCATATGATGACAGCCTTGTGTTTTTTATATGAGTCATGTCCCCAAGGGCTCCAGAATATGCCAATAGTGTACCTTGGACTGGATCCAGTGTCCGCAAACAGGTTTTCATTAGGCTTTGATGCCAGTTGCTTTTGGGAGCGGAGAGGCTGCTGAAAACCAGCTTTGCTCGGGGATTGTTTCTTTCTTTCTTTCTGCAAAAAGAAATAACAAAGATCTTTTTTAGAGAAGCTTTACGCCTCCGCATTGTAGGTGTAGGACAATATTTTAGGGAACAGTAATCTGTTATTGCAGGTGGTCATGCTTCAAGCACTTCCGTATTTTGAGAATAGATCAGACAAAGTGCAACAACTCTTATTGAAAAATTGCCGAATTTGTAAATGAGAAACACATTGGTCTGTGGCTAAGATTAAGTTAGCATGTATTACAGTCACTGGGACTTCTCTGAAACACTAAGGGGAATATAATTACCTACGTTATTCCACATGTCATGGGGCTGGGTCCATAATCACATTAAAGAAAGCTTTATCACAATATCGTACAAGGCTCGTTCTTTCCTTTCAGGGAAGACTAGGCAAATGCTTTGACTGGCAGACTTGTGATGGGCTCGAAGCAGGGTGTCCTTCCTTCTAACCCTGTCATTTCATCTCTCTCCACATTCTCTCAGTGGCTGATTCATACATTACCACCACAAATTCAGAAATACTTCCCCTGTTCCGTATATCCCCATGCCCCTCTGGGCTGTGGAGAGGAACCACGTGGGCACAGCAAATATGTGGCTTCTTTCTGTGCCAATGTTTTTGGTCCCCAGACAGAGCAATACTGGTATGGAAAGAAACTACCCAGTGGCTCTCAAACTTTTTAGCATTGGCGCCCACCTACAAAAAGTTTATTTTCCAGCCACTCAAGCCACACTGTGGTTATAATTGTGATTGGGCATCAGTAGTCTGCCATTGGGCTAACAAATTAAGCAGACATGAGTGTCTTAATCATCTGACTGTTGGAAGGCAGCACAACCAGTTATTCCATGGCCAGCACACACGATTCCCTTGCTTGTGCTGGATGCAATTTTTCATTGTCCTTGCTCTGCTATTGATGAGAAGAAGGTCATCTAGCATGTCTGCTGTGAGCACTGACAGGAGGCCTTCAAACCCTCTCCCTTTTATGCTCTGGCAATGGATTCAAGAGATACAGGATCCCCCGCCTTTAGATCTGCTTCCACTTTGCCCCAATTCCAGACAGACAGCATAAAATGTCAACTAGCAGAGGGACAAGGCATGCCAAAGAGTTTCTGGGTATATAAATTTCAGGGTCCTCCATACCACCCGACCCTTTCATCTCTTTCCCCCACCCACTTAAGTGAGAGCATTTGAACAAGTCAGGCCATGTTTGAGATATTTTCTGTGCTTAGGGGCAAACATGGGTCTGCCATTCCCACTGAGAGAGAGAGAGAGAGAGAGAGAGAGAGAGAGAGAGAGAGAGAGAG
>JAJKFI010000012.1:4140971-4223344 GCA_029204185.1 Lerista edwardsae
AGAGAGAGAGAGAGAGAGAGAGAGAGAGAGAGAGAGAGAGAGAGAGACTCTTACTGTGCTTCTCATGCAGTTTCTTCATATATGAAAGTAGGGCAATATTTGAAGGGACCTTGTGAATGAAGGAGCTCTGTTGTTCACACAGGTCCTGTAAACAAAGCTGGAAGTCCTGCACTTCTGCATTTGAAGAAACCGCATGAGGAGTACACTAAGGATCTGGATAATCTGCTTTCCTCTCATTTTTAACAGGCGTACAGTGCATCAATGAGGCTTGCCTCAGTGGCAGGCTCAGTGAGATGGTGGCAGCAGCAGATTCAGGGTGAAGGGTATCATAAATCCACCACCCTCTTGTCTCTCGCTGCAATCTGCGGCTGATGCCACCCACATGGCCTTGCCTCATGAAAGGGCCGCCCCCTGCCAGTCAGATTACATATCAGTCCTAACAAGATTTTCATTGGAAGGAGGGTTCCATAATCAAGACTGTCTGTGAACACAGAATATCACACCAGAACATAAGAACATAAGAACATAAGAAGAGCCCTGCTGGATCCGGCCAAAGGCCCATCTAGTCCAGCTTCCTGTATCTCACAGCGGCCCACCAGGTGCCCCAGGGAGGCATGAGACAACAAGATGCTTGCATCCCGTTGCCACTCCCTTGCACCCGGTATTCTGAAGTAGCCTACTACTAATGTAAGGACATCACCACCTCCTGTGGCAAAGAGTTCCACAGATTAACTACCCGCTGGGTAAAAAAGTACTTCCTTTTATCTGTTTTAGCTCTCCCAACCCTCAGTTTTAGCGGATGCCCCCTGGTTCAGGTGTTTTGAGACACCATCAGCAGTGGTTCTCTCTCATCTTTTGTTCCCCATGAGAGTAACAGTGACCTTAGCATGCAAGGTCACTGTGAGGACCAGTAAAATGACCATCATAAGGAACCTTGTACATTTGGGGTGCTCTGACATAAATAACAGCAATGTACCTATGCTACTGTGGTAGATCTGTAAAGAAATAAATGAGAATTCATTCCTATTACACTCTCATAGGCAGGAACTATACCCCTGCTAACTGGGCAAGCGGCTCTTTTTCAAGTGGTGCTCCTCTTATATTTAGCAAGGGGAGAGTAATTGTCCCTCTTTACCCGAGCACAGTGTCTTTTCCAGTGGCTGTTGCTAGTGGTGGTCTGCATTTTTTTTAGATTGTGAGCCCTTCTGGGACAGGAAACCATTTAACATTCTTATTCTTATTCTTATTCTTATTCTTATTATTCTTATTATTCTTATTATTATTATTGTGAACTTTGTGTTGAAAAGCGATATATAAATACTGTTGATTGATTGATTCTGGGTGAGCAGTCACCATTTCCCTTTCCTCAAAGTAAGGAAGCTGTGGATAGTTCCCCTTGTTTTTAAGATACAATGCAACTTGTAGTTTTGTGATTACAGTAGTTGAACTTTGTAATTGGATGAGATCAAGAAACCAGCCCTTTCAAATCACAGAGGAAGCATGAAGAATGTACAGGATGACCCTATCCTATTCCCCACCAGTTTATGCAATGCAGCCGTGCTGCCAGATCACACATTGCATGCTGTTGGGGGGAGGGGGGACATGGCCCAGGAGAGGTAAGCAAAAATGTTTCTTACATCTGTGCTGGCTACCACCACTCCAGTGGAATACAGTGTGCACCCCATTGGCAAAGCTGCATTGTGCCAGGGAGGTTAGGATTGGGCTGTGAATGAACGGATGAATGAATGAACGGATGAATGAAAGTAGACATGCTGGATTTTTTTAAGAGCTGATTTTTTAAAAGTTGATTTTTTAAAAATCAACTTCTAGGAAACAGATATTGGCTAAATCTCTAGGAGAATAATGGCTTCTGTTCACTGCTACAGGATCATGGCTGTTTATTATTCTGGTTTTTGGATTTGTGTTTGATTTTATTGAATTGTTTTAAGTAGATTTCAGTATATGTTTTAAGTATAAGCCATCTTAAGATTCATTGAGATGAAAGACAGGATATAAATGTAAACAATAAATGAAGTAATGAAAAGCATTCAGTATAAGCAGGCAAGGCGAACAGGCCAATCCTATACACATTTATGGGATCAAATGCTATAGTCAATGGAAGACTTTTCAAAATATACTGAGAACTGAGGCACCAAGCCTTTAAACATGTATACTCAAACGTGGGTCTTGCAAACTGCAGTGGGAGTTAGTCCCAAGAATTGTGAATAGAATGGCATCCATTATAGTATGCACATTTTGATGAACAATTCCTCCTGCCCATAAACTAATATATGAAGCTTGTGCAAATATGAAATGCTAAGTTGTTATAAGAAGGAATATACTAATCATGAAAGTAAAGGGAAAAAATAGTATTTGTATTGGAGTTTATGCTTAGTGTTAAGCCCACATTATGTTGCTTCCTGACTATACTATCACTCTACTCCTCCTGTTACTTGACCTTGTTGGGGACCCTTTTTTTTTTTTTTTTTTTTTTTTTTTGCATTTCGTCATGTACCACTTGCATTTTCTTTCCAAATGATCTTGTTTCACACACTTAGGGCGCAATCCTAAATTGAGTTAGGCTGGCATAAGCTCAGCCAGCAAAGTTTGGCTGGCACAAGGGACACCATCAAGTATGTTTGGACCACTCTCGGAGTCAGAGAGGCCAGCACACAGACGTGAGCCATCCTCCCTGACTCCCAGAGTAGTCCAAACACGCTTTATGGTGTCCCTTGTGCTGGCCAAACTTTGCTGGCTTAGTTTATGCCGGCCTAACTCCAGCTAGGATTGCGCTCTTAGTGCTTTAGAACAGAATCCCAACAAAGACCAGGACCATGCCGTTATTAGTCATATTTGATTGCTTTTGTCAACAACCTCTCACCCTGAGCACTGGAATTGCATTTTTTTTCTCCTTGTTTCTTAAAGCCTGCACCTATTACTTTCTGGTTATTTTGTTCTAACCCACATTTCTACAAGTGGGGAGAAAGAAAAAAGTTTTGAAATGCTTTGGCCAACTTGTACACAACTTGCGGTGTGCAAAATGCTACCCAACGTAATGGATTCTGACGTTCACAAGCACATCATGCATTTCTGAAATGCCTTCTGACTTCCTTATTTTCACATCTGCCAAGCCTTTTGGTAAATCTGCCAAATATTCACCATGGACCATGAAACTTTTATTGATGTCACACTGATATCAACAAGTATTATGTACCATTGTGATATGTGCATTCTTGCAGTTGTTAACCCTTTCATATGAAATCAGCTGTAAGGGTACTGATTTCCTGAGTCTTTAGAGCAAAATAGATTTCAAAAATAAATTCTTTCTGAGCTAATGTGTTGTATTGGCAATCCATGTTCCAGTAACCCACCAACATGTGCATTAAAGTGGTAAAAGGAGTTTTTCTTCTTTGAAGCCTCTTCAGGTGACCTTAACATGTTTCACAAGATGGTCTTTTAATTCAAAGCAAAATATGCATGTGAGAGACAATCTCAGTAGTTTTTCAGGTTTAAGACTTTGGATATACTATAATCAGTGGTGTCATCCTGGCGGAACGGCCCGGTACGCCGTTCCGCCAGTTCCGCGGACGGGCCCGGGCCGTGCCGCCTCTCCTGAGGATGGGCGAGCTGCTCCTGGGCCCGCCTGCCCTCCCGCGCGTCCGAATCGCTCTGAAATGGAGCGTTTCGAGGCGCAGTGAGGCACAGGAAGGCGTGGCTGCCCTCCGCCATAGGGGTGGAGGGCTGCCAATCATCCGGGCGTTCCAGTTCCTGGCGCGCCCGGATGACGTTTATGACTATAATGTCATCTCAGGCAAAACGTTTTATGACTGCTTTGACACTATAAAGGCCACTGTGTAATGAATTCTATCTGACAACATACTGCAGGTCACAGCCCAATCCTATGGGGCCATAGTGGTGCCATAAGTAAAGGCCATAGTGATGCCATAAATGGCATGCCCTTACCATGCACATTGGAGCTGCAGGTGCAAATGGCCAGCAGCTCTGCATGCCCACCACCAGTGGATCCAGCCTGTGCCAGAGTAGTAAGGTGCCAGCATAGGTGGGTCTTGCGTGGGTCATAGACAGTTCAGGAGACGTTCAGGATGTGAACAGAGGAAGATGGGCAGTTGGGGGGCTGGAGAGGGTGGATCTCATCAGCAACAGCAACATGTGCTAGGATCCTATCCCCATTTTTGCAGCCTGACTGCAAATAGTACACTTCAAGAATTGCAGTACTAAAAGTAATATAAGTGAAAAAAGTGAAAAGCTATTCCATAAATTTAGGAACACAGGAAGCTTCTTTATTCTGAGTCAGTCTACTGGTAGAACTATCTAGCTCAGATAGTCTACATCAGGGCTCTCCAAACTATGGCCCAGGGGCCATATCCGACCCACCACAAGATTTATCTGGCTCGCAGCAACTTCTTTTTGTCAGAGCATCTGCTAATGTTTGACCTTTTAACTCATGATAAACTCATCATTCCTCAGTTTAAGCATGGCGTTGTTTCTTTATAATTGTCACATTTTTGCTGATTACAAAAAAGATCCAAGTAAAACTGATTCATTCATTTAAATTTCATTCATTCATTTACAAAACTGATATTTTTTTTCAGCCCGCGAAAATGTGTAAAATATATGATGTGGCCCATGTACTGAAAACTTCAGAGTCCCCTGATATACAGCAACTGGCAGCAGCAATCAGACAGGGGTCTTTCCCAGCCTCACCCAGAGATGCCGACGATGGAACCTGGGACCTCCTCCATGCAAGGCATGTGCTCTGAGCTATAGTCCTTCACTAATGTAAGTGACAGGGATGTGTTCCAGGTGGCAGAACTGTGATCTGTACCTACAGGCATGCCCAGGTATCTGCTGGGGTTCCATTCCGGACTCACGTGTGGATACCTGAAACCGTGGATACTGGAGATGCCTTTTTAAAGATAGGGGAACATCACTGGTTTTGCTGCAACAAGGAAAAAACAAGATGTATTTAATGTTTCCCTATCTTTTTACTAGGAGTCCCAGTATCCATGGTATCTGTGGATAACTGAAACAGTGGATACCAAATCGGTGGATACCAGGGCATACCTGTACATACTCAATAGAAACCTTTTTCTCATATCTTCCTTGCCTTCTGAGATTTGCTTCTTGGCTTTCACTTTTTAGACTGAACAAGCTCTCACGCTAAAATGCCCTCCTATTTTCATAAAACTAAAAGGGCACACCGGTCTGAAATTCAAGCTCACAAAAGTGGATTATATTCAGAAATGTGAACCCCACCCCCCAAATGAGACTTTTACAGCATTAGCTAACAAACATGTTGCCTCATGTTGTGACTATTTCTATCTGTGTAAATGTGATAAAACGATGATGAAATGAGATAATGCTCACAGAAATCATCATGTAGGTTTCCAAATTTCTGCTGGATTTGATTCAGGTCTTCCGCATTTGTAATACTCAGCGAGGTTCTTGCCTCACAAGTCATTAGGCAATTTTGGTCCCAACTGTGCCTGTTGTTTTCAGTAAAACATTAGAGCTGAAAGCCTTCTGGTGAACCTCATAAACAAGAACGTTGAAAGGCTCTTTGGGAAACATTGAACAGGCATGAATGCTGCAGGCCAAGTTCTGCTTTGACTTATGGCCCATGCAATTCCACAGGAGTTGCTAGGATTGTAGCAAGGTCACAGAAGATCTGGGCCCTCGGGTCTTAAATACAACAGCCATAACTTGATTTGACCCAAGAAAACCAAATCACCTTTAAAGACGTACCTTATTCCATTGGGCTCAGCCTTCTGGAGAGTGCAAGATTTGTGGAAAGTCATTTTTTTCTAGGCGACTAAGCAGAAGAACTAGAAGAGGTGGGGAAAGTATGTAGGAGGGGAAAGGCCGCAAAGAATACAATGAGTTGGCACTTTAGAACATCCCTTTAGATTTCAGTTGAGTTCATTTAGATGAGTTAGAACTCATTCCCATGCAAACCAAGTTGCACATCAAGTAGGGATGTGCAAAATATATTTATCCAGTATTTGCTTTGGATTTTGCTTTGTTGCTTCATTTGGCAACCTGCTTCATTTCGTTGACTCATTTCAACAATTTGCTCTGCTCTGTGCCTGATTTAGAGGGTGACTTCATTTCAACTATGATTTGTTTTTTTTAATCATTGATTAAAAAAAATTTCATCAGGAAAAATTGATTTCATCAGGAAAAATTCAATTCCCTGCACCTTTTTAATTGCTTTTCAGAACTGGATGACATTCACAGGGACAGTGCTTAGGAATGGGACAAAGCCAAATAAATTTCATCCAAAGTTGTGCTAGGGTGCTGATTCTAGGGGCGATACATTTTGATCATTTTCAAAAGGTCCTGCTGGTCCTGCCCTGTGTTTCCGTGACCAAATTGCAAGAAAGTCACAGGTAATGTAGAGATGTCTCTAGGTAAGCTCCCTGCTCCATTTCAAAAAGATAGGTGTGGGGTTCAGAGTTATTCCCCAAAAAGGTATTAAGAGGTTTGTGCTTGTATTTATTTTGCTTTCTGTCCAACTTGTTCTAGGAAACCCCACAGGAAAGGCACAGATGATCCTAGGAAAGTTCCCAGAAAATTTTCAGAAAGATAGAAGCACTCACTCCCAAGGAATGCAATGCTCCTGTATGCTGTAGTTTAAGTACGTAAGTAAATAAAAAGTGTTTTAGTTAATTGGCCTTATCTTTTGATGAAATACAGATATTCTAGCATGGTTTGTTTCTTTGCATTCTGCATTAAATTACTTTTCCAATGATATATAATAGTGATTCTTAACCGTTTCAGCACCAGGACCCACTTTCTAGAATGACAATCTGTCCAGGATCCACCTGGAAGTGAGGTCATGGCCAGAAGTGCCATCATTGTGACATCAGAACCTGCTGCTTTCCTGGGAATGCAGCAATAAGTTGGGTTATTTCTCAGCCATTTTCAAATATCAAAGTGAATCAGAAAGGGAAAAAAAGCCTATTTACAACCTTGACACAAGCAAGACAACGACACAGCCCTCCCCTTTTCCTGCATTCCATGTTCCCATATTTTCAATATGGCTTCTCTAGGTGCTTCGCAACCCACCTGAAATTGTCTCATGATCCACTGGTGGGTCCCAACCCACAATTTGGGAACCACCGATACATAACATTATGGTATTGTTATGATATTATTACCAAGGTTTTCACAATTTTGACTACTAGTGTCAAGCTCAGCTTATTGCCCCCCTAAGGCTTGTTGCCTGGTGCAAATTATCCCCCTGCACCCCATTAGCGACACCATTGGTCAAGGAGTCAAGGA
This sequence comes from Lerista edwardsae, assembly GCA_029204185.1. Classification (NCBI taxonomy): domain Eukaryota; kingdom Metazoa; phylum Chordata; class Lepidosauria; order Squamata; family Scincidae; genus Lerista; species Lerista edwardsae. The sequence continues at coordinate 4,148,277 of JAJKFI010000012.1, forward strand.
TGCTGCAGGTTGCAAAACACAAGTGACTTTCTTTCAGTCAAGGACCATTTTAGTTAGAACCTATTGCAAGTTTCTTTTGAACACTGTCCCTTGTTTTCAAATGGAGATGTTGACTGTTTTTTATTCCCAATAAATCTTGCCTTGGCTTTGATTAAACAAAACTGCCTCATCTTTAACCTCGCCTTCCTATCTCTTCAGCCTTATTTAGCCAAATGCAACTCACGCACATGTCTTCTGTGTACATGCTTCCATGCCTGCGTGCATATGTGGGATGGGGGGTATATGGCTACATGTGTGAGAAAGAGGAAGAGAAGCTAAGCAGGAACACCAGTCAGGACACCAGAGCTATTCTGGCTTGGAGCGCACCCGGCAGTGGGGCGATGCCACCATGCGCCCAGCACGGCTGCCCACCCCATGCGTTGCCTGGCCATACCTCCCTGCACCCAGTATCACTCCATTAAGGAGCAATACAAGCACAAGGGAGGGCAGGGGGCAAAAAATGTTTGGGTTGTTCCACGCAGCAGTGCCTCGCTACTGCCGGTGCCCATTGCATGTGTCACCCGCTGCAGCACCCTCCCTTCACCTCTGCAGGACATTCTCTCCCACCTTCACCCACTTCAAGTAACTTAGGGCGCAATCCTAACCTTCTTTCCAGCTCTGACATAGCTGAGTCAGTGGATCATATTCTGCATTCTGAAGTGGAGTAGTAGTCATGGAGGCCTCCACAAGGTAAAGGACTGTTTGTTGGAGCTACATTGCCCTTACCCCGGTGCTGGAAAGTTAGCTAGGATTGAGCCCTCAGTGTAAAGGCGGTTAATTGGCAGACTTGCCTAAGCTGGGTGGCAGGCTTGCAACAGGGCCACAATTCACAGTGCTGGTAGCAGCAAGAAGACTATCAAATACATGGTTGACAGAGCATGTTCCATGAGCCTCAGTGTGCTCTGAGGGTAGGCACTCAGTTCTGTGAAGTGCAGATTCACAGAAGCAAGTTTTCAGCACTGTGCTGGGGATCACCATAGCATCCTTGGACAAAACACTACCCTTCAAGTTAACCATCTGCTGACTTCTGTGAAGATAACATCAGATAGCATCATGTGTGCTGTTCTCAGCTCCCTAGTGGGAAGGTGGGAGCATGCAGATATGATCACATTCAATATAAAACATCTCACTACTGCAAATACCAACATATTTTATATGGCAATGGGATATCACCACAATATTACTTCTATGTCAAGGACCAAGATCATTTCACTGAAACTTTCTCCAGTCTAACAAAACTCATGCAATAGATAGCTTGTTGTTTTATCAGGTTTTGCCCCCAACCTCACTGGTAGCCCAATCCTATCTAAGTGAGAGCACAATCCTAACCTGGAGTTAGGGCAGAACTCCTGGACCAATACTACTGCAAGTGTCGGCCCAAGAGCTCTAGCGCCGATGCAGGGGTGCCGGTCAGAGTCCCCATGTCGGCGCTAGTGACGTTGCACCTACGCTACCACATAGTGTCAGCGCAACATCCATTGTTGGATTGTGCCCTAAGTCAGAGAGGACAGTACGCAGACATGTGCCATCCTCCCTGACTCCAAGAATGGTCCAAATGTGTTTTACTGTGGCCTTTGCGCAGCGGCGTCATGCTGCCGGAACGCTGGGCAGGAGGAACGGGTGAGCGGCAGCCCGCCTGTTGCGTACCACTCCGTTTCGCCGTCTTCCCTGCCCCCGCGGGGCGGGGAAGATGGCGAAACGGAGCGGTACGCAACGGGTGGGCTGCCGCTCACCCGTTCCTCCTGCCCAGCGTTCTGGCAGCATGACGCCGCTGCCTTTGCGCCAGACAAACTTTGCTGATTTAACTGTGCCAGCCTAACTCCAGGTTAGGATTGCATCCTTAGTGGGGGGCAGGTTACTCCTAGAGTTCTCCTCCAGGTCAGGAAACATCACGCCCAATCTGAGAGAGAACACTAAATGAGCTATTTGGAAATGATTACTTAATAACCTTTTGATTTCCTACATAAACCACTTTGCGAACTACTCTTGTTGAAAAGCAATATACCAATATTTTTTAACAACAGCCTGTAAGCCATTCTCAGAAGTCCTGCTAATCTTGTTTCTTCTACTTGAATCCACTGTCACCCCCTGTGCACATTTGGTTCTATATGGGTTCCATGAAAGGCTCACAGCTTAGCCTGAACAGGGCAGGTAGGGGAGAATCAGGTGGGATGGAGGGAGATTGAGGTTTACTGAAGAAGAAGGAAAAACTTTGAAGGAGGAAAGGGAATTGGCTTATTGAACAGCGTTGAGAGTGGCTCACATTTGGAATTATGGAAAGTAGAGTGAAGGGTACAGAATGGGAGAAGAAACAAAGGCGGGATCAATTGGGTTTCCAGAGTAAAAAGAACAAGGAGGTGTGAAATCAGTTTGCAGATCGGTTATATGTACTGTATGTTTATTCAAAAGTATATTATGCTTCTGTCACCTTAAGACCAGCTTCACCAGGACATCCTCCTAAATAACGGAATGTAGGATTACAGTACAGTACCTTAACCGTGCACCAAATTATAGGGCGGTGATTTGTTGACCTCATTCCTAATGAAATGGGCAGCCCAATCCTACCCTTGGTTTATGCTGATGGATCTTGTGATGTCAGCCTAAGTCCCGGAACATCATTCTGTAAGCCATGACCACCAGAGAAAATGGCTGGAGGCCATGCACAGGCAGCAGTGACCTGCTGAATCTCTTGCCTCATGCTATCCCTGGTAAGACAATGGAGGTAGGACAGGGAAGGATTGTGGGTTGTCTGGGGCAGGAAGCAGGCTGAGCTGGGGACAAGAGGGAAAGGAACTTGGCTTCAGCAGCGCAGACTAAGGTCCTACCTCCTCTTCCCAGCTCAACATGCTTACTGACTCGAATTTATGCCAGCTGAAGAGCTGGCATATGTCCGAAGAGACCCATTGGAAACCAGGTAGCTTAAAGGGAGGGACGTTAAAAAAAAAAGATTGTAGTTTTACATCGCACACAGCATCTTCCACAGTGCTACATGCTATGGGCTGGTATGGGATAGGATTGGGCTGTAAGAGGACTTATTAGTAAGTGTGCCTGTCCCGGTGACCATTGACTCTAGCACAGCATCGGCTTTCAGTACAATCACACTGTACGTTTTGCATGTATTTAATATATTTAATTTGCCATGCAATCTGTACTTCCTTGTCATGACTTTAGCCAACAAATGCACATGGACTCATGAAAAAGATCTCACTCATGGCAACTGTCCCAAGATTTGCTGTTATGCTCAATAAGTGCTTGTGATGAGATGTTCTGTTCTGCCCACTGCAGTCAGGACCATGATAGGACCAAACATGATGTTATACTGGCACTGTGGAAATGTCTCTGTAGAGCTGTAGGCAGATTCACTGGCAGAAAGTGCTGACGAGAGCTACTTTTTTTTTTTTAACTGAGTTGAAAAGGCTTTCCTGGGATTTCAAAACACAACTATAATTTCTTTCACAATTAGCTCAGTGCTAGAATGGCCTCTGTCCAGTTTTCTGCCTGACGTTTCAAAAATGAAAAATCATTGGCCTGCTTTGAAGACCCACTTCTGACAGTCTCTGGGGATGTGCCTGCTAAGTCATGTAGTGGCAAAGGAAAAGTACTGAGCAGCTGCTCAAAAATGTTGTCTTTATTTTTACTTTGCATATCTATGAGCTTGGTGTTGGAAGTGAAAACAGGTTCTGGAGCGAAGCCTTGCCTCATCAGTCATGTTCTCAAATCATGCTCCAAATACATGTTGACATTGTGATCTGGTGCTGAATGGCTGAGGACAACAGCCTCACAGTTTGCAGCATAAATGCCCCTAGTAATAATAATTGCACCCTGCCACAGTTAAGATGTTGCTTGTGAGTGCGTGCTGAAATCACACTGTGCTGGCTTAAGGGAAGTTGCCACATTGGACATACGCAAGGATCAAAAGTGGCAGATGCAAAGAGCAATGTTTATGAGAGATGAGCCTGATATTAGCCTGCTATATTGATGCCATGTTTGTTACATCTTCATATTAACAGCGTCAAACATTACATTGCCAACTGTTGGCTTCTTGTATACTTATTTCAGCGTGGCAGCCCATGGGGCACCAACGAACTGTCATATTCACTGTTCAAGTGATCCACATTGTGAAATACTAGAAAGCAGGTAACCATTTGTCTCACCATGAGCTTGACACCAGATGACCGGCTCACCAAGTGAGTTGTATCTGTCCTGCAGTAAGCTTACAAATGGGTAATTTACAACATAGTTCTTTGCCCCAGAAGAAACAGTTCTACACCCCAGAAATTCCATAGAGGCGGTCAGTTCTTGAGACTGCACGTGAGCTTCCCAGAATACATCCACATCTTATTCCATCCATCCATCCATCCATCCATCCATCCATCCATACATACATACATACATACATGTTACGTCTATTGCTCTTATTGCAGTGTTTCTCAAGCAGTGAGTCGCGAACTGATGTCAGGTGGGCTGTGGAAGCTGGGAACTGATATTTTGGAAGCTGCAGACCTTACTCTTGCTATATTTGAGTGTTAACAATTTGAATTTTCAAGTGAGGGTTTTTCATATTTTGTTTTTAGTTCAGTGCTTTTACAGAATATTTTGTCCTAATTTTGCTTTCTCTCAGGGATGTTTCATGGCTGTGCAATTGCTGCTGTTCAAGAATGCAAATTTGCATTCCAGGAGTGTCATTTAATTAACATTTCCTCCCATTGGTGCATTAGCGCACCACTTTTTCTTTTGCATTTTGAAACATGTACAGGGCCCCCCCTCTCAGGTAAATATGTGTTTGGAACCATGTCAAAGTGTTCCCATATACCTGAACTGAAATTGGCGTGTTTGCCCGCCAATGGGACTGAAAGCATAATTTTTTCTTTGCGCTATGGCGCACTATCCATGGTGCTGTGTATCAATTTCTATGGAAATGTTGAAAAAAAGCTACCTTTACCCCTAAAAATCTCTAAAAAACACACACACACTGTTCACTGAGCACACAGCTTGCTTACTTCAGGAATTTGCAGAAGGGGGCCCTAGAGTGCAGATCCTGAAGTAAGAAGTTCATTCTTGCAAAACTGAATTTTTGGCATAGCTTTGACTGCTGCTAGGCTAAATTAGGTGTTTTGCAAGGCTTCTAACAGGCTGCTACTTGTTTTGCACCCCCTGTAATGAGCTGGAGACAGAATTCTTCTGGACTTTCCTTGACCCTTCTCTGCTTTATAAACATCTTGAAAAAAACCTATTTTTTCATAGAGCTGGCTTCTGCAGCTTGCAGCTTCCAATATACTTATAGGCCAAACCTGAGTTCACCTTTTGAGGTTCCCTCCCACCCCAGCCCTAGAACAAGCTGTGAACAGTTGAAGAAAAAAAGTATATTTCTCATTTATTTGTCTTCTCCAGCACCTAGCTGTTCTGCTCCCACAGTACAGAGGCAAGAAATAATCGTTCATAAACCCTTTAGTTGCCGGAAGGATGATTCCTATGTGAAACAAAGCAAAACCATCAATCCCATCTCCCACCCCACTATGAGATGGAAACATGACCCTTCAGTAGCTATTGGACTATGTCCAGGGTGCTGATTTGGAGGGATATTATTTGAATCTTATTCTGTGTTCTTGCACCATTGATAAGACTGATTGTCAGTAAGAGTGGTCACCTGATTTTCTAAATGACTTGTGAATTCTCAATGATTAGAGGAGTGAATAGGAGAGCTTTATCTAGATTTTTTTTGTCCCTAAAGATGCTATCCATGGTAATTGTCCTAAATAGCTTTGGGACGGGTAAACAATAGGAGAGCATTATGCAGATTTCTGCCCATGGTAATTGCCCTCACCTAGCTAATCTCATCATCTAGCTGGTAATCTCATCACCTAGTTGAATGCCTGTCTTCAAAATCAACCATCAGGGCCACTCAGGTAAACACTGCAGGGTGCAGGGATGTCTGCCCCCACCCACTCTAGAAATTAGCAGGAGATTCTCACCTACAGCTGCAAGTGTCATAATGAAATGTGAATATCTACCTAAACAAATGCACTTGGGGGAAAAAGGAGAAGGAATATTCTTTATTTCTTTATTTGACATTTGACATTTTGTTTTCCATTTCTCCAAGGACTTCTGGGTTGTGTAGACAATCCTTCCCTCAGCAACCCTGTGAGGTTGGTGAGGCAGGTCATTATTGATCTGAAGTTCATACAGCCTTATGATATTTGATCTTGGTTGCCTTTTAATGTTTTGTGTCAGCTGTCAAATGTTTTGTGGAGGAGAGTATAAAAAATATTGTCTCTGTTGCCACACGCAATAATTTATTCACAGTCTCTGAACTTACTGGCAACCTGCAAAAACTAAAGGCAAAACATATCAGAACATTAGAAATGACACAGGACAAAGGATAGGAGATATGTGTTTCCTCTATGTTTTCACCTAACTTGTCCCCCAAAGTAAAAAGAAACACAGTTTGAATGGAAGTAGACGTGCGAAGTCCCATCGGCATGTTTGCCTGCCAATTATTTAAAAAATTATTAAGATGCTAATTGTACCTGAAAGCTTTAAAGTTGACTCAGTGAGAAAGGTTAGCCCCTGCCCTAACACAGGAAGCCAAAATGGCAACTTTCATTTCAGATTTGGGGGCCCCAATCAGATTCAGAAATGGCCCCCCATAAAACAAAAAAACCCAAAATTCTGCCCCTGTTTCTTAAATGATGACATGGGTGGACAGTCAAAACAACTGTTTGTCTAAAAAGGTATATCTTTACACTGTTTACAGTGCAAGTTTCAGGTCATTTGGTGGAGCCACTTTTTGAAAATCTCTAAATCATAAATTGGCAGGCAAACGCGCCGATGGGAGGGAACGGGTTTTTAAGTCACAATGATGGCACCTCCTACTTTATTATGTCACTTCTGGCCATGACATTAACCTTCCAGGTTAATGACATCACTTCTGGTGGGCCCTGACACAAATGCCATTCTAAAAAATGGACCCTGGACTAAAACATTTGGGAACCACTGTCTTATTGTAAGCTACTTTACATAATTCTTAAATAGAAAAGCAGCAGGTAAGTGTGATTGCAGTCCTAATGAATGAAAAGGAATTCTTGCTTGTTGGTAGTCACCAACCTGATCTCCAAAGATAGCAGCACACAGAAGAGCTCATGCAATCTCCCCCTCCATTTTTTTCCTGAGACATGCAAATTGGACACATTTATTGCCTGTGTCACATGTTATGGCATATAACTGGATATGTAAATATACTGGCTGCCCTCCCACATGCATACCTAGTTCAGTAAATGTGTCAATGGACCCTTCAGGGCAATGGTCCTCAAAATACTCCCTGGGAGAAGAGGACCACGTAAGTGTTCGCAGGGTGAGGTGGGGCTGCAGCAGTGACATGATCCCCAGGATTGTGCCGCTGCCTGTTCTTAATGCTTTTAATTGCATTTCTACCAATGTTGCTCTAACGCATCATTGGTAGAATCTGGTTAGTGCCAGGCTTTAGGGCCTGCTGGGAGCCCCACAAAAGCCTCTGCAGAACTCCCCAAGTCTCCAATTTACTGAAAAAACAACGAGAAACCACTTCCGGTTTCATGATCGAAAACTGGAAGTGGTTTCCAATCATGGGGATTGCATTGCTGCTTTCTCGCCTCCCCTTAAAGGAAAACAGGGCTGTACTCCACAGGCTCTTGGGTCATGACCCACCAATTTGAGGAACACTGCTTTAGGGTGGTTTGAATTCCTCAAAGTTTGGGCTGGGGAATCCCTCAACACCCGTTGCCTAGGTTGTTGTCTGCATTTATTTCAGAAAGACCAAAGTTCCACAAACTTACAAAAAGCCAAGAAACAAGAAGTCAGTGACATCAAAAATAAAAGTTGGCTCCTTTTAGCATCTGCATGGGGAACTCTCTCTTCTCTGCACCTTCAAATTAGTCTGTCATAATGGTTTGGCCCTAAGATTCAGTTAGAAACCCTGGGAGGAGGGAGAAAGCAGAAGGGAAACAAAACCTGCCAAGTGCTGTCAGTCCATGGAACTTAGTGGTGTGAGAGTTCTCCCTTTTCCTGCATTAGATGATGTTTCATATGCTGATTGGATGTTGCCAACATCTAAAATATCTTTTAATGCTTTCTGGCTTTTAAAGTAGAGAGCTGCCTGGGCTGCATGTGTTTAACATTATCCATAAAGCCATCAGAGCCCTCATTTTCGATAGAAGCAGCTGTGGAAATGGGCCAGCATGTAGAGAAATGTAGTTCCAATAGTGAAATTAACAACTGGACAATATTCCCTAAGATGTGGTCCCGTGTAGCTGAGTTCTGGCAGAAAACCAAGTCTCTGATACAGAAGAGATCAATATGAGTGACGTTGTTTATAGAAACTCTGGATGTGTTTTAAGTGTTAATCAAATGATGGGGACCAATTTTAATTTTGTGTCCAATTTGCAGTGTATAAATAATTATACATACAGATATGTGCACACTTAGTAGATACTGCAGTCCACAACCTACTGGTACTTAAGCTCAAGCAATCCCACTGGTTATAACAGGACCATTTGGGGATTTGTGGACTGCAGCTGGAAGTCTTCACCTGTCAATTTCCAAGCAGTTTACAGAGATGGGAAAAGAGAGGAATTGGAAGTTTATGTTCGTATTGTGGTTACTGATCCTAGTGAAGGCACCTTGGCTAGGGCTTATTATTAGAGAAATATTGCATGCCCTGGGTCTTCTTTGAACATAGTGCTATGCTGGTGGAGCTGGGCTGGGTAGGTGGCGACAAGTCTGCTTGACTCTTGCAGAGGCGAACCATGGAAGTGGAGTTTGGCCTCCCACCTACCAGGGGAGTAGCGTGCCTTGCCTGCGCCGGGGGCAAGGCATGTGCCGCGCCCCCATGCCATGACTTCATGATGCCTCGTGTCATGACGTCAGTGACAGAGGCGGGGCTTCAGCGTGTCTCTCCCAGCTTCAGTTGAAGGCATGCTGAGGCCGGAAGAGCTCCACCTCCAAGGAGAACGCCTGTGCTCTCCTTGGAAGTGGGGCTTCAGCGCACCTCTCTGGCTTCAATTGAAGCTGGGGGGAGGCGCGCCAAAGCCGGTAGAGCCCTGCCTCAATTCTTAGGGGCGTAAATGTTTGTGCCCCTAAGAATTTTGCGCTTGGGGCAACTGCCCCCAAAGCCCCCCCCCCCACGCTACACCATTGCCACCTACCCTTGCACTAGAACGGCTCCGAAATAAAGCCTGGCATGGCATGGGGGTGTGGTGGGGTAGCACAGGGAGTGGCTTCCTCGCATCTTGCCCCAGGGCGGAGCCTTGGCAGGATCTGCAACTAAATGTAACTGTCCTAATAGTAACTATTTCTAATCAGGCCGATAAGAAGGGGGTAGTGGGTGATTTGTGCCCGGGCCCAGGGTAAAAAGGGAGTCCAGGAACCAAAGGAGGGGGCCCAGACATTTTTCTGTCTCACCTAGATTCGCTGCCTGTGTGGGATGCTGGAGGCAGTACCGCAGGTGTGCAGCAGCACGTGTTGCTGCCGCAAGCCATATGCTGCGGAAGGGGTGTGTTTGGTAATATTTTTTTTCCAAAATTTCTTGATTAAAATAGCAAATTGTGGTGTTTTTAGTCTATATTCCCAACCCAAGCTCTCATTTTTATTAATTGTAAAAGCTTTAAAAGTGTACTAGGTAGATTATATAGGTAATACCGTGTCAGCAGATGCAGCCACAGTATTATTTCTAATAGGAAAATTACTTATTGAGAGGAACTGGAAGTTCCAATTTTAATTGCTGGAAAATATCTTAAACACCAAAATGCAGTGGTTTGTGTTTTTATTCAGATATTTTAACTTCCAAAAGGCAGTTGTTAATGCTCAAAAAGGCAGTTTTCAACAACAATGCCGCCACCGCCCCTATGCACCGGGAATGCATATGCAAGGAATGCATACATGACACTCCTTAGCACAGTGTCAAATCTGGGAGGAAACTGACCAGCTGCAGTAACTCTTTGGCTTGTGGCTCCACTTACCATAAAGGAGTGTAAAGGAGCTCAGGGACACAGCTGCGGGATGACAGCAGCTACAGAAGTAAGGTTAGGTATACAAGACGCTTTCCAATCTAGTGTGAGCCTAAATAGGATGGTGCTAATTTTCTGCAATGATTTTCTATATTTAAAAGATTTTAGAGTGACCTAGGAGTGTGTCTGGTTTTTCGTATTACTGTTTCTAGCTGCTGACACTGCATGGGCAGGTAGACTTGGGCTCCGCATTGGGAAGCCTGGTGGGCTCCAAAGACTATTATGGCTATTGCCACCCTCCCCCGCTCTGTTTCACTCCCTCTCCCCTTTCTGCCCACCTTCATTGCCACCTTCCCCTGCTCTTTCACCCCTCCCCCTTTGCTGAGGGGTCCAAAAGAAATTTTGTACCCCTGAAAACATTCCTCTCAGAAGTCCTATGGGTTCCAGTAAGAACTTTGGCAACCTGTTTTTTAAGACCTTTTTTTTAAATAATTCTGAATATGTGTACTAGTCACCTCATGTTGTATTGATCCATGATTTGCTGATGCCTTTATATATGGTATATATAGCTGGGAGATGCAGTGGGTGGGATGGCAGCACTGGGGGGTGTAGGGATGTCGCCCTGCCCCCAGTGCGCTGTGAGCCAAGTATGCCTCTGGAACTGTAAACAAATGTAAACAATGAGCTCTGCAAGTACGAAAGACTATCTGCACATGCAGGTGCTTTGCAGACAATCAATAGGCAGCTGAAACCCCTGAACTGTCCTGACCCTTGACTGACTCTCTGATAAGGCAAGGTGGCAATTCACAGTCATTTATTTGCAAAAATGTATCATGTTATAGATTGGTATCTACAGTATCCATTCTGCTGAAATGTTTGAAGCATCTATAAGAGACATAAGAGCCCAAGTATTTAGCTTTCCAAGTCTCCTTGCTTCACTGACTGCGAAGCCCATTTCTGAGCCTTAAACATCATTTATCCTGAGACATCAGATCATCCATTTGGAAAATCAACCTGCTACAAAAAAAGTCTATCTTCCTTTAGAAATATAAATCTCAACAAATCATGCCATCCTGAAACCTTCGAGAGCACACATTTAATCCCAAGACAATGACAAGTTTATAGCTTGAGATAATAGCTAGATAACTCTTCGCTTTATATTATCAGCAAACAGCATCTCTTCTTTCCAGCATTCCTTCTCTTGGAAAGATCCCAGATATAAGATTTGACAATTGTGGTAGATAAAATCCTGGCTCAGTGGATAGTTAATGCAACTATCATATCATTCAATATTTTGGCTTCGGAATTTCTCTGTTCACTTTTCTCCCATACACACATTTCTGACTCTGGAGTTATACAAATGGGAAGGATCTAAAGCAACTGGCTTTAAAAGTGAAGGACTTGTCTCAATAGAAAGTACTTGACCTCCCCCCCCCCCGCCAATAAATCATTTTTACTATACTATCCCTACACTATGCAATGGTCAACCCGATCCTAACCTGCTCTGGTGCAGCAGAGCTGCCCGGCCTCTGCTGTAACCAGCACAGCATAGGAGCAGGCTGGAGGTCTCCTTGGGGCAAGGAGATTTTCCCCTTTTCTCCTTACTCCTTACTGCCCCAGACAGCCAGCCTACTTGGATCTGTGCCAGGTATTTAACTGGCACAAGTCCAAGAAGTCCCATGTAGGATTTCCAGGGCCAGGAGAGAGAGAGGCCTCCTCTGCTGATCTTATCCCCTCCTAGGCCTGATCTGCCCTGTTCTGCCCAACCCTGCCCCCAAATGCCCCACGCTCTTCCAGCCCCGGTGCCACGACAATTTATTGACCTCTGCTGATGACTGATTCAGATTTAACTTTTTTGTTGTAAGTCACCTTGGGTTGCCTTTGGCCAGAAAGGTGGGATATCAATGTTTTAAAATAAATAGAAAATAAAACTCATAATACCCAATCACACTGTCACACAATTAGTGCAGTCTCTTCCCCCTCTTTTAAGAACCATGCCATTTCCATGTAAAGACCCTGTATGGTATACACCATTATCAGTATGGTAGAAGGTGAGGATTAACCCATGTCCTGCCAGGCTGTTAAATATTTGAAGCCACAAAACTGGAAAGGTCCCAAAGATCATCTGGGTCAATATTCCTGCTGCAAGGCAGAACCATTCACGTACCCTTACACCCATCCCTCATGGAAACAGATCAGTCCAGACTATAAACATTTGTATCCCAGAATAACAGAGCATATAACATGTGGTAAGAAACACAGAAGAAGCAAGGTGCATGCTGCTAAAGGAAAAGCACTCATTCCCCCCTCCATGCACACAAAATAGGGATCACTGACCAACTCCAAGCCCAAGGATCCCAAACAATGCTGGATACAGCATAATCCATGAAATGAACCATGAAATAATCCCAGAAATAATCCCAGCATAATCCATGAAATAATCCCAGAAATAAACTATTTCTGGGGAAAGAGATTTGGGAGCTTCTCAACACCATCCGCATTTCAATTACTGCATATAGCAGTTGCTGATACCTCCGAAGAAGCAGAGGTGTATGGCAGATGGCATGGAGTTTGTGCCTTGCTTCTGTCCTCAGTTATTTTCCATTGCATATTATATCATTACTTTTGTACACAATTAAGGGGGCAATCCCAACCTACTTTCCAGCACTGGGATAAGGGCAATGCAGCTCCAAGGCAAGGGAACGCACATTCCCTTACTCTAAGGAGGCCTCTGTGACTATGAATTTCCACTACAGGATGCAGCACATGCCCCATTGGCACAGCTATGTCAGTGCTGTAAAGTTGGTTAGGGTTGCGCCCTAAGAGGCCATCCAGACCTGAGAACATCCAGACATTGCAACTGATTTTGAAAGCTCTCAGCTGGGTTTATTTGCTGGGAATGTGTTATTTGGAATGTATTCTCTTGTTATTGTTTTGCCCCTGTATTGCTAGCATGTTTGCTTACTCATTGTGGAGCTGGCCAGAACATTGCCTGAAAACCCTCATAACTGAGGGCACAATCCTACCAGCTCTGGGGTAGGAGCGCTGGCCAGACAGCACCTTATCCAGCGCTGGGTAGGTGGAGGCTGGAGCCTCCCTGCGGCAAGGGAGCATGTGCTCCCTTACCATAGGGGAGGCTCCAGCCTCACCTGTGTGCTCCTCGGATCTGTGCCCACTGAAGAGTGAGCGCAAATCCGAGGAGACCGCGTGGCCCGAATCGGGGCCACACAGCCTCCCTGATGGGCTTAGGATGTGGCCATATAGCCACCTCCCAAGCCCACCCACGTCACACCCAAGTCACGCCCCCACCTCTCTCCCTCCCTCCCATCCCCGTGCCGCCTCGGCACGGAGCCTCCCTCATGCGGACTGGCTTCGGTCAGTGCAAGAGAGGCTCAGCACAGGTGCAGCAGGGCCGGCACTGACTGCAGCGCTGGTCCTGTTGCCTTAGCGCCGACACAGGGGTGCCAATCAGCGCTCCCGCATTGGCGCTAAGGGCACAGCGTCAGCGCAACGCTGTTGCGCTGACACTGCGCGGGGGTTAGGATTGCACTGTCAGGATTGATTTCAAAATGCTGATGCATGGTTTGTTTTTGTTGTTATGATTTCCACTTGCATTTACCTATTCTCAGCAGGGATTTGCTACTACATTGACCAGCTAGTCTAGCCTATAACTATCACTGTCATTATCTTGTTAGAGGAACTCCACATTTTTTTGGTTGAAAATTAGAGGTGTAGAACATGGGGAAGGACTCCGCTGTGGACAATTTATATTTTTATTTAAGACTAGCTTTTTGTTGCCCGGGTAACAAAATGATCTTCCAGAGTTTATGAGTTTTGCACCCCTTCTCGCCCCCCACGCCAACGGGGACCAAACCCGGACTCCAACCGTGTCGGGAGTGTCACTGGTCGCCTCAGCAACCCCGGAAACTATGGACTTGATGCCAATTTTGCCCGTTTTCTGCCATCTTCACTTCAGGTCCCCTGCCTTGGCCCCCTGCCTCAGGCCTCGGCAATCCCGGTAACTATGGGTTTGATGATTTCATCCGTTTTTGACCATTCTCACGTAGCGGCCCCCGCGCACCACACCCCGGGGGGCGGTAGTGGGGCCTGACCACCGCAGTTTTTGTCGCCAGGCCTCAAGGCATGCGCGTGCCAAGTCTAGCGCCAATCGCTCCAGGCGTTGCAGCGGGGCATGGCGGACATCTTGTTTCACACCCCTTCCCACCCCCATGCTGAGGGGGGCTGAACCCGGACTCCCACGGCATCGGGAGCGTCACCATTCACCTCGGCGACCCCGGAAACTACAGATTCAACACCGATTATGGCTGTTTTCAACCAATTTATGCAGGGCCCCGTGCATACCCCCACCCCCAGGGTCGCTGGGGGGGCCTGCCCCCCACAGTGTTTGTTGCCAGGCCGCAAGGCAGGTTTGGTGCACATCGCTCCAGGCGTTCCAGCACGGCATGGCGGACATTTCGTTTCGCACACTTTCTCGCCCCCCACACTGAGGGGGGCCTGAACCCGGACTCAAACTGTGTCAGGAGTGTCGCCGCTTGTCTTGGCGACCCTGGAAACTACGGACTCGACGCGGACTTCGGCCGTTTTCGACCATTTTCATGTGGAGACCCCCACGTACCCCCACCCCTGGGAATACTAAGGGGGTCTGACCCCCGCAGTGTTTGTCGCCAGGCTGCAAGGTGTATGTGTGCCAGGTTTCTTGTCGATCGGTTCAGGCATGCCAGCAGGGCATGGCGGATGTTTCATTTCGCACCCCTTCTTGCCCCCCACGTCGAGGGGGGACCAAACCCAGACTCCAACTGCATCAGGAGCATCGCCGCTCATCTTGGTGACCCCGGAAACTGTGGATTTCACGCCGATTTCAGCCGTTTTTGACCGTTTTCACGTGGGGACCCCCATGTACCCCCACCCCAGGGGGCGCTAGGGGGCCCGCTCCTTCAGTGTGTGTCGCCAGGCTGCAAGGTGTATGCGAACCAAGTTTCGTGCCGATCGCTCACCTCGGCGACCCCAGAAACTAAGGAACCGACCATGATTTCGTCCGTTTTCGACCGTTTTCATGTGGGGGCCTCGGGGCACCCCTACCCCCAGGGCGCTACAGGGGCGTGACCCCCGGAGTGTCTGTCGCCAGGCCGCAAGGCACGCGCATGCCGGGTTTGGTGCGCATCGCTCCAGGCGTTCCAGGAGGGCATGGCGGACATTGTGTCTCGCACCCCTTCTCACACCCCACGCTGAGGGGGGGCAAACCTGGACTCCGACGGCGTCGGGAGCAGCGCCGCTCGCCCCGGCGACCCCGGAAACTGTGTATTCAACACCGATTTTGGCCATTTTTGACCATTTTCACGTGGGGACCCCCACGTGCCCCCACCCCCAGGGGCGCTAGGGGGGTCTGAACCCCACAGTGTTTGTTGTCAGGCCGTAAGTTGTATGCATGCCAAGTTTCATGTCAATCGCTCCAGGTGTTCCAGCACGGCATGGCGGATGTTGTGTTTCGCACCCCTTCTGGACCCCCGTGTCGAAGGGGGCCTGAACCTGGACTCCACTGGCATCGGGAGTGTCACCGGTCATCTCGGTGACCCTGGAAACTATTGACTCAATGCCGATTTTGGCTGTTTTAGGCCGTCTTCACATGGGGGACCCTGCGCACCCCCACCCCTGGGGGTGCTAGGGGGGCCTGACCCCCGCAGTATTTGTGGCCAGGCTGCTAGGCTTCTGCATGCCGCTTTTCGTGCCAATCGGTCCAGGCGTCACAGCGGGGCATGGCAGACGTTTTGTTTCGCACCCCTTCTTGCCCCCCACTTTGGGGGGGGGCTGAACCCGGACTCCAACGGCATCAGGAGTGTCGCCGGTCATCTCGGCGACCCTGGAAACTGTGGATTTGAGGCCGATATTGGCCGTTTTTGACCGTTTTCACGCGGGGACCCCCACGTACCCCCACCCCCAGAGGCGCTAGGGGGGCCCGACCCCCGCAGTGTTTGTGGCCAGGCCGCTAAGCTTCCACATGCCGGGTTTGGTGCCAATCAGTCCAGGCGTTCCATCCGGGCATGGCGGACGTTGTGTTTTGCACCCCTTCTCGCCCCCCACGTTGAGGGGGGGCCAAACCCAGACTCCAATGGCATCGGGAGCATCGCCGGTCATCCCGGTGACCCCAGAAACTACGGACTCGACGCCAATTTTGGCCATTTGTGGCCATCTTCACGTGGGGACCCCCGTGTACCCCCATCCCTGGGGGTGCTAGGGGCCCCCGACCCCCGCAGTGTTTGTGGCCAGGCCGCTAGGCTTCCGCATGCCGAGTTTGGCGCCAATCGGTCCAGGAGTTCCAGCAGGGCATGGCGGACGGTTTGTTTCGCACACCTTCTTGCCCCCCACGTTGAGGGGGGGCTGAACCCAGACTCCGACGGCATCGGGACCATCTCCGCTCATCTCGGCGCCCCCAGAAACTGTGGATTTGACGCCGATTTCGGCCGTTTTTGACCGTTTTCACGCGGGGACCCCCGCATATCCCCACCCCCGGGGGCACTAGGGGGCCCCGACCCCCGCAGTGTTTGTCGCCAAGCCGCAAGGTGTATGCGTGCCGAGTTTCGTGCCGATCGCTCCAGGCATTGCGGAGCCTATGCGAGACATACATACATACATACACACACACACACACACACACACACACACACACACACACATAACCCAGGCTCTTCTTTATATATATAGATTTCAAAGTAAGTTCCACAAGTAACATAAAACATACAGGCAGGCCCGCAGATCTGGTATCCACAGGTTCAGTTATCCATGGATCACTTCCCCCCCCCCCCCGCACACCCATCCCATTACCTGAATGTTTGTTTCTTCCTTAAAGCAAAATTGTTGCTGAAATGAAGAGTGACTGAGCCAGCATGCACGGTAGAAGGAGCATAACTGAAAGTTAAAAGGAAGTGCTTCCTGTTAACATTCAATTAGTCTCCTGAAGAGGCATAACATGCTGAATCTAGGGTAGTGACATCCAGACATCATGCCACATGACGTCACTTCCAGGTCACTTCCTGGAGGAGGGGTTGCTCACTGTAGCAGCTTTGTACCCTCCCATTTCTTCTCCTGTGGAGGCTTCCCTTCAAAGGGAACCTACACAGCAAAAGGAAAGGTGGTGTGAAGCTGCCAGCACTGACTTGTCTTGGGAGAACCCAGAAATGACTGCCTTTCACCATTTGCAGTGCAAGGCATTCACTTCCAGGTTCTCCCTGGAGAAGGGGGCACTCATGGAGGCTTTGTGCCCCCATTCCTTCCCCATTCCTCTCTCTCTCTCTCTCTCTCTCTCTCTCTCTCTCTCTCTCTCTCTCTGTGGAGAAGGAGGCCTTTGCTGTGGCCCTTTGCACCCCCCATTCCTTCTCCTGCGAACGCTTCCCTTCAAGGGGAGCCTTCACAGGACAAGGAACATGCAATGTAAAGTCACCAGGGCTGCCTCCTCTCGGGAGAGCCCTGAAGTGAATGCCTTGCGCCACTAGCAGTGCAAGGCAGTCACTTCTGGATTTCCCAGGAGGAAGGGTGCTCACTGATGCGGCTTTGCACCCCCATCCCTTCTCCTGTGTGTAGGTTCCCCTTCAAGGGGAGACTCCACAGGATAAGGAAGGGGGGGACACAAAGCCAGCACCTCCTATGTAACTAGGGCGGAGCCTGAGGGGCAGTCATGCACCTCTCTGTGGTGAAAGTGGCCGTGGCAGGTGCACCTCAGGCTGCGCCCTATTCGCACCTCTGGTCTCCTGCCTGTAGTGTGCAGGCTCATTCTATTCCCTGCTAGTCGCTTTCCAGTTCAGCAAGGATTTCGTTTTGCTTAAGGAAGAAATGCAAAAACAAAGGAAATGGAATGGGGGCAGGGTGGGGTAGGGTGTGGAGGCTGCTACAGGTAGATTTCCCCCTTATTCAGATAACCAAAATCTGGACAATTCTGAAATCCAGGCATTTATAGTTCATGTTTGTTTTTAACTTCCTGTATTGTGAACACTAGAAGGCCTTCATGGCAGATCTTTAGTCCAGCTCCAGAGGGCCTGGGAAGGCATCTCAGAGGTCCAGCTGCATCTTCAGTTGCTGGTGGGTCCTGATTCCACAGTCAATCTTCCTTATCCCAACTCCAAGGGGTCTGGGAAGTCATCCTGGACATCCAGCTGCATCTTCCATTGCAGCATCAGGTCGTGGAGCTGGTGGACTTCCTGACAGGCTCACCTTTTATCACCTTCCCAAAACAAAGTGCTGCTCAAAGTGCAGAGCGAGTCCAAGGATTTTTTTGGCAAATGAGACTGGCTTCTAGAGGACACCAAGACATGCTGGGCATTAGAACTCCGACTCACTGATGAGCAGAAATGAAGTAAAGCTGAGGACTGCAGAGAGACTTCTTCCCCCAAAGAACCCATAATTTATGCCATGAACTGTGAGATGCATCCAGATGCTATCCCTCCAGGTATACAGTGTGTATCTACATGCTAACGCTATCCCTCCAGATATAGGAAGTTACAGTATGTCAGGGTTGATGTAGCCACAGGAAGCACAATGCTTCTATGATGCCATATCCCCCACACCTACAAGGAAAGCAGAGGGACTAAGGTTGGGGTAGGTATGGGGCTAGTGGCTCTCTGTGAGTGTAGTAAAAGGGGGCAGTGGCTATCACTTCCTTCCTTCCTTCCTTCCTTCCTTCCTTCCTTACTTACTTACTTACTTACTTACTTACTTACTTACTTACTTCTTGCAGACTTCTTCTTTCTGCAGTATATCCTGCAGAACGTGTTACTGTAGTTTATGACAATCAATAATGTTGCAAAGACGAGACCAAGGACCATGTGAACTGATGTGAGAAGGAAAAGAAACCAAGGATCCTCTACTTCCCCTGAGCAAGTGGCTCCCCTGAGCACTTCTTTCTGACCAAAGGAGAGGCTGCTCATCAATCCACATCTCCCTTCTGCATTGAGCGCCTGTTTGTGGGGCCATGAGCCTGTCGCACAAATGGGAAAAGGATAAGACACTGTGGACCAGTGGGGAGGCAGGATATCTGGTCTTCCTTTCTTTTGAATTGATATGGTGTTATGTTTTAGTTACAGACTGCCACACACATTCCGCTGCTGTTTGATTAGTAGGGGACACCCCAGATTAGGGGGCTACTTTTCACTTGGGGGAGGTTTTCCCAGAGAGGCTTCCTTCTAAGCTCTCAAACTTTGGGTGGTAGCAATGAGAGCTACTTTTCCCCTGTTTACTCCCAGTTAAAAGGATGTAGCAGGGAGATGGATGTTATACAGTGTAAGGAATAAATATTTGGGGCAAAAATCACAACATCTGTGATTTGGGGCAAAAATGCTAGAAGTAATAAAAGGGAACTGAGTGTTTATGAGCTGGAACTGGGGGCTCTCAGAAGACTGAAAACAGGGGATGAAACCTGTAATTTGGAGCAAATAATTAACTCAGAGAATAGCTTCACTCAGTAGAATTATTCACTAACGGGCAAGTAGCAGATTCAAAAGCTTGGCATTAAAAATATTTAGGGAATAGTATAGAAAGAAGCCGAAGCTCATTTACACACAGGCAAAAGTAGATAGGTGAAGAAGTAAAAGTAGATAAGCCAGGTGTCTCTACTAACAAGGTAGATTAGCAAGGGGTGAAAAGTTTACAGAAGTTGTAACAAATTGCGTATGCATAATAAATCAATGAATATTAACTTGTACGCCTCTTGGAGCACAAAAGCTAATTTGAATGCACATGTGATGTCTGCAAGCGTGGGGGTACATATCAAGGGGAAACACAGGGAAAAAGTGTAGTAGGTGGACGGGAAGGCTGTAACCTCGGAAATAACTTAACCAATGGTGAAAATGAGGAGGGGCTGTGCATGGAATAGGATCTATATAATTTGTGGTTATGTATTGTTCAAAGAGGTGGTCTTCGAGTTTGGTCCTGCCCCTCCGGGGCGGGCGGGAAAGCGGCGGAATGCAGTGTGACGCAATGGGCAGACTGCCGTTCAAAGGTAAGTCCCGCCCAGTGTACCAGGTGAATGACGCCGCTGACGGTGGGTCAGAGGGGCCCACTGTTCCTGACAACAGTGACTCCACCTGCAAGGCCCTTCTCCATTCACTTACATGTCTGAACAGTTCTGGGGTCAGAGCCTGAATAGTTCTGGCATCCTTCCTTCATGAGGTCTAAAGCTAGTTTTTACATTCAGAAGATAATGCAAGTGGATAGGTTCTTGAGTTGACAGACCTGGCACGGAGACCCCTAAGTCAGACCAGGACTCGTCTTTCCACCCAGAATGAGGCTTTTGTCTTACATGAGAGTGGTAAATCAAGCAGAAGTCCAGAGGCTGGTGAAGAGAAACAATCAAGAGATGATGCAGCTCTGAATAAAGTCATGGTAGGTCATGCCCATCATGAGCATGAACATGATGCTACCTTGCAACCAAAGAGCAAGAGCTCCTCTGGCAGTTTCTGGACCAGACCTAGATTCTCTTTGGGAAAAAGTCTCTGACATCATAAAGCACCTAGCCCTGATTGGCTCAGGGGCCCTTTGTGATGAAAACACAGCAGACTTCACAATTAGGCAGGAGCATCACACCACAGTTATCACCTCTTTCCTATTCTGAGAATGGTAGTGGAGGATTATTGGAGGCCCAGACACACATACACCCCATACAAGGAGACTTTTCCCTCAAGGTTAATGGCATAAATGGGTTATATTTATTCCAGGAAATCCCGATATTCTTCTCAGGATTCCTTGTTGAGAAGACCAGTCAAGATGGACAAAGTTCCCTGACAGAAAGTTCATTCACCACTCCACTGCTGATTCTTCCCTGTGGGGTGTATGAACTCTTTGTTCATGTGACACAATGGCATGACCCAGTGGGTGAAACAGTGCTCAGAGTGTATCCCAGAATCCTTTGCAATGTGCAGGAGTTCTGTGACAGATCCAAGGGTGTTCCTCTGTACACAAACATCCTATTTCAGATGAGTGAAGTATATCTTCAGTTTTGGTGGAAGAGGAAACAAATATCTTGGAGCAAATTTGGTCCAAGCCAATAGGGAGAATGTCTGTCCCTAACAGTGTGCTGTTTCACTTTCCATTTTTTTCATTACTGTATTTGTGTTGCTTGTGAGTTTGGATGACCCTTTCCCTCCTCCCAATGTCATGTTGAACAATGTGCTAAAAGGGGAACAAGGTGCATGATGCACTCTTCTGTATACCAACTGCATGCCACAGAACATTATAGCAATTTTGTGGTTTTCCTGCTAGGCTTTCAGTTCAAGATGCATATTACTTTCACAAGTACCGTTTGACAAATAAGGTAAGCATGCTTAACCGTGCTTTACGACTTACTGCTCTATTAACTTTATTGTCTGTAAATGTCTACTGTAAACTATTACATACCAAAATTTGTGACTGGAATCTGTTTTCAGCATGCACACAGAAGCATCGCTTATGAGTCGAGAGGAACAAAATGTGTTTTTAAAAAGTTTATTATTAAGTGTTTATTATGTATGATATTTGTACCCCACCTTTTCATTCTAGGAATGCCCAAGGCAGTTAACAACATACTAATAACTATTTTCATTTTTTTTAAACCCACAACTTTAAAATTCACTGAATTCAGTATAACAATAATGACAGTATAATAATATAAGAATAACAACAATAATGACAACAACAAAGAACAATAGTAAATAAAAACCAGATGAAAACAGCATCTGAACAACAGCAGTACTGTACAACCAGCTAAGACCATTTATCAATTAAACGCTTGCTGGAATAGGAAGGTCTGACATGATGGCAAAAGAGCATCAGAAAAAAGGCCAGGCACGCCTCTTTCGCAAGGGAATTCCATGAGCAGAGTGGGCCAAAGGAAAGGCTCTTTTCTTGTGCTCCCACCAAATGAATTGATAAGGAGGATGGAATGTGGCGTAAGGCCTTTTCAGGCCTATTCACTTGGAGTAAGTGGGCCTTCAGGTTGCTTGGACTGTATAGCTGTATAGGGTTTTAAAGGATAAACCCCAGATTTTGGAATTGAGCTCAGAAATTGAGTGGAAGCCAAGGAAACTATTGTAATAAGGAAACTATTGTAACAAATATTTCTTTACCCAGCATGTAATTAAGAGCGCAAACCTAAATTGTGCAGGAACAGGCAGGCCAGGTTGCCTACACTGTATCCAGCACAAGCTAGGACCAGGCCGGGATACAACTCAGAGTAAAGGGATTTTATTCCCTTTACTCCGTATCACACGCTAGCCAGCCCTATCTGGTTACTCGACCTGCACCCAGGATTTCGAAGTGCAAATCTGTACAATGCTGGTCAGACTGGCGACAGGGGCTAGGATCCAGCCTGCACTCCATGGCTGATCCCAACCCACTCCTGGCCCAACCCACCTCCCTCCCCTTGGCAAAAACACCCCATCCCCCTCCTTCCCACCCTCCAGCCTCCTGTGCTGGACTACCCAGGCTGCCACAAACCTTCCTTCTCTGGGCTCAAGTCCAGGGCTGCTAGACCAGCTCATGTCCTTTGCACTGGCCTAATCTGCTCCCTAGTACCTGCAAACATGTTTTACGGCATGTTCACGACATTCAGGAGCCAGCACAAAGGAGCATTAGGACTGCACTGTAAATTGTGGAATTCCTTGCCACATGATCTGGTGATGGCATCTGACCTTGATTAAAAGGAGATTGGACAGATTTATGGAGGAAAAGTCCATCACGGTTTGCAAGCCATGATGGGTATGTGCAACCTCCTAGTTTTCGAAGTAGGCTAGGTCAGAATGCCAGGTGCAAAGGAGTGGCAAAGATGCAGAGATCTACCGGTAGTTGTCTTGTATGCTCCTTCAGGCATCCAGTGGCCACCGTGAGATACAGAAAGTTGGACTAGATGGGCCTGTGGCCTGATCCACTAAGGCCTTCTTTTGTTTTTATGAGTTCCCATTTTCCCAAAATTCAACCCTGGTCAAAATTCAAATCTGGCCTCAGC
This sequence comes from Lerista edwardsae, assembly GCA_029204185.1. NCBI lineage: Eukaryota > Metazoa > Chordata > Lepidosauria > Squamata > Scincidae > Lerista > Lerista edwardsae. The sequence continues at coordinate 4,171,281 of JAJKFI010000012.1, forward strand.
ATTCTGTATCCACTGTAGTTCCTGAACACTTTTCAGACAACCTTGCGATGAGAATGTTACAGTGATACAAACTGGATATAACAAATGTCCAATCCAATGGGGGGGGGGGCTTGCAATCAACTGTGATGGCACAAACGTTGCGCTGCCGTCACATGCTGTGGAGCCACCTATAGAAACAGCCTGAGGCTCCATGCACATGTCAAAACTGCCTCACACCGACACTGATGCAAGTAATGAGGTGGAGAAGGCGATTCAGGGGAAAGAATGGGTGGGTCTCAGTAGCAGTTGTGCATGCCACAGATTCTATCCACCTTTCTTGGCCCAAACCTGTCCCCTGAGGCTCCTTGGGTCTGTGCCTGCAAAATAGCTGGCATAGGCACAAGGAGACCCATTGGTGACCAGGTGGCCTACCAGGTGGTGAGTACAGGTCATCCACTCACAACTGCATGCAGCATATGCTCTATTGACATGACCGCATGTCATAGGATGGTGAGGCATAGAATTGGGCCGTGATACAGGTCTCACCCTGGCTAGGTCTCTGTGGTTGGATAACTCATGGTTGGGTAAAAACACTCCCGGTCACAAACATGATCAAGTCATCCATGCTCAATGTTTTCTCCAGGAATAAACACTGATGATTTGATGACATGAATGCTGTTCACTTTCTGATCGGTTCAGCTGGGGTTTCTGAGATAAACCAACACAAATTCAGAGATCTTTTGGATAAGTAATCCCTATTCTTGTTTTGTGTTTTTTTTTTAGTTTTTTAAAATGCCCATCTGTTTTCTTTGCTGTGGCTAATAACTTTGGGAATTGGCACATGAGCCATGGAATGGGGAGGAAGTTGTTAGCTTTCCCCCTCACCCATGCTGCAGACTTGATCCTAAATCTCCTCCACCCCATAGCTGCTTTTCAAAAAGAAAAAGACATCAGGGGTTTCAAACATGGAACTCCAACATCTCATCTAGCCGGCCCTCATTCTTCCCCCTACTTGTCTCCATTGCCTGTTTAAGAGCGCAATCCTAAACTGGAGTTAAAGGTTTCCCCATGACCAAATGGTCTAGTTGTGACCAACTGTAGGGGGCGGTGCTCATCCCCGTTTCTAAGCCGAAGAGCCAGCATTTGTCTGAGGACAAGCTTCCGTGGTCATGTAGCCAGCATGACTATACGCCGTAGCGCACAGAACGCTGTTACCTTCCCACCAAAGTGGTACCTATTTATCTACTCAAATATTTACATGCTTTCAAACTGCTAGGTTGGCCGGAGCTGGAACAAGCAACGGGAGCTCACTCCGTCGCGTGGTCTCGAACTGCCAACCTTCCGGTCAACAAGCTCAGCACAGCGGTTTAACCTGCAGCGCCACCACGTACAGCCACATGCTGCAGACTTGATCCTAAATCTCCTCCACCACATAGCTGCTTTTTAAAAAGAAAAAGACATGAGGGGTTTCAAGCATGGAACTCCAACATCACATCTAGGCTGGCCCTCATTCTTCCCCCTATTTGTTTCCATTGCCTGTTTAATAGTGCAATCCTAAACCGGAGTTAGGTCAGCATAAACTAAGCCAGCAAAGTTTGACCAGCACAAGGGACACCATAAAGCGTGTTTAGACTACTCTCAGAGTCAGGAAGGATGGCTCACGTCTGTGTGCTGGCCTCTGACTCTGAGAGTGGTCCAAACATATTTTACAATGGCCCTTTGCCAGCCAAACTTTGCTGGCTTAGTTTATGCCTGCCTACCTCAATTTAGGATTGCGCCCTAAGTCAGGCTATCCTTTGATCAAAAACTATCCTTTGATTGACATATAAAGCCTGGCTGGTCTCAAGGGGAGGACTACTATAGCTACAGCCATGTTAGTCTATTGCAACAAAAACAGCAGAGTGTCTTGTGACACTTTTGAGAAAAACCGTATTTATTGTAGCAAGTAAGCTTTCATTAACTGGAGGCTGCTTCATTGGGGCACTGTACTATAATCCCTGAAACCTCAACTTATGCAAGACTTCTGGCTGAACCTTCAGATCTGTATACAGTAAAGAAAAACGATGCTATACCTATCAAACCTCTGAGATCTGCATCAAATATAATAACTGATCTGGATGTTTAGCTCATTAATTTCGAGGTGCAATGCACTGAACAGTGATTTCATTCCAGTTATATGAGCATGCCTTTTCTTTTGTAGATAGTAAATATTACATAATTTTAAGAGGAATTTAAAGGCCACTTGTAAAAGTAATGATGGCACTAAGGAAGAAAATGACTATCTATAAATTGGTCGGGCAAGAGTCGCTTTCAAGTTTGCTCCGAAACAGATGTTTCGTTGTATTGGTCAATGGTATCATATAAAATATAAAATCACGACTGAAGCTTTGCATATGATTGGCGCCTTTCCAACACTTAAATCAGCTCTGACTAGCATGAGAAATGATGCTGCAGTCAGGGCAACTATAAGGAAAAGCAATTTTGGTATTCTGTACCTATTCCAGCTTGGCTGCTTGCTGTTTGAACTCCCTTTGCTTACAAGGACATGGAGGGAGTACAGGGAAGATCTGTTTCCAAATAGTCTCTGTGCAGCATTATTAAGTATCCTACTTAGATTTATCCTGTCTAAAGCCTCTTTCGTTACAAGTTGCATATGAGTTTTTCATTCCTTCCATTTAATACGCACCGTTGGAAAACGTTAGCAGTTCTAAACACGATACTTCCAATGTCAGCGTGGAGATCGCTGACATCTTCACTGGGCAGCGACATGTGGCATTTGAACAAGAAAGGACAGGGAAAATCAGCCACACCCAAAGTCTGTTCTGTATCCTTCTCCTCCTGCCCGAGCCAAGAATTTCAGGCCGGCTGCCACAATCTGAGGTCAGGCCCCCACTCCGTGTCATGCAAAATGACAACATTTCCCATGATGATGTCATGGTCTCGGAGAAGTCCAACATTATCACTTGCTTTCCTTCGGCCAAGTGACACGTTACATTTGTCACATCGTTAAGGCTGACATGTTTGGTTTGTAAGTGCTAAGCAGTGGCTCTCACAAATAGGGTAGGAGGCAAGCAATGGCCCTTATGCATCCCCGTGTCATCTCATCCTAGCCATTGGCGAATGTCTCCCTAGTGTCTTTTTTACACTGTTAACTCCTTTGGGATAGGGAACCATCTTATTCTTTTCCTATATAAGAATTAAGGCTTTAAGAATATATAAGGCTTTAAGAGTTGGTTGACAAGATATATTCTTTAATATAACCAAAAATTGGAGCCACTGGGATTGAGCTGATCCAGACTGTCAGCGCAATGCTATACCCCGCGCAGCGTCAACGCAACAGGGTCGTGAGAGCGCCTCCGTGTCGGCGCTAAGGCAACAGGACCGGCGCTATAGGCAGCGCTGGTCCTGTTGCGCCTGCGCAGCGCCTCCCTCGCGTCGGCTGGAGCTGGCCAGTGCGAGGGAGGTGCCATGACAGGAGGGCCTGTGATTGGTGGGAGGAGGGTGGAATGTGGGTGAGAGGAAGGTGGGATGTGGGCAGACTCCGGATTCGGCCACAAGGTCCGAGGAGCATATAGGGGAGGCTGGAGCCTCCCCTACGGTAAGGGAACAAATGTTCCCTTGTCGCGGAGAGGCTCCAGCCTCCCCAACCCAGCGTTGGATTTGGCGCTGGCTGGCCGGCCTTGCCAATCCAGCGCTGGGTAGGATTGCGCTCTAAGATGTAAAGGCTTTAACTCCTAACGCCCTCCCATGGTGTAGACCCAGATCACTCATGCACACTCACGCTCAGGAAGTCAGGTTAGAATTGCGCCCTTATTCAGATTTCAGCATGTTACCTTTTAAAAGCAAACAACTTTCAACTGCTTGGGAGGAGCACTGCAGCCCAATCACCATTATAGCCACAGAGTCATAAGCGGCTAGTAAAGTGAAACTTTTTTTTAAGGTGGGTCCCATTCCTAAAATGTTTGAGAATCCCTGCCCTAGACTGGTGTAGAATTAATCCTAGCTTGCCGTGTACTGCCGTGCGGGTGCCGAGCAACACCCCCGCATCGGCGCTGATGCGCTGAAACCAATGCTGCTCATAGCGTCGGCTTCAGTGCGCCGACGGAGAGCCTCCCTTGCGCCGACTGAAGATAGTCAGTGCAAGGGATTCTCTGTCCTGTTTCGGGATGGGGATTTGGGGGAGGGGGGAGGGGGAGGCGGGACTTGGGCGGGACCTGGGCGGGCTTGGAAGGTGGCCATATGGCCACATCCTAAGCCTGTCAGCGAGGCAGCGAGGCCCTGATTTGGGGCGTGTGGTCTCCTCGGATCTGCGCCGCTCTTTAGCGGGCGCAGATCTGAGAAGCACATAGGGGAGGCTGGAGCCTCCCCTACGGTAAGGAAGCGCACGCTCCCTTGCCGCGTGGAGGCTCCAGCCCATCCTAAGCAGCGCTGGATTTGGTGCTGGCCGGCTGGCCTTGCTAATCCAGCGCTTTTTAGGATTGCACCCTAAATTATATCTAGAAATTTATTTGGCTCTCCCTGGCTTCAAGGCCCTGGCACATGGCTGCTGATGTCCTCAGGCCATGCCAAACTCCAAAAGACTGTAGCATTCCTCCCAATGTGGATTGACCATCCCTGCTATTCTCCACAGTATCATAACCCCCCCCCCTTTGCATGGGGATGCAGCAAGGCCTCTAAGCCTAGACATGTATTCAGTGTTGTGCATGCTTCAAAGCTTTCAGGCTTCTGGGACACCCAGTTCCTTTTGAGATGCAGATGCTCCAAATTCATGCTGAATCTGGTGTTCCACCCCATTAATACCAAAGGTTAATACCAAAGATTTAAACATCTGGACCCATCATCTGAAAATAAGATGCTTGTGAAATTCAAGGAAACTATGCCACTGCAATGGATTAGAAGTGTGGACAACATGAATGCAAACATGAATGCTTAAATACACAACATGAATGCTGTTTAATGTTTCAAGTTCCATAACTGCTAGATACCTGTGTAACACTTTCAGCTGTTAGGCTGTGGGTTCTGAAATCCTGAAATACATACTAGGCGGTCGTCCTATTGAAATACTCCAGAACAGTGGTTCCCAATTTTTTTAGCAAAGGACCCGCCTAAAAAAAGTGTCACTTTACCAGCTACTCAAGTCTGTGGCTACAATGGTGATTGAGCAGCAGTGCTATCCCCAAGTAGCAAATTTTTTATAATAAAAAAAATTCCCAATAGCAAGCTATTTAACCCTTGATTCATATAGCCTCATCTACTCTATCAGTTTCGCAAACCACCAAAAATTGAGTTGAGACCCACTGATGGGGCATGGACCTATTGTTTGGGAACTCCTGCTCTAGAATAACTATGTGGAAGGTTACAGTCAGCTATAAAATGATCGAGTCACAGTTTGATAACGCTTCATATAGATCTTACTTTGCACTTTATCTGATTTTGGAAATGATCCTAGCTGGATTGCTCAGTCTGTGTGTTTCGCAAAGTAACAATTCACAGATGGAAAGCTATAAAAATAGCATTCTCCTATCTTGTAGCTTGAATCACAATCTACAAATAAATGAAATATTATATTAAATTTAGCTTCATGTGGATTCCCTGAATAAAGTTTTCCAAGATTCCGACTTGTCTTCCAATGTTGCTTCATTTTCAGCTGATGTCAATTTTTTTAAAAAAAATTATACTGTCTAAGAAATAAGTTTGTTTTGGACAAAGCTACTTAAATAAATGGCATCAATAGTCACAAAGAATTACACTGATTTATTGTGAAAAGTTTTCACTATTTCATTATTTTCTGGAGACAGAAAGATGACATAAAAAGCAATGGAAATTTTCCAAATAAAGGCATAGGAAAAAGAGGACTTCCTATGCTGCCTGAGACTATAGAGAGGCATGAAAAGTGTATCTACCATTTGCACATTTGGGTACAAGAATCCCTAGCTTCTTGGTCTCATCATCAAACTTCTTAAAGGTGCACATATGAAAGCTGGAATCCCAGCATTCCCTCCACCCAAGTTTCTCACTCCTTCACAAATATAAACTCTACATATCCACAAGTCAAATGCTTGCTCAATCATCAGCCTTGCTCCTTTCCTCATATTTCAGGGGATCTATCACTATTTTTTTACATGCCACCAGTTTGTTCAGTGCTATTTTTTGGGGGGGAAAGGGGGGCAAAAAAGTTCTGAGCAGGTTCGAAGGCAGGAACAGGCCCCTTCAGTGCGCATCTCGAGGTCAGCAAGGGCAGGGTAACCCACTTCCACTCCTCAGTGGCCCAGCGGCGTGAGGGAAAGGATGGGGTGTCCCGTGCTTGGCTTGCAGGGGCTGCCTCAAAGGCTCAGCAGCGTGGGGTGGCCCTATGCAGTCCGGCTGCCTCGGCCCCCTCGCGGGGTTGACTGAGATAAGCTGCGGTCGCCTGAATAGGGGCATGGCTTGGAATCAGATGTTTTAACGACCGGCCGGGGGCCAGATGTGTCTGGCACCCCTTGTATGTCCTTGCCCCCGCACTACGCTTGCTTTGTGGCAGTAAGAAGCTGCAAGAGCTGCAGATCTCAAGTTTCTATGTTTTCCTGCTTGTAATATGTTGCAAGCCCATTCTCCCAGTGGTCCATTCTCCCAGCTTGGTGTCTCAAGTGCTCTTTGGGGGGATGCACAAACAATGAACAGTTAATGGGCAGCTATGGAAGGTTTCCTGTATTAACAAGAAACGTCTGAAGCCAAACTGAGCCAATCTCAGGGCTCAGTCCTAAGGCCCATATTGCTGGCAGTAGGTGCGCATACTTTCAGCTAAAAGCTTTGTGAAAGCACATTCCTCACACCGTGGGAGGAGGGCACACTGGCACTGGGCTGGCGCTAGTTAGTACCTGGCCTCAGTACCAAGAAGACGGGCCACCAGTGCTCCAGCATCATAAGAACATAAGAACATAAGAAGAGCCCCGCTGGATCAGGCCAAAGGCCCATCTAGTCCAGCTTCCTGTATCTCACAGCGGCCCACCAGGTGCCCCAGGGAGGCATGAGACAAGAAGATGCTTGGATCCCGTTGCCACTCTTGCATCCAGTAAGTGCATTTGGCGTGGGGGGGAGACAGGGTGGGGGCAGAGCTGGGTGGGGGAAGAAGAAGGTCTGGTCAGGAGTGGGACCAGTGGTGGCTTCCACTGCCAGGTCCTATGCCCTGCCTGAGGCCAGGCAGCCCAACATGGGGCTACTTGAGTCTCCACCACCAAAATAGCCTGTGGAGACTTGAGGAGTCCCATTACAGGGCCTGCAGCTTTCCTTGGAGGAAGGAGGCAAGCATCTTCCCCCTGTGGGATGCATATCCTGTGGGATGCAGCAGTAGCCATTTTGCTACCACTGCTCCTTCAGGAGCTGGGCAGCTCAGGATTGGGCTGTCATTCATTTTACTTATCATGCAGCATTTTTATCCAAAAAAAATCAATGTTATTCAACTTTGAATTTAAAGTCTGTAAATCTCTACCATTCATATTTGTACCAGTATAACATCATAAAACATTGTGCAATCCCATAACTAGATGTCAATACCCACTTGTAGAGGAGCAAACGTTCCATGCTGTTGGATTCCCATCAGAATGGAAATGCCGTTCACAGAGCAGTGCTTCCTAATTTATGGGTTGCGGCCCACCATTGGGAAGCAAAACTGGGCCACTCCCCTCAAGGGAGGAGCACCTCAGCAATCGCGGAGGCCTGGGCACCCAGTGCTCCTTTAACATAACTGGTGGGTTGGGGGGGGGGCTTCTGGAGGGTTGGGGAGGCTCTGGCTGTGGTCCTCCCTTGAATTTTCCCTCCAGTGAGGCCCACAGCAGAAATCCATTTGGAATTGTAACTCATCAGAACAGTAATACTGACAATACCTATGTGAATGATCTAGGACCCTGTATCATTGCCATTGTTTCTAACCAATGGCAGGCCAATTGCAAAGAGGGGAATAAACAGCTGTAGGCAGATACTGAAACCAGACAGGCCCACCATTACAAGTGGTCTCTTTTACAATGACAAAAGCACTTCTAGAGGTTTCGTAATGAATGGTATGACTTCCACTTTATAGATGTTAGTGTGTGATTGCACTTCACAGTTGCTTTCTATAAAAATTTGTCATATGGAGCAACAAGCCCCTTGCCAAGATGTTATTTAGATCAGACGAACACTTATAGGTATATGACTCTGGTTCCATTTTTCTTTTCTTTTTTTTCTCTACATCTTTTTTATACCTCACCCAATAAATCTTTTATCAAGTGATACCTAAAGCTTCGGTTATTTTAGAGATGTTTTATGGCAGGTTTTACAGCTGAATATCTCCAAAAGAGCTATTTTATCACTACTGGGTTTGGTTTTTTTTTTCTCAGATGTCTAGTGATATAAGTTCTTTTTTATATTAAAAAAATACGTGACAGAATGCCATATAAACTGTATCTTTGAAGACATGCTGGCTTTGTCTCACAACACATTCTATTCTTCACAATGTCCATTAGGGTACATTTATCTTGATCCATGGTGGCTTGGAAAATCTGCAATGAGATCCACATCTGATCTGGGTAGAGATGTGGTAAGCATTCTATCAGGGGAGCTCCAAACTGCCCTGCTCAAACAATTGCAAGCAGAATAAAGGCAAACCCCAAAGTGCCTGCAGCCGTTTGAACCTTCACAAGTGAATTGGCCACTCCCAGAAAGTTCTTTTTCATTTGATGCTTGGCAAATGTTTGCAAGCTTTGTCAATGCTCCCAAAGGTTCAACCTTTTTTGGGGAGGGGGCGCAAACTGGAGGCTTTTCAAGTAATTCAGTTTGTGATTCACTGCAGTTTGAATGTTGGGAACATTCATATGACTCATGCAAAAGTTCAATTCCATTTCAGGTCAGACACTGAAGATGTCCAGGCTAGATCTGAGCTATACTGTATAGTGACAAAGCTGGATAAGGCACGGAAAGGGTCATCCAATGAAGCTGATTGATTTAGGGCGCAATCCTATAATGGAAGTTGGGCCAATGCAATGTGCTTGCGTCAGGCTGACACAGGGGTGCCAACCAGCACCCCCCATCAGTGCTAGTGCCGTTGGGCCAACACTAGTGGCAGCGTCGGCCAAATGGCACCAGGCAGAGGCGCTGAAGCACAGCTCCCGCACCAGCCAAACTCAGCTGGTGCAAGAGTGGTTCTGGGTGGGGGGAGGGAGGGAGGGAGGAAGTGGACGGGGGGTGGGAAAGCTGGTAGGTGTGCCCGGCTGTCCCCCCGATTTGGGCTGCGCGGCTTCTTCAGCTTTGCACTTGCTATACAGCAGGCCCAGATCCAAGCAATCCATTGGGAACTGCTGGTCTAGTATAGAGAGTCCTGTTCTTTATACAGGTGCATCTGCAGTAAAGCTCAATCTTCCTCCTATGCTCACCTGTGAGCTACCTTTTTCACCCAGTACTGTCACTCCCATAGTTAAGCCCAGGCTCAAATGAAGCCTGTGTAGATTCCCTGTAATTGTGGTATGAGTTGAAGCACTGCAGTATTTATCAACCAACAAAGCCTGCATAGTTTTGGCTCACAATCCTACTTACTAAATGATTTGGACTAGTACAGCAGTTCCCAATGTGGTAGGCCATGACCCACCATAGGGAACTAAAACTGGGCCATTCCCCCTTCCGTGAAAACTGGACCTGCACTCCTACAGCAAAGCAGAGCAATTTTAAGCATCAGGGAGGCCCAAAGAAGGCACTGGGCACCTCCCAAAGCCCTCCCAAAGCCAGCATGACCCCCCAGGTATGACTAAAAGCCCCTGAGTGCCTGCAGGACCACAATTGCTGCAGGCTCAGTGGGGCACCCACCCCAGCTCCAGTCTGAGTAGGACTTTGGGAACTGCTGGACCAGTATGTTAGAGAAATGCTCCCTTGATAGCACATATTGCACACACTGGGGTAGTTTTGTTTTTTGTTTTAAACACAGCAAGTCAAAAAAGATTAATGAAGCCAAGGATCAATTGAATTTGGACTAGCATCTGAAAAGCTAAAATATGTGTATGGGTAGTAATAGCGACAGGGCTTCACAAACTGTGTCCCACCAAGCTAAAATATGTGTATGGGTAGTAATAGCAACAGGGTTTCACAAACTGTGACCTACCAAACTGAAATATTTGTATGGGTAGTAATAGCGACAGGGCTTCACAAACTGTGTCCAAGCTGAATATTGCCCGGCAACAATGTTCAGTGGTCCACCAGGATAAAAAAAAAAAAGAGTCCTTTTTGTTTTTGCTTAGCTGGAACTGCAGCGACAGGAGGGTGATCATGCACAAGGAAAGCCACAATTCCTGCTGATGGATTGCATTTAGCTTGTTGGGTTTCAGATAGTGACAGCTGTAGACATCAATCTATGAATGACGGGGAAAGTGCACCTGCTTCTGATAAAAAGCATCTTTGGCTTTAATGGTCGTAGAGGGACAATCACTGCCTAAGTTATCTCTGCGTTTGTTCCAGCAGATGGCAGCCTCTCTTTTAACTACAGATATTCTTTGGTGTTTCCCATTCCAGTAATATTCCCCACTTATGCAGCTGAACCAGAAGCCGCAATAGTGTAAACACACCCACATTGTTCTGTCTCTTGAACCCTTTCTTCTGCTCTGTTTTCTTGAATCAGTATCTATTGTGCTGGGTAACAAACAGGTAGCCTTTTTGGCATGGAAAACTAATTGTCCTATAGTTTCACTATGTTCCTTTAAGATATTTCCTTTGTACAGACACAAAACATTTCAGCCTTGCAAATGCTTTTCCCCAAAGGTACATTCATTTAAAAAGGAAATATTTGTATTGCCCGATTTTTTGTTTTGTTTTGGGATTTAAAAAAAATAAATTGCAGAACATACAGGATTTTTTAATTGCGCATACTCTATAGCACTCAACATTTTAATTCTTACTTCCTCAATAAAAATATTGGAAATGTTCCAGCTTTCCATTAGCACTTCTAAAATAACTGTTAACAATATTTTATCCAGACTCAGAAACTTTACAATTAATTTTGGAAAAGTCTTCAAAGACTATTGACTAAAATATATTCTGTAAAATTATTGGATGTTGTTCAATACAGTTATGTGGTTTTCATATTCAGTAAATGTGGTGCATGAAGTTACTTAGCAACCCGAAAGACCAGCCTTATATTTCAGACATTCCAAGTTTTTAGACATTTGTTGTATTCCATAGATTTTGTGCTCCAGTTTGTAAATCAATAGATATATTATTTATTTTTAGATCACTTTTTTAAAGTCTTGTATACCTCGGTGCGTCCTGATAGAGTGTCATTTTGAAAAGTGGGTCCCGCTGCTAAAAGGTTTGAGAACCACTGCACTACTGTTATATGGGAGGGGATCCTTCGGATACTTTGGTCCTCAACAGCAAAGGCATTAAAGGTAATATAACCAGTGCTTTTAATGGCAGATGGAAAAGGACCACCAGTCAGTGCAGTTGACATGGCAACAGGCCATATTGTGATCAGATAATCACAATACCTGGAATGGGTTAGAACATTGGCAGTGGCATTCAGCACTAACTGTCCAAAGGGCAGCCCCACATGGAGTGCATTACAGTAATCCAGCCTCAATGTAACCAATGTATGGTAAGACTGACTGGCCCAGGAAAGGACCAAAGGACAGTATAGCAAGTTTGAAATCAATGTTCTACCATCCCTTCCTTTTCCTGGTCAATTCCTAGTAATTAAAAAAAGAAAAGAAAGGGGGTGAAACAAGCATAAGCTGTGATTCCCCCAGCAAGGCTTCTTCCACTGCCACCTAGTCCTACAGCGAAAATGTCTTCCCCTCATCTATTTTATACCAAAAGATTCTGGGTGCAATCCTAACCTGGAGTTAGGCCAGCCCAGTGTAGTTAGGCCAGCAAAGTTTGTCCAGCACAAGCATCACTGTAAAGAATGTTTGGACCACTCTCGGAGTCAAAGAGGCCAGCAAACAGACATATGCCATCCTCCCTGACTCCAAGAGTGGTCCAAACGTGCTTTACAGTGGCCCTTGTGCCAGCCAAACTTTGCAGGCCTAACTGCGCTGGCCTAACTCCCCTCATGCAACCATTAATTTATCACTAAGAAAATGCATGTGGGTGTTTGCTTAAAACCATTATTTGAATTTAAAATTAGTTTGCTCCATTTACTTCAGTGAGATTTGCTCCTTCTAGGTCCAAGTCATTTGGCTTAACTTGGCTGTCATCTAACCTGCCAGCAGTCCTGGAAAAGAGAAGGATTACACTAGGGTGAGATGTCCCACAACTTTCCAAAAGGACTGTAATCCTCTACAACCCAGGTCTTCGTCTTGTCAGCCAGCAAGGAATTGGACGCCTTTCACAAAAGCAATACAATAACACTGCAGGCAGCATATTTCTGAAGGACTACCCCACAATTGAAGCAGCGTTCGGAATCTAAAGGCCCAAGTCAAGTGCTCTCATGCAATGATAAATGCAAGTTTGGGGCAGAAGTACCGGGTTGTCTTCTGCAGTGGAGTTTCTACGACACACGAAATAAAGGAGCATGTTGGGGCCCATTTACAGGGAACATGCACATGACATCACTGACAACCAGCTAACAAATGTTCTCAAAGCATCCAAAGTATTCAAAAGCCAAGAAATAAATGGCTCTCAAAGTATGTCCGTATATCTTTTTTCCTTTAGTTCTCAGAGGAGGGATAATTGCTTTGTGGCCAAGTGCTTTGCATGTGAAGAGTCAAGGGCTCCATCTCTCTGGTGTCTCTGGCTAAGGACTCTCAAGTAGTACATTAGGATAAGCTGGATAGGACCTATTTGAAGTCCTCAGAGAGCTGTTGCCAAATAAAATAGAAAATTTCATGGGAACTATCCAGTGGTGCAATTCAAATGAATTAACAATCGGTTCTATGACGTCATAGCCGGAGCAAAAAAAAACCCCGAAGCCAGCTGAGGTAAGCGAGTGGGCGGGGCCCGGCCATTTAACAAAGGTTTCTATAGAACCTGGGCGAACCCCCTGAATCTCACTACTGGAACTATCCCACTGTATCATGGGTCCCACCATGGCTTCAGTCCTGATGGGGGGAAATGTGGTGTGAACGTCTCTCATGTGACCTGGGACTTGGGCAGCCCAATCCTGAGCTGCCCGGCTCCCAGAGGAGCAGCAGTACCAAAATGGCTACTGTTCCATCCTGCCGGAGCCGGAGCAGCCACAGGTGTCTCCTCAGGGGAAGGGAGCAGCCCCCGACTACACAATGGAGCTACTCAAATCCCAACAGCTATTTTGCTGGTGGAGACTGGAGCAGTCCTGTGTTGGGCATCCAAGCCTGACACTGGAGTTTAGGATGAGGTGGCAAGTGACATTGTCGGTCCCACCCACCCCTCTGGGGGCCATTCCTCGCCTCCCAGTTTCACCTTCCCCCACCTTCCCCATCCCTTCCCCCCACCCCGAAAAGCCACTCTGCCAGCCTGCGGAAGCACTTACTGTGGTCAGCAGAAATGCAGCTGGTCCAAAGCAGTGAGACTCTGCAGCAGGGGTGCAGGCCCAGCGTCAGCATTAGGGCCTTCAGCGGTGCCACAAATGTGCTTTATGGCACATTCGCAACACTGGAGCCAGTGGTAACAGCTTACCACCAGCATCAGGATTGGGCCCTGAATGTACTAGAATAAGATAGGAAGAAGTGGTTTTGCCACAGCTGCTGTACCACTGAAAGCATCAAAAGGGGCCCGAGTCGCGTGCTGAGAACTGATTCTTCCCTTATAGGAACTGTGTGGTTGTGAGCTTATCCTTCTTCCATCCTTCACTACTTCAGGAAAATAGAACACAAGAAGATCACATGGGAAGTGCCAATAAGGGGCATACCCAGTGGTGTCATTCAAATGATTTAGGAACAGGAACTCACTTTTGATTGGCACTTGTTGGGAACCCGGAACCAGCCACGGAGCCCGTTAGGATCCGGAACGCCCGTTCTGGTCCATTCCCCCTGAATGACATCACTGGGCGTACCTCATGCCCTTTTAGAAGAAGCCACAATCCTTACTGCTTGACATATGATCTAAGTGGCCTCCCAATCATCTAAAACAGGGGTCTCCAAACTATGGCCTGGGGGCCACATCAGGCCGACCACAAGATTTTATCCAGCCCGTAGCAATTTTTCTTTTGTGAAAGCATTTGGCAACGTTTGATATTTTTACCCATTATATATCATCTCTCAGTTTAACCGTGGCACTGTTTCATTGTCTGACTTCTCCTTTGTTCTGTATCATATCATGCTGAATACAAAAATGTAAATGTTATTCATTCATTTAAATTTCATTCATTCATTTATAAAACGGATGTTTTTGGCCCCCCAAAATGTGTAAAATATACTATGTGGCTCTTAGCCTCATATTAAAAGGTTTGGAGACCCCTGATTGAGATGCCTGCTAGTGTCCCAAAACAGTATGGGATGGAGCCACGAAACCCAGAAGGAGAGCCAAATTGGGAATGATGATCCTGTCCACCACTCTTTTGTAGGGCACCTGGGATGTATCTCAGACATAAAATTGCACCCTTAGCTTTGGAAATATATTTCATAAGGACATTTTTTTTTATCAACCTACCAAGCTCCAACTTGTTTCTTACATAACTGACAATAGCCACTTTCACTTTGGGTGTCTTCAGGAGAAAAGTGAGATCAGATTCAATACATAAATATTTTAAAGTTCTAACAAAAAGAAGAATCTGTTTCAGTAGTTTCATAAGCTGCTCCTTTGTAATTCTTGCTTAATATGTCTGGAAATAAAACTTCACTTTTCTTTTCGACATTGCAAAAACAAACACATGTATCTTTTTTTTTTAATTTTTCCAGATCTGGTTCGTTAACCTTTTTAGATGTAACAGATGATAGGAAAGCAACAGTAATCACACATGTACTAAACTTTGCTGGAAGCTATGGAAAAATACATCTTATTAAGAGCAGCTCTTTTATGCTTTCTCCCTGTTCCCTCTCCTAGGTCACCAGCTGAAGACACAAGCCAACATGAGGGCCTCAGCTTGCACTGGGGAAGTCTTTCATCTATTGTGTGTGTTGGACAAATAAATGTCCTTCTCTGTAAACAACTTTGATATCCTACTCACCCGGATCCGCTACTTTTGTACCACTCATCTGTACTTCAGAACATAGATGAATCGTCTGTTTTCTGTTGAATGTTAGTATAAAAATTGTGGCAAATAACCTGGGACAATCCAGCTGATGGACAGGATTCTCTGTAGTTATTTCAGACCTACAGATGTCCACTGGGAGCACAATTGGTGCTGAGCTTTGTTTATTTGGGTTTGGAAACAGAATTGTTTGGAACATGCAATCACCATATGTCTTGGTCATTTTTGTGGCGGGCAGCATACCAGGTTTCCCAAATTCTCACAGTGCTGAAAAATGTAACCACCAGAAGATGGTGCAGCTAACAAAGAATGCCTTCTTCAGCTTCTGGGGGTTGTGGGGCAGATTCTGGACACACACTTACATTTGAATGCTGTAGATCAGTGTTATTCAAACTGTGGGTTGGGATCCACTTGGTGGGTCGCGACCTGTTGACAGATGGGTTGCATAAAGCTGGGAGTATCCATCTTGGAAACTGCAGACCTTACTCTTGTTATATTCCTTTTGTGAGTGTTAACAGTTTGAATTTTCAAGTGAGGGTTTTTTTAAAAAAAAAAATTGTTTGTCGTTCAGAGTTCTTACATAATATGTTGTCCTAATTTTGCTTTCTGTCAGGGATGTTTCATGGTTGTACAATTGCTGCAGTCCAAGAATGCCAATTTGCTGCCAGGGAATTAGCTAGACTAGAAGATGCTGCTCTTGTGACCCAGCCCATATGCAGAATACCAGATTTCCTGGGATTCCAGGGGATTCTTAGGTACGTTGGGCTCTACAGTAGGACAAGCAGGGGAAGGATAGAGGAAACCTGTGTGTGTGTGTGTGTGTGTGTGTGTGCACGCGTGCGCGCGCACGCATGTTTTACTTGTGGTTACACTGTACTTTTTTGTTCTCTCTGAGCCGCCTTGGGCATTTGCTTCGGCATGAGAAAGGCGGGGTATAAATTTTTCAAATAAAATAATGGATAGGCATAAGTAGTGTTACTGGCCCACCCCTTCTGCTTCCACCCATGGAAGGAGTTCAACATCAAAAGGGGTGGAGTAGGAAATGGCAGCATTTGGCTCAGCTGAGAGGCCACTCAGCACTTGGGACTATGGTGCAGGATGGGTTTATTCTTGAAGACAGTGCATACTGTGCATCACTCTGGCTGATTCCGTTCCCCCTCACTTGTCCCTTCTTCATCCCCCAATGCATTGATGTATTCTGGGGCAAGCCTGGTGCATTCTGGGCAAGGGTCTTCCTGCAATCGGGAAGAGGCTGGAAGAAGCCAGTCTGGAGTCCTGCAAATGCAGTGAAAGCACTGCACAATGAACTGGCAAGTTACTAGGGGTTACTGAGTACTGGCAGTTACTATTTAAAACATACTTTCTGGACACGTTTGAAATGAGTCCTCTGTATCCGCAGCATCCGCCGATGTCTGAAACTGTGGATACTGAATCTGCATATACCAGGGGATACCTGTACATGAGCTTAGTATTTACATGAAGCTGAAATTTGGGATGGAGGTCAATATGGAGGTTCTCTGAGTCAATGTCCTGATACCTAAAACCACCTTGAGTCTATGAGAAAGGCCATATATAAATACTATAATAAATACATGAGTACAATGTGGGACAAAATGCCATATTAGCAAAGGTTTGCCAATCACTTAAAGAGAGGGGAGTCTTTCAGAACAGATTTCAGACCTTCAAGAGTTTGTCCCTAGCCTGGCTTCAGTGAGCCGTCTTTTTGCACATCATCAAATTACAGATGTTTGTGCCAACTCTGAAATTCTCTACAACTATCAAGGTCATCTAGTCCAATCCCTGACAATTAAGCAGGGTTTTGTTGTTGTTGTTGTTGTTGTTTAATGTATGGCCCATGGAGTGCCAGATGTTTACCCATCCTGTCTGTTCACTTGTTGAAAGAGGGAAATAACACATAGTCTCTGCGAGCGGCAGACCTCGTTAATTGCGGCTGATTAACAGCTGAGCTTCGGCTGCCTTGTGTGAGGGGGAGTTGTGCCGAAGTTCAGCCGCTTCTCTGGTGGGAGCAGGGAAGCCGCTTATCAGCCAGCAAGAAGACAAACGGGTGGCCAGAAAGAAGGACTAAATCCAGAAAGATCCATCTGTGTGTGTGTAGTTCTTGAAAGATAGAACATTTCTGTATAAATTGTAAAAACCTTCGGGTTTCTGAATAAAGTCTGCCCATGTAAACCGCCTTGAGTTATAGTCATTAGAGAAATCTGGTGACCTAAGAAAGGCGGTATATAAATCCAAGTATTATTATTATTATTATTATTATTATTATTATTATTATTATTATAAACCTTGGTAACTATTAGAAGCAAGGTACACCAATTCTCATTCAGTGGGTTCCCACCTTCATAGAAGCACTACTGCTAAAACATATCTAATATCCAGACTCTGTGAAGCAGAATAAAGTTCTCAAAGAAAAAAGAGAATATTCCCATCCTTGAAGATCAATGCAGCTCACCCTCTAATAGATTTATTTCAGCTGGGAGGCTTTCTTTTCTCTTGAAAAGTAAGTTTTCCAACACGTGATGGCCCACTCAATATATTCTACAGATCAGTGGTTCCCAAACTGTGGGTTGGGACCCACCAGTGGGTGGTGAGCCAATTTCAGGTGGGTCTTGAAGCACCTAGAGCTACCATATTGAAAATATGGGAAGATAGGATGATGGAAATTGGGACGGTTGTTTTGCTTGTGTCAAGGTTATACATAGGCTTTTTTCTTTCTGATTCACTTTGCTATTGGAAAATGGCTGAGAAATAGCCCAACTTATTGCTGTATTCTTAGGAAAGCAGCAGGCTCCAATGTCGCAATGACTGCATTTCTGGCCATATCACTTCTGGTGGGTCCCAGACAGATTGTCATTCTAAAAGTGGGTCCCAGTGTTAAAAAGTTTGAGAACCACGGCTACACATGTTTATCACTTCATGACTACAACATGAAGTGATGACTCGCATTGTGAACGAGCCAACACAGAACATCACAGTTAGAACTTTCATATCACTTCACATCACCTTATAAGCACTTGTTTTTCTATGGAGTCACTTCACAGATTCAAGTGATGAATTATTGCAATAACAAACACATGTGTGAACTAGCAATACCATGTATCAATGGGTGAACTTCTTTCAATTTGCTTGGGAACTAGGTCTGCAATTATGGGCATCTTTAATGGAATGCTTGAAAATAAAACTTCTTAAGATGAGTTCTACATAAATGAGGTCACCCCGCATACATAGTGCCATACAGGGCCTTGAAATCAGGCACTATGGTGAAATCAGGCACAGGGTAGAAGAACTGTAGTTCTCAACACCAACCACAGTAAAGTTATTTATACATTCACAGATTATTAGCAAGTTTCATTGGAGGGTTCAGACCTTGAAGTTCTGCCTGCATGGGTTCCCTACTGTGGACCACTCACAAATTGTATTCCATGGGCACAAAACAAGACCCTATGGTGCCAAGATACAAGAGTCAATGCCATACGCACATCCACAAAGCACCCTGAAAAGTGAGGGAGATGAAACACGTAAGCCAGACATTCTCTTTATCTTTTAGAATTTGCACTCTTGGCACTCTTCACATGCTCTTTGTGAAGATGAGGTTGGGGCTGTAGCAAAGACCAGATATCACTTCTCCTTCTTGGGATAGAAGATCAATTTCTGTGCAAGCCTAGGCACTGCAAGTATCATGCAAGAATCCCAAATTTTGTAATCTCAACTGCAGTTCTGTTCAGTCCCATTCTTAATTCAGCTGTGCCTCACTAAGGGTGCAATCCTAACCTGGAGTTAGACCGGCACAGTTAGGCCAGCAAAGTTTGGCTGCCACAAGGGCCACTGTAAAGTGTCTGGACCACTCTTGGAGCCAGGAAGGATGGTGCACATCTGTGTGCTGTGCATCATGCTTTTCGGTGGCCCTTGTGATGGTCAAACTTTGCGGGCCTAACTGTGCCAGCCTAACTCCAGGTTAGGATTGTGCTCTAACTGACTTCAGCCTAGGTCTTGGCTTCATGTTCCTTCTTTCATACCAAGTGTTGAATACTGATGTGTGAAATAACATTTTTGTAGCATAAATGTTTTGAAAACGGTATTTTCAAGGCTTTTGCAATGAATTGCATAAATATAGCATAACTCCCATGGCCCTGTTCTCTTGTCCAAACAGAATTATAGAAGGCATGGAGCTTTCAGGCAATGACTTGTTCAAGTTAATTCAACACTGAAGACAATTTTCTTCCTAAGGAGCAGGGTTCCCCTCCCCACCTCCCAATGGAGTGATGTTCCACCATTCACTGTTACACCTGATGTATCTTGACCACCCTTGGCTAACTAGTATGTTCTTTTATCACCTTGGCTGCACCAACTGGCCAACTTATTTTGACATCATTATGCCAAATAATGAATCTCGTGCTGTGGGTCTTTAACTCTGAAAGTCTACTTCAGATTCAATTAAATTTCTCATAGTAGGCAAAAGGCCATTGGAACGTTGTTTTTTCCTTCATTTTAATGGGCTTTGGCCTAGAAGGCTAGTGTTTTAGTAGTTTATCCAGCATAATAGAGGCCTTTAAAGCTTCCCCCTTGAGATCTCACTAGCTATAGCCTCCCACCGTCGGCTGGGGTATGATGAAAGTGCTACATATTTCTAACTCTGGACAAAAATATTGAACTGCAAACAGGGTTTCCCTCTGCCCAAGTAATTTTAAAGTAATGAAAAACCAGTGGATAGCCAACATTCATGGCCAAGACTTGAGAAGTTGAGCAAAAAAGTTGTTGCAGTTCAGAGCTCAGAGATTGGGCTTGAGTCTGGACATTCTGCCTTCCAGTTCTTCCTTTATCAGAGAAGGCCGAGCTAGCATTTCTTCAAGGTTTTTAGAAAATGAGCAGTAATCAGAGAAGAACTCAACTGCAATCAAAGGTTTGCCATTATACATTCAGGCCGCAATCCTAACCTGGAGTTAGGCCGACGCAGTTAGGCCAGCACAGCTTGGCCAGCACAAGCGCCACTGTAAAGCATGTTTGGATCACTCTCAAAGTCAAGGAGAATGGTACACATCTGTGTGAAGATCCAAGGAGACCACACGGCCCGAATCGAGACTGTGCGACCACCTGGGCGGGCCTAGGATTCGGCCTTATGGCCGAATCCAGAGTCCGCCCTCATCTCGCCCTCGTCCCGCCCACATTCCACCCTCCTCCCACCAATCCCAAGCCCGCTCCGTTATGGCACCTCCCTCATGCTGGCCAACTTCGGCTGCTGCAAGGGAGGCACTGGGCGGGTGCAATGGGACCACCACTGCCTACAGTGCCGGTCCCGTTGCCTTAGTGCTGATGCAGGGGTGCCAATCGCGCTGCCGTGTTGGCGCTAAGTGCGCAGCGTCGACGCAACCCTGTTGTGTCAACGCTGCGCAAGGTATAGGATTGCGCTATGAGAGTGGTCCAAACGCGCTTTACGGAGTCCCTTGTGCCAGCCAAACTTTGCTGGCCTAACTGTGCTGGTCTAACTCCAGGTTAGGATTGCGCCCTCAATTTATTAAAATTATATTCCTCCTTTCCGTTGATGCATTCAAGGCTGCTATTATATAGACCTATTAAACTAAATCAATACAAATGAAATCTGTTTTTTTTTGTAAGTCACCATGGACCATTTTTACAGCAAGGGTAATAAATATATAAGCCAGATAAATAAAGATGTAATAAATGCATCAAATATATATAAGAACCTAACGTTGACAACAGTCCTAAATGTTGCCTCCATAACAGATGGATGGCCCCTGCTTCTGTGGTTAGTTGATGTTCCCTGTGCCAGCAGTATTAAAACCATGAACTCACTGGGTGGCCTTGTCAGTTAGTCTGCCATCCACAATGTGAATGGGGGGGAAAAATTACAGGCCATCCTTGCAGAAACTCTGCAAAACATTGAAAGGTACTATACAGCTATGCAGTGTCATTATGTGGCCTCATTGTGCAGCCTTGGACAAGTCACCCACTTCCAGCCTCAGGCTTATATTTGTAAATAGAAATGCCAATGAGGCTCCATAGTGGGGAAGTGGGAACAAACATGGTAAAGCTCATAAAGGACATTGCAAAGGGAAAAAATTAATCCAAACAGCCACTGTTAATGGCCACAAAGCTGTTTGAGCCCAGTCTTATCCCCCATCATAATTTAGCATGCAGCTACACCAAAAAGGCACATGTTGCATGCTATGGGGGGGGGGCTAAAAACATTCTCTCTCCCCCTCTCCGCTCCCAGTTACTCCCCACCCACACCCCCTCCATGCCACCTTGCCTGCAGCAGAGCAGGTCACTGTCTGCCGTTGTAGCCAGTAAGCAATGCTGAGGCTTTGCTTTTCCCACAAGGGCTGGCTACATCTGCAAGGGAGAGGAACAATTTATACGGCAAGGGAAGTCTCCTTGCAAAACTTAGCACTCTGCCCCACCCCCATATAGGAACATTACTGTGGTGGCTTGACAATGGCCATCAGTCGCATGCTGCAAGCATCATCAGAGGCCTCTTGACACCCTGCCCTGCTGCTATAACTCAGGGGAGAGGATCGGGCTGTGAAATCATTAAAAGCAAAATCCAATCACTACTTGGCCTTCTCCTTGTCACTTGCCTTGCAGGTGCGACAGGTGAGGCAGAACCACCCCACTGGTATTCTTTGAAAAGTGCCACCACTGCTGCTGTGGTGGCTGTGATCCCGCAAACACAACCCACGAGCTTCGCAGAGCTCAGAGGTTGTTGTAAGCCTTTGCGTAATCGGTGGCAGCCCTTTTCAAAGAACTCCAATGAGGCAGTCCTGCCTCACCTGCCACCCCTGCACTACACAGTCCCTGCCTTCTCAGCAAGAATGCCAGTAGGATATATTTCCCTTATTATCAATTATTTTTCCTCATCCTTTCAAGTTAGTTTTTCACTGAGATGTCAGGGTCCTGCAAGGTCAGACCCACAAGTGGCCAGCCAGAGGGATTAGAAGAAAGTGTGTTTCCAGCGGCCCAGGGGCAAAAGGCAAACAAGAGGTCCAGTCCCAAAAGCAGAAACCAGAAGTCAAAAAGAAGTCTAGACGAGAAGTGACTAGAAGTCACTCCAGGAGAAGACCGTTCTTATACCATACCCACTTCCCACTGACCATGAGCACCATGACCAGGCGCAACCACCATGTGCTTGCACTTTACCCTGTCTTTCTCCATTATTCTTTCTCCACTCTTTGACGGTTCCAGCTGGCTGTCCTTTATGCATATGCATACAGAGAGTGTATAAATGGAACACTTTCATAAGCATGCTTCATAAGCCCCTGCTAAGTGGGTAAGAGGCACTTTTTCCAAGTAGTGTCCCTCTTGGGGGGGGGAGTAATTGTCCCTCTTCTCCCCTGCGCAGTGTCTTTTCTAGGGACTGTCGCTGGTGGTGGTCTGCATTTTTTAGATTGTGAGCCCTTTTGGGACAGGGGGCCATTTAACTTATTATATGCCTGTAAACTGCTTTGGGAACTTCATGTTGAAAAGCACTATACAAATACTTTTTTGATTGATTGATGTTGAATTTCCAACAATATGGACAGAGTTTGGATAGACGCACTCTCAGTGCCAGATTTCCGGGGACCCTGGAGCAAGCTTCAACGCTGCCCCCCCCCATGGTGTCCCTGCTCACTTCCTGATAACACACTAGGTCAGCTATTTGCAACCATTGGGCCACAGCACCATGGTGTGCAGGTGTGCTGCAAGAGTTTGGGGGGCAGACATTTATTAGTAGGACCATTGGAGGATATGAGCACGGGTAGTGTGATGGGCCTTATCAATTGTGTCTCCCCCCCCCCCAAAAAAAAAAAAAAAACACCTGATAATACCACTGGGCCGTGAGATGCAAAAGCTTGAAAATTGCTGCATTAGACCTACCACGGACACCAATACTGAGGTTAACCAGCTAGGTGTGTCCCCTGATGGGCATGAGCCGGAGTCCAAACTGACCGCCCCCTGGCGCCACCCCTGGATAGACGTCCTCATCATTATATGCAAAAAATAATTAGCACTGTGTGGAAACAGAACAAAGCAAACGCTCTTAGCATACCAATTTACAACTGCTGGGGCTTAGATTTTCCATCCCTGTCTGCACATTAGGCTAAAGCCAGAGAGGTGATGTGGGTGGAATGCTGGGTCTGCCTGTGGAACCCTCCGCTCAGCTTAGCTGTGAAGCTCCCTGGGTGGCCTTGGACCCGTCTCCGTCTCTCCGTCCGATAGCACAGGGTGGGTGTGAAACTGAAAACGCCGCTCTGAGGCGCTTGGTCGAAGAACCGCATACAAATGTTGCACCTAAAGCAAACGATGCAGAGTTGGACCTGAAGTTGACCACAAATATCAACACAGACCACAACACGTCTTGTTTCTACAGCTGCAGAACGTACCTAGCTTGACATCACAGATTTGTGGCTTAATACAGTGCTAGTGCAGGACAAATAAAACAGCACTATGTCAAAGATCCTAAAGCCTTTTACTCAGGGGGATTAATATAATGCCGTAATAGGCTCTATGCTGAGAACCCATCTGACAGTGTCATCTTTTGTCCCGGAAATGATCGTCTGTATCTCTCTGTATGCTTCATGATTCCTCAAAATATTAACATGATTTGCTTGAGTGACTTCATTGGATCAACTGAACTAACACAGCAGTTAATTCTCTAGTTCAATGTTTCTCACAATGTGGGTTGGGACCCACTTCAGGTCAGAACCTGATGTCAGGTGGGTCACAGAAAGCTGGGAGCTGCCCTCCTGGAAGCTGCAGACTTTACTCTTGCTATATTCCTTTTGAGAGTGTTAACAGTTTGAATTTTCAAGTGTGGGTTTTTTAAAAAAATTTTGTTTTTAGTTCAGTGCTTTTACGCAATAGCTTTTACATAATATTTTGTCCTCATATTGCTTTCTGTCAGGGATGTTTCATGGTTGTGCAATTGCTGCAGTCCAAGAATGCCAGTTTTCAGGAATGTCATTTGATTATGTCACAATAACGGCACTTCCTGCTTGATATGTCACTTCAGGAAATGACATCACTTCCAGGTTAATGACATTTGCAGTGGGGTGCGACATGTGTGCCATTCTAAAAAGTGGGTCCTGGTCAAAAATGCCTGAGAACACCTGCTCTAATTTTAAAAGACACTGGCAATGAATCAAACAGAAGAGGGATGCAGGCACTTCTGAGAAGTTTGATCTTGTGAAATAATTGGCTCCAACATAATGAAATCTTTGGAGCAGGTGTGGGTAATGAAATAAGATGCTACAACAAGGGGCAAATGGTATGGGTCCCAATCAACTTTAGATTCTCAAACTCAGAAGTCATTTTAAATAAATAAACATTCATTAAACATTGTGTCCTTTATGTCAAAACATCACAAAAATATTCATAGTACAGGTAAAGGATTCCCTATTCTTTGTTAGACAGCATTCCACTGGAAGCTAGGATTGCACAATTGTCATGAAGTGTATGCGTGTGACAGCCCAACCCTAATGCCTACTCAAAAGTCAGTCCCATTATAGTCAATGGAGCTTACGCCCAGGTAGGTGTGCATAGGATTGCAGCCTGAGAGAGTGGAGAATTTAGACACATTCTTTAAAGGCACAAATATAGCATTCCCCGATCTTAAAGAAACTCACTATTCTAGTAGGAACAAAATAATCTTTATATTGTATGTCTGGAATGCCTTTATTCAATGACTGTCATAAGCTATGCATGCAAAATCCATGGTACGCTTCTAACAGGAAAGCAACTCAACATTTGCCTCTTGGAAGATGATTTGCATGTTTCAGTGCCCATTAAATGCTGCCAAATTTTCTTTCCCATTCTCATGTACCATCTTACAGAACACAAACCAAGTGCCATCTGGTGCTTCTTTCATTCTTTGAGGCCTCCTTTGATCTTATGTAAACTCCAATCAGGAAAGGATCTAAGGGTCCTTTCTCCTCTTCAAACATGCGCATAACTTCCATCAATGTCAATGTTCCTGTGGAGAAAGAAATAGGAGCTGTGTAACATATACTGCACTTTTGGCATCTTTGTAGGGGGGAAATAAAATGTAAATAATTCCACTTAAGACACTTGCATGGTGTAGATACAGTGCCAAATTCTCTGCCTGAGGGTGCAATCCTAGGACGGTACTGGGCTGACACAAGTCACTTGAAAACATGCCATAAGATACTTCTGCACCAAGGAATTGGGTGCTGGGCTGGCACAGGGAGTTCCACCAGCCCAGGGATGCTGCACCATCAGGCAGGTAAGCCACCCCCACACTGGAAGAGTTCGGCCAGTGCAGGGGCTTAGGAGTGAAGAGAGAAGTCCGGAGGGGTAAAATGAGGTGGGGGAGAGCAGAGGCAGAGCAGGAGGGCATGAGTGGGCAGGCCCGGGAAGGGGGATGGAGCATGGATCCAGCCATTAGGCAGGATCCTAACCCCCACCTCCAAGCCACAAGACCTAATCCATGCACTTGGGTCTGAGCAGCCTCAAAGGGCTGCCTGGGGTTACCTCGGGTAAGGGGACAAATGTCCTCTTGGCTCACGGTGAGCTCCTGCTGCTGCCTACCCTGTGTAGGATGCAGGGCAGGTTTCCAGCCAGCCTGCTCCAACAGAGGTTAGGATTGGGCTACCCATCCCTCAGCTTCTTTTAGAAGGTCTATAAGTCATGGTAAGTCTCAAATCATGGTCCTGGAAATTAATGCAACCAACCAGCCTTTGCACAGAGTGCCCACAATTCCCTGGGAAGAGTGAATATTAAACCAGTTTATCTGTGATGTAGATACAGCCACTGAATTCACCTTCCATTCCAGTGTCCTTCCCCTGTTGGCTGAACTCAGAACGGTGTAATCAAGGAGGAGTGGCGGTCTAGCACATCTTCTACAGCAGGCGTGGCGATATCAAAAGCATCCAGGTGTTGCCTTTAAAACTTCTTTCAAAAGACCTTAACCAAAAAGAAGCATGTGGTTCAGTAGTAGGAAAACTGAGAGATGTGTCTGGGTCATATGTTAATATCTAGGCCAACGTCTTTCCCAAGTTCTGCTTGTGAGACAGTATGTAGCTCATGTTACATTAAAGACTGCAGCCCTGTACACATTTACCTGGGAAAAAGTTCAATGACTTCCTTATTTCACATATTTCAAATTATTGCAGCCTACTCCAAGAGTTTGATTGAATTATTGCAGGCCATTCCAAGAGCTAGATATTTACAAGCACAATCCTGACTTGGGAGTTAGGCTGGCACAAGTGGCACAAATCACTTGTGCCAGCCCAAGAGTGTTGCAAATGCACCATAAAGTGTGTTTGGACCACTACTGGAGTCAGGGGGACCAGCATATGAATGTGCACATGTCCTAAACGAAATACTGTATAATCAAGTAGAAATAAGTAGCAGGAGAAGAAATGAAGGAATTTAATTTTTTAGTCATATACCCTTACAGTACAAGGCATTACGTGTCTACACAGAAGTAAGCCCCATTCAGTTCAATGAGATGTACTCCCAGGTAAGTGTGTAAATGATTGAAGCCTTAGGGCCCAATCCTAAGGATGTGCTTTGCTGGCAGAACACACATTCCACTGGCATAGCATCCTTTCCAGGTGTGACAAACATGACTCCGCTGAAAAGCATGCTTTGGCCATCACCAGCACCAGTCATTGGTCACCAAATCCTTACCCTGTTCCCAGGCCTGATTCACTATCACCGGTCAACACAGACTTGTACCAACAATATCACAGAGAGCACAATCGTAGCCTGGAATTAGGCCAGCACAGCAAAATTTGACCAGCAACAAGGGCCAGTGCCAAGCATATTTGGACAACTCTGGGAGTCAGGGAGGGTGGTGCACATCTATGTGCTGGCCTGTCTGACTCGGAGAGCAGAGGCGGATCTACAGGGAGGGCAAAGCTCTAAGTGTTGCAAGAAGCCTTACCCTGTCATGTAAATCCCTCCTCTCCCTTGCTGCTGTAGCCAGTAAGCAACGCCAAGATGTTGCTTTTCCCTGTGAGGATTGGCTAACACGGTGCAGGAGAGGAGAGATTTCCAGTGCAAGGTAAGGCTTCTTGCAAAACTTAGAGCTTTGCCCTCCCTTAGCTCTGCCTCTGTCCGAGAGTGGTCCAAACATACTTTACAGTGTCCTTTTTGCTGACCAAACTTTGCTGGCCTAACTGTCCTGGCCTAACTCCAGGTTAGGATTGCACTCCAAGTTGACTGGGTCTGCAGGGGCTTACACAAAGAAAAGGGAACAAGTGTTCCCTTACCCTGAGGAGGCCAAAACTTCTCCATAGGATTCAGTGAGTGCTGCGTTGGCGCCACTGCATTGCAGCAAGGGGAGTTGCAGTGGGTTGGGCTGCGCGTGTGCAAAGGCTATTGGGACATGGATATAGGCAGTGCCATGACAAGCTCTGCACTTCAAAATTTACCACTACAACACTGGGGCCTGATCTTGAGAGAATTTTTTGCCCCAATCCTATCCCCCTCCCTCACCAGCAAAACTAGCATTGGGCCAGCAGAGGCTGCTTTACGGCGGTCATAAAGGGAGGGGGTTGAACTGGGCAGAGTGTGGTCAGAATGGGGAAAGGGTGGCCAAAATCGGGTGGTGACAGGGGCAGGGCAGATCAGGCCTGGGAGGGAGGTGGGAACAGTGGCATTGCATACCAAATCCTGAGCCCCTTCCTGGGTCTGATCCACCTTCACAGAACAACACAGGCTTGTGCAAGTGATTCAGCTGGCATAGGTCGGGCAAACCAATTCTGAGCTGCCAGACTGCC
Source organism: Lerista edwardsae (assembly GCA_029204185.1). NCBI lineage: Eukaryota > Metazoa > Chordata > Lepidosauria > Squamata > Scincidae > Lerista > Lerista edwardsae. Next base: position 4,199,121 of record JAJKFI010000012.1, read on the forward strand.
CTTATGAGTAGGGGTAGCCAAGTGGCTACTGATGCATCCCATGGCATCAAAAGTAGGAAGCGCCATGGGAGAAGGGGACATTCACTCCCTTTCCCCGTGATAAGGGTTCAGGGCGGGCAATGGGTCTACTTGCCTCTGCGCCTGCTATTTAGCTGGTGCAGAGTTGCAGTCCAACACCCAGGTCAGAATCTGGTGGCAAAGGTCACCACCGGTCCCACCCCTGCTCCACCCCTCCCCCGCCCAGGAATGCCCTCCATCCCACCTGGATCCACTGCAATGCCAGCGACTGGTACACTCACTGCCACCGGGATCACGTCGCTGCCTCTGAGCAATGTGGACTGGCATTGGCCTGGCACTGGTGGTAACAGTTTGCTGGAGATGCTTTACAGCCAGTAGTGTCATTCAGTAACAAGGAGACGGAACGCGAGGCGGGACTTACCCCTTGATTGACAGGGAGCCCGCGACGCGTCGCCGCCTGCCTTTCCGCCGCGGGGACTCCTTCCAGGTGGCGTGCCCCTCCGCGGCTCTCCTAAGCACCCCGCGCCACCCAGGCAAGCGGGCACCCCCTCCGAAGCCAGGGGTGCCCGCGCGGCGCTCGGCAAGGCGGCAACGCGTCAGAAACGGGCAGCCAATCAGGCGGTAAGTCCCACCTCGCGTTCCGTCTCCTTGTTACTGAATGACACTACTGTTTACAGCACCTTTTACAACAGTGCGGGCAGTATGCTTGAATCGCCCACGCTGTAGGGTTCAGGATTGGGCCCTAAATTGCCCTGTAGCGGTTGCTAGGGCTTACCTCAAGGAGATGTCTAGCAGCCGCCACCCCCACCCCCCCAGGATTCAGCTGAAGCCACACCAGTGCTACTGGATCACTCACCATACGGGGACTTCGTAAGAGTGGGCTGTTAATCTGGGCAAAAACTGCACTAGCGAGAACATGTTGCAATTATAAATATGAGCTTAACCCAATGGAGTCAAGAGTTCAGCAGAGGTCACAGAAGGGACTCGTATTAAGGTGGATTCATCATATCTCAATTGCGTCTTCCAATAATATCCCATTAGATTTTGCTTTGGATTTTTCAACTGTCCACTTCCAATGCAACATCACATCTCCACTTACACTCATTCCTAGCAGAGAAGAGCATATCGGAATACTTGAAAAGTTGGTGCAAGTTTGTGACCTTTGTACTTTTGAAAGTATAAGAAATGATGCAACCATGGATATTTAAAGTACATTAAACCTGAATGTCATCTAAGGTTCCAAGGTTTTGCATGATGACCCTTCAGAAAGCCTTCTTGCCTCTTTCTTTTATGTTTTGTATTGTGTGCATAATACACAGTGGAGCAGTTATAAAGATTTAATAAGCATGAGCATTAAGATGGCTCTATTACTTACAAGTGGCAAAGCCATGAGTGAGCTATGCAGTTTATCCCATGAGTACTAATAAAATCTTTATTCTGCGCCACTCACTCTATGTGTTTTGTATGTTCCACATCCTTCAGAAATGAGGTTGGGGTGTTTTTTTTTTAAGGGTTTGGGGTTTTGCTTTTTTTTTCCCCTTCAGTCCTTACATCCATCAAGCCAGGTGCTTTACTCACGACAAGTCCAACTGTTCAGAATTCAAAAAGGGAGAGAAAACTAATAAATCCACGACACCTTTTCAAATGACTTTAAATTGCTATTTAGTATATAAAAATCTCACACCTTGCTAGATGATGTCTTAGGGTTTTCCAAGGATGCGAGCATCGTTTCTTAAAGCAGGCATGCCATTATGCCTCATGGGTTACGTTTGCAGGCAGGCTGTGCAGCCTGTTAAATGTACAACTGCAGTACTGGCACTCTCGTTTTTGCAGCTGCAGAACCATTTGCCAGTCCAAATGGGCAAAGGCAGCCATGTAAATGCTCTGGCTTTCATGAATCGACAAGGCAGAGAGAGAGAGAGAGAGAGAGAGAGAGAGAGAGAGAGAGAGAGAGAGAGAGAGAGAGAGACTCTAATGCAAACACGTCTGACAAACATTGGTTTGAGATTACTTAACTGCAAGCATGCCTGTGCTTTCATTATTGTCACGTTTGTGCAGAGTTTGCATGCAATGCGATGTACACAAATGGTGCCAGCACAAACAAGTTTCCTAATTCATTGGGGAAAGTAGCTTTACACTTGCAAAGGAACGTGGAAATAATTTTCTCCTCCATTTAAGTGAATGACAGCACAATCCAAATGCTGCCCTGGGCCAGCACAAGTCCCTTGCGCTGGTTCCCGAGTGTTGTGTACATTGCATAAAGCATGTCCGTGGCTACTCTGCAGCAAGCTGGGCCAGTACAAGGACATGTGCTGGCCTAGTAGTGTCAGATCTGCACCAGGACAGGGGAAGTTTGTGCCAGTCTGGAGAGGCCGGCACAGGAAATTGGAGAGAGTGGTAGGAGGGCGGGAACAGAGGCAGGGACAGGGTGTTTCTGGGTGGAGGGAGGGCAGACTGGAGGTGGATCGAGTCTGGGAGCGAGAATCAGTCACAACAGCCCCAGCTGGATCCTAACCCCCATCCCTGCTCCAACCAGCGTCACACAGGCTGCTCAGATTTGCATAAAGGATTAAAAATCCCCTTAGTTAGAGTTGCACTCCAACCTGAACCGGGGCCCATAAATTTTTGACACCCCACCCCCAGTGGCATATTAATTTATTATTTATGTAATTATTTATTATTCATTTATTTATGTATTAAAGTATAGTACAGTATATAACTCAACTCAGTGACCAGCAAGTGCTTTTGGTAAACTGCAAAACACAACCATCCTTTCCTGATTGCCGCTAGCATTTTGTAAAGCAGTAATATACTTTCCCTTTGAATGGAAGTTCCTTTCCTACCTACCAGAACCCCAACTCTTTTGACTGCTCTGTCCTCCACAAATCCATTCATCCAACAGAACGACAATTGCAGGAGTCTTTGTCCTAGAAGACTAGACAGAGTAGTCACTTCCTATTCCCATTTGAAAATGGACATTTGGATGACAGAATCAGGACTCAGTTGCATCTCTATGGAACCAGAATTCTTGCCCAGAATTCCTGCATTCAATTGGGCACAGAAGATGTCAATCAAACTACACCAGGACTGGTGGAGGATCTCTTGGGGTCTCTTAAAATAGGAGCAATGGAAATTACATAGATAGTCTCTCCATCAGATTTGCTTCAACTAACCTCCTCTTTTTTTTTTTTTTAACCTACCAAGCCTGTGCTTTCCTGTGTGCATTTGCAAGACTGTCTCCAGCACAGATTCATGCTCTGCTGGTTATTCTTTGTTCACTTTCTGAACACCAAGAGGCTAGCAGGACCTTGCAGAATAAACACCCAGAGGTTATGTATACATCACACTTGCTGTGCATTCTGTCCTTTGCATTTGTCCAGTGAATCTAGCAGACAGAATGTGATCCGGTCAATCTACCTGAACTAAACAGTTCCACGGCATCCCCAGCCACAATGTGGATGCTTACCATTATTACTCTTGCAAAGAGTTTATGAAGGATGGTCTAGTCTTTTTTTCCCGAACACAAGCCTCCTTCATGTCCTTTTTTGACTAGCCTGAGCAATGTTGGCCCCATATACAAGTCCTTTCAGAACTCTGTTGCTGGAAGAAAAACAAGCACCTCATTTCAGAAAGACACAAGTCACAAGCTTTAGTCTATTGGCCTTGGAGCCCTGAAGGAAAGATGGGGACCTTCTGCTTATCTCCAGGGAAGTATTTTGAGCTGGCTGATTGCAAAGCCATTTGATTTGGGCAAGCTTTAAAAAAAAACCCTTTCTTCCAGACGATAAGGAAGGAAACACCTCTGTGCCCCTAGATCCAAACTGGGGGCAGCAGGAGGGACAAAGAGAAACTTGCTGCATGATGGAAGGATCTGCTTAGGTTTTCTGATACTGCAGACCAGATGGAGATCAGAAACCTCCAGGGTGTGCGTATGCATATGTTACGTTCGATAGATCAATTACATTGAATATCTTAATATGAATCTGATGAACCACAGGCTTAATCACCTCATCTGGGTACAAGTCAAAGAAATCCTCACGTCCATTGAGTTCCACTGAAAATCTACATCACAAATGGATGGACTGTCTGTTACTTGCTATTTCCTCTGAACTCTGGCCCATTCGTAGTTCTACTGAAATCTGGGGGGCTTGCTTCCAAATAGTGTGCAGGGTGATCAAAGTGTAAAGGGCCACCCAATTTTTTTTACTTCTCCCAATTCTAACATAGTCATGTGGAAGTTATTTCAGGCACATGGCTTGTGCAACATGATCATAAGCACATCAGATTCAAAGTCCCAATGACTTCAAAGAGGACGCTATATTTTTTGAGATCAGTGGGCCTCATTCCCAGATAAGTGCACATAGGGTTTGCATCAGTCACCTTTTCATGGAAAAGACTCTTGGGAAAAGGTTAGATGGTAGCACCTAGTTAGATACTTAGCACTAGGTAGCACCTAGTGGTTAGCATGCATGTACCATTTCTTGATTTTCTTGATCCCCACATTCAGTGATGTCATATAGAGGGAACGCGGGGGAACTCAGTTCCACTTGTTAAAATTAGGGCTGACTCCACCCACTTCACTTTGTGGCACTACCCTCCTCCTCCCTCCTCCTCCCCCCTCCCGATTCCTCTGCAAAGAGCTTTTCTTCTTGGTTGGCCGGCACTCAGAGGGTTATAGGGATTCCTAGAGGGGCTAAAGGGGAAGGGCTGCAGTGGGGAAGTCCCGTCCTGCACAGCCCCCTTCCTCGCTCCCTCCAGCCACACCCATGGAGTCAGCAGCCGCTCTGGTGAGTCTGCAGCCCACTGGGAGGAAGGGGCGTCCTGGGGGTGTGGTGGCAAATCAAGGGGGGCCCCAGAGGGACGGAGGGGAGCCGGGACTTTTTGAAGCTGCCTCCTGATGTGCCAGGCGTAAGCGGGCTTTGGTGTGGGGAAGCTGTCCGGAGTGGTGCCGCCCCTCAGCCCCTCAGCCTTTCTGTTCTATAGGCGCCAGGCGCTGTACAGAACCAGCTGGCTCCGCCCACTCATTGCTGATGTCGTCGCTGGCTAGAAACCAGCCACGGGTAGACCTGGGCTCTGCCAGCCTCCGGAGCCCAGGTCTACCCATAGGAACCAGCCATGGGTAGACCTGGGCTCTGCCAGCCTCCGGCTTATGACGTCACTTCCAGTGGGCAGGTCCTGACATGTGCCAATCAAAAGTGAGTTCCTGTTCTTAAATCATTTAGATGCCACCACTGCCCACATTCCCTCTCTTGGACCAGACACTGAGCAGAAGAAAACATTAGTAGTTTGTATCTGCACCTACCATCCCATATTACAAAGGCCAGACAGAGGAAGGCTGTCGAAGGAAGGAATTCTCCCAAGAGAGAGCACCGAACCCAGGGTTTCTTATTAAAAATCAAACCCATCTGCATCTACAGAGTAGCATCTGCAGAGCAATTAGATTTAACTACCCCCTGAATTGCCTGTGAACATGGACTAGGCAGGCAAAGGGCCAAAATGTTACTAGCTTATTAAAAGTCCCAAAGAAACTGAATCAAGCAAAAGGAAGGAAGAATTGTGTGTATGTGTTTTGGGGGCTTTTTTTGTTCTTTTTTTTGTTTGTTTTTTGTTTTGTTAAAGTACAAACAGACTGATGGAAAATGCCTGAGCTTAGCTAAGTAGCACAAATAAAAAGCTTGATCAATTGGACGCTGTAACCATTGATGCCCAGCAGATGGCGCTGGGATGCTTCTTAAGAAGAATGCCCACAGACTACCCCAAAGCATGGCCATGTTATACATGGGGAAGTTGGCAGGCTGGTTTGTGGTAAAGTTGGCAGAGACAGCAAAATGCATTACTAATTCCCTCATCACGTCTTACTAGAAATGGTTCCTAGTACTAGCAACTTACATTTATCCAAGGAATCCTGTAAACTTATTAGAGAGTAAGTGGCTGTGCAGTAAGTGGCTGCAGGGCCGAGTTTGGGGCTGGGAAGGGTGCCCAACAGCACCACAGCAATTGTGGCGCTGCAGGCACCCAAGGGATTGTGCCCTTATCTGATGGGTTTTGTGGCAGTGATGTCATGCAGGGGGTACGCGGGGGTACGCGAGTACCGGTTTCTAGGATTACAGCTGGCCCCACCCATTCGCCCGCCCACTCGTCGACTCTGCCCTCTGCAATGTTTGAATTTCCTGCATGTTTGAGTTGCCTGCATGTTCTCAGAGCCAGGCAGGCAGGCAGGCAGCGAGCGGAGCCTTTCCTTTCCTTGCCACTGAAAAATGAGTTGCTCTGGGGTTTTAACATGATGCCAGGCCTCCTTAACATGTTCTGGGGGTGCTGTGGAATACTGTTGCAACTGTTGGGTCAGTTTAAAATCATCTGAGGCCTCAAAAAGGGCTTTTTTCATGTCCCTTCCTGCCACGACATCACTTCCGGCTTATGATGTCACTTCCGGTGGGCGGGTCCCGACACGTGCCAATCAAAAGTGAGTACCTGTTCTTAAATCATTTAGATGACACCACTGTTTTGTGGCCTCTGGGAGGGTTGAGGAGGCCCACAGCCAGGGGGCCACCCCGGTATTTAAAATGTCTGGGTTTTTTATCAGAGCCCACTTCCATTTTTTTGCACAAAAACTGAAAGTGGGCTCTAATAAAAAATGGAGTTATTTTAAACATTGGGGAGGCTCGCAGAGGGGACTACGGTCCTCCCTAACCCTCCCACTGCAACCCTTCTGTATAAGAGCACAAGCCCCACGGTGCCTACAGCACTGTGATCATTATGGTGCCATTAGGCACCCATTTCTGGGCCACTCCCCTAAAGGGAGATTGGCTCATGTAGTGCTCCCAATGGTGAGTCATCATAACCCACCATTTGAAAAGCACTGCCTTATGCAACACCACACGCTCAGGGGTTACAGGCTTACATCATGGGCAATTAGGACATAAGGTTCAGACATAAAATATATGATGAAGCAACACATGCACTTTAAAATGGAATTGTACAGAAATAATCAAAAATTCAGGAAGTTGCATTGCATTGCAAACATGCAGGCACATTCTTCTTGGTAGACATTCCTTTGCCCTTCAAAGGCGAGTAGGCTTTCTAGCCAGCCCTCTGGTGGTGGGCCTGGGAAGTTACCAGGAAGGAATTCTCCTGGGCTTTTCCCAGAGGAACAGAACAGATGCCTCCAAAACGTCCCTTGCTCTCCCCCACCCCACTAAGCCACAGGTCAATGTGTAGCCCCACTTCTTTTGATCTGTGCAGCTGGTTTGTGTAGCAGATGGGAGGAATATTTATTTATTTATTTAAAGAAACTATAGAATTCTTTAAATAAATTAAATAATTTATATCTAATCTATTAGCTATCTATCCAATCTATAAAGTGTTTATATCCTTCAATAGGCAGGACAGAGGTATTTCTTTTGGGAGGAGACTTTGCCCCAGCAAGGGGTTGCTGATCCAGATGCTGCCACTGGGAAAAGCCCACTCCCACAAATTCTCTGCCTCTTTAGGGTAAGTTGCTTCCATAAGAAAGCCATGAAAAACACCAAGGAGCCTGCATGAAGAGACCAGGCTCTCCAACACACCAGGGGAGGCAGCTATTGAGCTACTTGGGCGTGGCTCTTTCTAGCTCTGAGTGGGGGAGAAGGTATGTTGTTTTTTAATTTGTTTCTGGAAGGCGGAGGGAAAGGGAGGGAGGGAGACTGAGCTAAAAGGCAGGGAGAGTGCGCACAGGCATGCTCTGGTGCCTGAAACCATGGATACTGGGGACACCTTTTTAAAGGTAGGGGAGCCTCAGTGGTTTTGTGGCAACAAGGTGTATTGGAAAAGGCAGGAGCCACCCTGAGGAAAGGGAGTGGTATAAGCAAAGGCCCCTTGTCCCAGATAAACCAAGGATAATAGGGTTAATCCCAGAAGGTATTTGCAAGCCTCACAGGTGCAGATGGGCGTGGCTGATGAATTAAAGCCTGCCCACTGATTGGCCTAGGTATAAAGCTGGGATGGGAGTTGGATAGGGACCCTGGGAAAGTCCTGGAGGGGGGGCACCAGGTAGGTGCTGGATGGCCTGCCTGCTGAACAGATTGCCTGAAGGAAGGACAGTTGCACTGGCCAAGGTAAGCTATTGTAGGTAGCGACTGTGGGGAACAGTTGTTTGGCTGCCACGCCCCTGGAGCCACCAGTGGAGGAAGCAGTTGTAGCTGGGACAAGCTGACTGCCTATTATATGGTTTGGTGGTGGGGTTTGTTTGGAGCAAAGCCAGTGATGAGGGCAGTCTGGAGGAGGCTGACCAGCCAGTGATCCCAAACAAAAGCTGCTGGAAGAGAGGAGGCCCAGTGGGTGAAGGAACCTCTTGCTGATCTCTGAGGCTACTCTGTGGGGAAACTAGTTAGCCTAATGTGGGCATTGAGGTCCTTGGGGAGGCCCAGCAGGGAATTTGGTGGAACCTAACTTTAAGTTCTCCGTTGCAGGATGGGATTTGGTGGAATACAAGGGAAAAACAAGAGGAAATGTTTTTTTTAAAAAGTTCAATGTTCCCGTATCTTTTTATATAATAGGTGTCCCAGTATCTATGGTATCTGTGGGTAACTGAAACCGTGGATACTGGAGCAGGGGATACTGGAGCACACCTGTATGCATATTCATGTTTCTGTGTCTCCCCTGGCCAGGACCCCATTGCCTCACACGTCCCAGCTCACTGCAGCAGAAGCCCCTCTTTCAAAAGACTGCTGCTTTTGGTCCAGGAGGGGCTTGACCCAAGGTGGCAGCACAGAGCGATGAGGCACTGAGGGAGTCCTGCCCCATGCTGGCCTGGCGGGGCCTCTGCTCTTGAATGCTGGCCCCTAGGAGTGTGTGGGCTGTGTTCCCCATTGCACTGGGATCCGTCCGCACTGCCACACCACCTGGGCTGGCTTTCCAGCGATTTGCTCAGCCACACGCCCTGCCTCCTAACTAAGGGTTTGGGGCTTTTTATCAAAGAGAGGTCTCAGAATTGGTTCTGGAAACATGTGCATAAATTGCCTGATCAGAGAGCGGGAGTGCAATTGCCTTAAAAGAATCCAGGTGGGACTAAGTGGGGCTTCAAATACTCCCTGCATCATCCCTGAGGCCATTCTCTGGTTTCCTACTCCTATATGCCTTCTGTAGAACTTGCATAGAATATAGAACAAGGCTTTGTAGATCCCAGCTGAAACTGAAGATTCTTTGGCATATTCACCTCAAAAGAAGTGCCATTTGCCTCTGTGGTTCTACTCCAAGTGAGTTTGCAAGGGTTCAAAAATCCTAATAAATATTGGGGAGATTGCAACACCTAAGATCCCCCTGTGCAGAAGCCAAGAACAGAAGAAACGAACGTGCAGATGCAACCTGCTGAATAAGAAATAACATGATCCTTAAAAAAAAAAAATGGGCCTCATCCCAGAGAGGTGAGGGACCTCAGAGGGGGCCAGAGGGACCTCATACCTATCTATATACTAGACATACATGATTGAAAGAACAGACGCTGACTTAATCATACTGCATGGATTTATCTTTTGTTGTTGTTCAGTCGCTAAGTCGTGTCCGACTCTTCGCGACCCCATGGACCACAGCACGCCAGGCCTCCCTGTCCTCCACTAGCTTCCTGAGTTCACCCAATTTCATATTCATTGCTTCGGTGACACTATCTAACCATCTCATCCTCTGTCGCCCCCTTCTCCTTTTGCCTTCAATCTTTCCCAGCATGAGGGACTTTTCTAAAGAGTCCTCTCTTCTCATCAGGTGGCCAAAGTATTGGAGCTTCAGCTTCAGCATTTGTCCTTCCAGGGAGCAATCAGGCTTGACTTCCTGGAGAATTGACCGATTGGATCTCTTTGCAGTCCAGGGGACTCTCAAGAGTCTTCTCCAACACCATAATTCAAAAGCATCTATTCTTCGGCGCTCTGCCTTTCTTATTATATGGTCCAGCTCTCACAGCCATACATGGCTACTGGGAAAACCATCGCTTTGACTATGCGAACCTTTGTCGGCAGGGTGATGTCTCGGCTTTTGATTAAGCTATCTAGGTTCACCATAGCTTTCTTCCCAAGAAGTAAACGTCTTTTAATTTCATGGCTGCAGTCACCATCTGCGGTGATCTTGGAGCCCAGGAAAATAAAGTCTGTCACTGCTTCCATTTCTTCCCCTCCTATTTGCCAGGAAGTGATGGGAGTGGTTGCCATGATCTTAGTCTTTTTAATGTTGAGCTTCAACATTAAAAGGATTTATCTTAGAGGCATGAACTTTGCTTTATTTCCCAGCTGGAGAACTATGACTTTCGATGTATCTGTGTATCCCTCGGCATCAAAGGTATAGATCTTCTTTCTCTCCGCCCCCCACCCGCTCACGCACAGCCCTGGATGCTCTGGAAAGGGCATATTGGGCAGGAAAGAGGCTACTGATGCTCCGAAGAACGTTCCACTCGGTCCTTTCCCTTGTGGGGGTTTTGTAGTTTCGCCCTTCCCTTAGGCTGCCCGCGAAGGCGCCCCCAGCAGCTGCTTAGTTCCAGGGGCGATCGTGACGCAAAGAGTTCGTGGGGGACCTGCAAGAGACCTGCAATGAGTTCGTGGGAGCAGAAGGAAAGGAACCCGGCGCGGGGGTCGGAGTGCAGGGGAGGGGGAGGCAAATAAAACGCGAGACCTCTACTCCTTTCCGCGCTTCGGGAGGAACGCGGCTCGCCGAGGTCCCTTTCTGGAGCGGGTGTGTGCAGTGAATCATCCCAGCTGCCCTGAAGCTTCCAGAAAGGGGACTCGTGTAGTGCAGGTGGACAGTCGTGCCTTTCGTCCACTTTCTAGAAGGCGCCGGGCAGCGGTTTAATCGCGGGACCCCACGTTCGGCTGCCCTGCGGAGGATCCCGGCGGTCCATTGAAATCGCGAGCCCCTTCGATGGACAGTCACTTCCCTTCAGGTGAATCAGTGGACGGGATCTGGCCGTCGGGGACACCACGGGCGCGCCAAGCAGGACCAGGCGCGGGGGACGGGCTCGTAGGCTAGCGGGGGGGGGGGGTCCTGCAGTGAGCCAGATTCCGGCGAAGCCGTCGGGCTTTGGAGGTGTCCTTGCCTCTCCGCCGCACCTGCGCTCAGCAATCTTTTTTCCTCCGGCATTGTAGACTCGGGTTGCCAGCAAACGGTTTTCGCCAACGGAGAACCCCACGAAGACGGGAAAGTCCGCGCACACAACGATCCAAGCCCCAGTTCAGGACTTTGACGTGCCGTTCGTTTACGCGCGTTGTTCGTCTTCCCCTGAAAACGGGGAGAAAAAACACTCAGAACGTGAGAACCAAAGATACACGTTTTTTCAAGCTATTCATTAAGTACTGTGCATATATAAAATGAATTGAGTAATAAATGAACGGCGCATAGTGAATGTAGAGACAGTAATCTGCCCTCCTACCCTCACCCCGCAAGTCAGAACGTGGCTTAATTTGGGGGGTGGAGCGAGGGGCTCCCCGTGACATAATTTGGAATGTTAGTATCTAATAGAAGTAGGTGGTACCATGCATAGGAGGTTTCTAGCAGAGGCGTACCTAGAGGGGGATCACAACACTGAGGTTTGCAACTTAGAGTTCGGAGCCCTTCCGAGCGAACGTTTTGCTCTAGCCGCTAGGAATGGCTCAGAAGAGCGGGAGGAGCGATTGCTTGCACGCCTCTGGTTTCTGGACCATTTTTCCCGTAGAGTAAAACACAGAGATGACCCCAGTCAAGAACAATTCTCTCATTACCTGGGAGGAGATAATCACCTTACTACATCCAAGCCGGAATAGTAGTGCTATAATTCATACCAATCTGCATTCAAATGGTGCAGGGTGAAAAGGGTAGATCGGCTCGTAAAGCAGTTTGAATCCAAATACTCTGTCCTCACTGGGTGTTGCCGCTACCAGATTCACAGTGCAAGTTTAAGTGTGTCTACTCAGAAGTAAGCCCTATTAAGTTCAATGTGACTTACTCCCAGCAGGTCACACCGCGTAAATGGAATGGCAGCCTCTCAGGTTGCTACCATATTTTTACAAACAGATTCATTCCACCAGCTTCCACAGAATTTAAATCAGATTTAAACGCGACTTCAATCCGGAAAGAGTTTTTTGAGCATTGTCCTTGCTTTCCGCGTTGTTGTTCCTCTGCCATTTTCAGAGCTAAGGACAAAAAAAAAAGCCCTTTGCAGTCCAATTAACCTTTTAACAGAAAAACTGTGCTTAAAGGTGCAATCCTAACCTAGAATTAGGTGGGCAGAGGGGCCACCCTAAAGCGCGTTTGGACCACTCTCGGAGTCAGGGAGGATGGTACACATCTGTGTGCTGGCCTGTGACTCTGAGTGTGGTCCAAACATACTTCACGGTGTCCCTTGTGCCGGCCAAACTTTGCTGGCCTAACTGTGCCCACCTAACTCCACATTAGAACTGCGCTCTAAAGCTGCAATCTGGTGCTGGTGCTGGGAACTTACTTCCGATCGCCCTGCATAGGATTGCACTGCCCCCCCCCTCTCTCATTGAAATAAAAGGGGATTTTTACAGGTGCTTAACTTCAGCCGGGATAGTAGCCTGACTTGGTTCCCATTCCTAGAAGGGGAGGGAGGATTTTCTCCCGGGTCACCGTCGCTTGTGCAAATGTCTTCTCAGCCAATAGGTGGCACACAGTGACCATGTCCGCTCTTGTCAAGGGACGGGATGGAACCCTTCCCGCCGCCCCTTCCCCTTTCTTTTTCTCTTTCAACACCGGTGGTTATTTTTCCGAACTTCGCAGCGTTCCTAATCCCAGTTCCACCTAGCCTTGACTCTGCAGGTCCCCTGGGGCTCCGGAAAGCCCAGGTATCTTTCAAATCAGGTATATTGCAAAAATTAACATTACAGATGTCCTACACACTGCGAAGCCTATAAAAACGCGTTTACAATGGTGACTTTAAAAACGAAATTTATAACTTTCATATGGACCTTTCTGGTGCAATCTGCAACCCCCATATGTTTCCTAGTTCCATAGTACTGTTCTTTTTTTTTTTTCTTCTTTCTTCCCCTGGACAGCTGGAGAAGGTAGTGCTTCTTAATATAAAGTGTATTTCATGTAACAGGAGAACCTGCTTCCCTTGAAGACTAAGGTTTCCATTAAAACACACACACACGCCCGCGCTCAGAATCGACACGCGTTCCCCTGGCTTCCAAACGGCCCATATAAAGTTCTTGCGGAGCCCCGTGAAGGTCACAGGAGGGGGTGGCCGGCTGTCTTTTAGGGGAGAGAAGGGGGAAGGAACCCCCAACCAGCGATACAAACACCAGCATTTCCCCTTTTAGCGCTTCTCTGCTAACCTAGGGTGATTTTTCAGATCGTGGTTTAATGCTGAGCAGATTTCTATTTATTTTCATTGTCAGCAAATGCTGCCTGGGGCCTGCCCTCCTCTTTTCCAGTGAGGGTCCACCCATAAAGAAATAAACTCCGTTTCCTCGGCTTGAGGTTCACGTTGAGGCGATTCCTTCTCCCTTTTGGGCTCGGCTCTTGGAATAGCTCAGTTCCAAACACGCAGGCAAGCAAGAAGAGTCGTTGCTTTCCGAGGTCGTGACTTTCAACCAATGCCCGATCCGAAAAAGGAACCCGAAGAAGTAGAGCAGGAAAATAAGAGCTCTAATATTAGCGGGTGGCGCGTTACAAAGAATTGAAGACCAGTCTCTGCCCGAAGGGGCTTCCAATCGACAATACAGTATTCACTTTAAAATATACGTTACATTCTAACAGAATATTTTAGAGTGCGTCCCCCATTGTTTCCAGGCTATTATTTCACAGCGTGTATAGAGAATTCGTAGGTGAGGTAACATTGGAATCGGGGACCTTCTGTTTGAAGACAGCCACAAGAGTCATTTCCTAGGGGTTGTAGGTTTCTGTACAGCTCTTACTTGGAAAAGTTCGATCCTCTGTATGTAGACGTTTAAAGTGTTCAACCCAGTGGTGCAATTCAAATGAATTAACAACCGGTTCTATGACGTCATAGCCTGAGCCAAAAAAAACCCGAAGCCAGCCGAGGTAAGCGAGTGGGTGGGGCCCGGCCATTTAACAACCGGTTCTATAGAACCTGGGCGAACCCCCTGAATTTCACTACTGGTTCAACCTCTTGAGTAGGCATGCTTCGGATTGCAGCTTAAAGGACGCATACGAATTAGAAACTCCATCAGCGTCAATGGTGGGATTTAAAGCCAAGAGAGAAACATCAGGGCCAGTTATGGTCCCCCGGAAATCAACATCAAATTTAAGGACACGTGTAAAGGCCAGATTGGTTTTGCACAGATTTAAGGGAAAAGAGCGTCCCAGAAGAAACGTTGATTTGCGCTTTTCGTGGCTCTCATTCATCTTACAGCACAATCCTATACATGCCTACTCAGAAGTAATTCCCATTGTGTTCAGTGGGGCTTACTCTCAGGAAAATGTGTGCAGCCTAAATGGGATTAAGAGGCTGAGCCGCCTCCGTTACGAATTAGGCACTAGCATATAGGAGCAGGGCAGCCAAACCGACCGGAACTCCCTTTTCTTTGGCTCAACTGAATTGCGGCTGTACCACATTTAATCCAGCTACCACCATCCCCTCGCACGCATCTCCTCAAACGCACCCGTAACTGCGAATAAATGTCACCCACTTCCAAGGCAGTGAGAGCAAAATAGCGCGTTTATCCTGCTAACAGGGAACAGTTGCACCTTGTACGTTCCAAAAGCCACCATTAACTCGATTCCTCCTCCACCTTTTTCCAGCCGGGACGCAGGGAGGGGAGAAGCGATGGGGCGAGGCGAGAAGATGCAGAAAATAAAGGCATGCGCGCTTTGTCGCTGTACCGCAGCTTGTCCTCCCTGCGTTAGAAGGCGCAAAAAGAACCTGCCTAGTTTTGAATTGAAGGGGGGGGAAATAGTGAATGACTTGCAGCCCAATCGCACGTGTTGGCCGCTGATTGCAGTAAGTCGGACTTACTTGGAAGTAAGTGTGGAGCGGGTTTTTTTTAGCCTTGCCAATGGATGAATCGGGGCAAAGAGCTACACTAAGGCTGCAATCCTATGCACACTTTCCTGCGAGTTATCCCAATTTAACACAATGGGGCTTGCTTCTGAGTAGACCTGCATAGGCTTGCCGGCCGGGTGCGCTTGAGAGTGCGTGTGTCATTGCTCCGCTTCGCAGAAACCGACGAGGCGGGACGACCCCGCACATAACACGGCCAAATCAAAGGCCCCGATCAAGCGCAAAACATCCCAGAGCTTCTATACTGCGATCATTCATTTAGCGACCCCCGCTGGGAGCTTCTGCCGCTCTGCCTGAATCAGTCTTGTTCGCCCAAGTGTTCAGGGCCGCGGACATCTCAGCCCTACCGAGCGAGTTCACTTCTACAGCTATTACGAGGCGGTTGTTTCCGGGCTTCAGTAGAACCAGAGACTCAGCGCGGCCGGGACACCTGTTTTATTTATTTATTGTTATTGTTATTCAGTGGCAGAGTAGAGTGTCTCTGAGCATGGACAAAATAGATTTCTCTCAACCGATACATTTTCAGCTCCTGCGCACTTGGAAATAGGCGCGGGTTTTTCAGGCTAGTCCTGGCTCAAAGCACTTTTTTTTTCTACTACCTATCCACGCTGAAGCTCCAATACTTTGGCCGCCTCATGAGAAGAGAGGACTCTTTAGAAAAGACCCTCATGCTGGGAAAGATTGAAGGCAAAAGGAGAAGGGGGCGACAGAGGATGAGATGGTTAGATAGTGTCACCGAAGCAATGAATATGAAATTGGGCGAACTCCGGAAGCTAGTGGAGGACAGGGAAGCCTGGCGTGCTGTGGTCCATGGGGTCGCGAAGAGTCGGACACGACTTAGCGACTGAACAACAACAACAACAACATCCACGCACCCACCCATTAAAGTGCGTTTCATCTCATAACGAATTCATTTTACGCTCTTAACTCCTCCCTAGAAACAATGGGACCTAAAGGGATTTCGCTTTTGCCAGGTGGTGCTCAGTGTGTTTAAGGGAAAGTCCGGATAGGAGCTCCTTTCTTGGCTAATTTACAAAGCCCTTCCCTCCGGCATCCCGGCGACAGGTCTTAGCCTGATCACCCCTGTTGAGTGGGATGAGCTTCCCACTGGGCCGGCTTCTTCCTTTCTCAAGGCTGCTTTGACCTTGACTGCTCGATCCACAAAGAACTTAAGCCACAGGCTCTTGTTTTTTAAAGTAGACAGAAGCCAGCCCCATTTCCAGTTCCGACCAAGACTTTTTTGGCACAAAAAATAAACAAGCCAACACAGAGCGAATGAAATCGCACGCACATTTCAATATAACCTTTATTCAGAAGTAAGTCCCAAAATCCTCCGAACCAAGCCCCAGTACAACGTACTCCCGAGTGAACGTTTAAACAAATGTCTGCCACCTGATCACTCCAGCATATTCCTCTTTGCTTTTCGAAGACCGATCCAGTAGTTTAGAAGATCGCAACGTCCTTCAGGGCGGCAGGATCCATGAGAATGGACACCTCACCCGAAACTGTGTAAAGCTGCAATCCGAAACGCGCGTGCGTGCGTGCGTGCGTGTGTGTGTGTGTGTGTGTGTGTGTGTGTGTGTGAGAGAGAGAGAGAGAGAGAGAGAGAGAGAGAGAGAGAGAGAGAGAGAACTTTCTCTTGATGCGATGCACCATTTGTCTATTGGACGCTAAATCCAGATTGCAACTAAATCGGAAGCAAGTTTACTCGGAAGGTCACCCCAGCCCAAATCAGTACTATTTAATTCAGAAAATAAGGCTCAGAGGGTCGAGAGCGCAGTTCCCAGCCCTTAAGCACGCGAGACCAGGGACAGTTGCATCACCACTACAATTTACAGTCCAAGCGCTCCGGTTTCATCGGCTTGTGGACCGGACTACCTGGGCACACTAATTGCTGTGATCTCCGGTCTGGGTCTCTTGGCCACGCCAAATACACGAGGCCAGCTCGGCTCGGGCAGCGCCTCCCTCACCCACGCGCCTCGCACTGAGCCGGGCTTAGCCAGAGAGGATGCTCATAAACAGATCCCTCATTGGCCGGCTGCCAGGGGAAGCTTCGGGTGGGATGCGCATCGCCTCAGAATTAAATTTGCCACGTCGCTGAAGGCCCCAGAAAGTTGCCTAGCGGGGGCCACCCCGACGGGAAAGGCCCAACCCTTTCAGAGCAAAAGGGGACGGGGGACACGACACGTGATTCACTAAGGCCAGCAGGGACATCTGGTGGGCGAGTCCTGGAAATAAGAAGTCCCTGTGGAAAGCGAAAAGGCTCGTCACCTCCTCCGCGAGAGTTTCCGGGACACCTCGCAAGCCCGTTGCAAGATGCACAGACCTGCAAATCTGAGTGCTCGCAGTGCGACTGCGTGGCTGCGCGCCTAGCACGTGCTCTGCATTGGAACCCACTGCCCTGACGACCCGAATGTCCCGCAGCGCCAGGCGTGGCTGCTGGGCAGAATTAGAGAGCAAAGGGCGCTTGCGCAGTGGAGTCCAGTCCATGGAAGTTCCCGTTCATGTTCAGGCCATGCTTAGTTGAAGTACCGTAAGTCCCATTTAATTCAATGGTACCAAGAAATAAGGAACTCTTCACGTACGGTAGGAGTGGAAATGTATAGCTCTCATCTCAATTCAGTAACGTTATTACAAGGCACAGTGTGCCTTACTGCCAAGGAACTGGGTACTTCTATTTTGTGGGTTTCCCTTCCAGCAAAGCTTGGGATGTGAAAAGTGGTTTTTCAAAGTCATTTATTTATTAATATAATAATAATAGCAGCTTTTGCAATTCACTTTGATAGTAGATCACATGCTTCTGAGTAGGACCATCATGTATCTTTCTAATTACGAGAGTGATCGAAGCAGTAATGTACAGTAAGGGTATAAGTAATAAACGAGTACGGTGAAGGCCCATATAACGATTTCACCGTTCAGGAAAAAAAAGAAAAGAAAGCTTAAGCTTAGCTTCAGCAATATAACATTGACCTTTTCAACGTATCATTCAGACTGGTAAAGGTTTCCCCACTACCGAATGGTCTAATCGTGTCCAACTGTAGGGGGCGGTGCTCTCAGTTTCTAAGCTGAAGAGTCTGCATTTGTCCAAGGACGGCATGAGGCTATGCGCTACGGCGCTCGTCACGCAGTTTCGAACTGCCGGTCAACAAGCTCAGCCCAGCGGTTTAACCCGCAGCGCCACCACGTCCCTTAACGCAGACTGGCATCCCAGTAAACTAAACAGCCCCAATCCTAAACAACTTTCCAGCGCGGATGCAGACGCAGTGCAGTCCCAAGGAAGGGAACAAACGTTCCCTTACCTTGAGGAGGTCTCTGTGACTACCCCAGTAGCACAGAATGCAGCCTGCACCCTGGTGATACCGCTGCATCACTGCTAGAAATGTGGTTAGGACTGGGCTGTAAATATACTTGGCTAAAAGGTCAGTGCCATCATGGGTTTCAATTGAATTTTTTACTTTCTAATACTGTATGTGATTAAGGGCACAGAGTTAGGCCGGCATAAACTAAGTTTGGCCAGCACAAGGGACACAGTAAAGTACGTTTGAACCACTCTCGGAGTCAGAGAGGCCGCCACACAGACCTGCTCCATCCTTCCTGACTCGGAGAGTAGTCCAAACGCGCTTTATGGTGGCCCTTGTGCTGGCCAAACTTCACTGGCTTAGTTTATGCTGGCCTAACTCCAGTTTAGGATTGTGCTCTAAGAAACCAGATGTTAGAAAAGACGAGGAAGAATCCCAAATTTATGGGATGGGAGGCTCCCCCCCCCCAATGCTTTCACTATAAATCAGAATAAAATAAGTGTTAGTGCTCAACAGAAATTGAGCAGGAGAAATTGGTACTGGACATTTTTTTTTAGCCCTACACATCAGTCAGGACTGCTCCAATCCGGATTTAGCAACCCCTCTTGTGCTTGCAGTTTACCACAAACGATGCTGGCCTGCAATCTTGGGCTCTCTGTGATTCACTTTATGATGCTAACCCATGTGAAATTCAGTTCCAAAATGGGGCTTGAGGAAAAAGAGGGGGGCTGTCCTATTTTTCCCCCCTCCCTCTCCCCGATCTTAAATACTTTAATGGAAGTAAATTCCGTCTATTTTCAAGGTAATGTTTTACTTGGTTTATTGAGTACTGTAAAGTTCCACTGAAATTAGCTGGATTTAAAATGTATTTTCTGATGAGAAAATTAGGCCACAATCCTTGAACCGCCATTGAAAACAAGCCGGCCTGTTGTGCTGCGTAAGAGATTTGCGGATGGAAGTCATACGGGAAGGTTCCAGATTACAATGGCGCGTACAGGCTTCGTGCAGCAGACGCAGCTGGCCTCAGTTCCCGGTGAACACGCGTCAGATTGAGCTGAAATGCGCTTTCTCTCTCCCAGCCCCTCCCCTTTTTAATTTCGATCTCCAATATTTTGGGTTCAGCATCCCGACCTTTGAAGTGCCTTTTAACGGTGGCGTTTTACGATCGCTTTGTTCGCTGATAGCGAGCAGCCAGGAGGGGAACGGGGTGGGCTGGAGTGGGGGAGGCTGACAAAAAGAACAGCTCAAAACTCTAAAGGGCAACAGAGGATGCTCTGGTTTCTTCAAGCCCCTGGTTCGCAGCGCTGAGCTTAGACAGAGGAGGACAGACTGCGGTTCCATACCTTATGGAGATGGGGGACGAGGCGATTACGAGAAGCTATTTCTACTGCCAACTATCCAAGATGTCAAACTTGTGGACAGGCTGCGTTGCTGAGGGTTGGTCACGAGGATCTAGTTGGTCCTCTCCAACCCTATAATTCTATGGTCCTTAGAATTATTGCATTGCTTTCGTATGGTAACTGCAGGGATCTGGAAAGGAACCTAAAAAAAAAAAAAATCAGAGACCAAGCAAGACTACAGCAGTTGTGCCACAGTGCCACAGTGTCACTTTTATTGGGTTGCATTAGTGTAGCTATGCTCACCTGTGAGCCAGTTAAACCGGGGTCTGCCTTTCGAAGTCAGTTTCTTTAAGGGTTGTGTGTGTGTGTGTTTTAACCCAGACTTATTCCACACACGCATAAGACGCTTAAACGAATTGCTTGGAGGAAAGTTCTGTTAATGAATTCCAACAGAATTTAATTTCATGCAAGAAGATTTAGGATCCGAGACAAAATACGATTACTTGGAAAGAAGATTCAGTGAAGGCTGCAATCCTATCCACACTTACATAGGAGTACTAACCCCTTTGGAAATACTATGACTTACTTCTGAGTGGACCTGCCTAGGAGTGGGTTCGACATCAGTCTTTTCAAATAAATATATTTTGTTTGAGATAAATTAACAAACAGATCGATTTTAATTGCAGTCACACGCAAGGTGACATGGAAGTTAGTCCCCCTGCGCCCAACTGAATAAATTCGGATTTATTGCCGAGTGAACACATCAGCAGATGGACCTCCACCACTGTCTCATCCCGATCCTGACTTGAAAACTAGGGTCACTGATTCCAGTTACACTTGCTTCCATGCGCAAAGTATTTAGGATAGCTGCAAGGAGGAGACCCTGTAAGAAAACTGACACGTACACCCCCAACAGGAGAAGTCCCAATCATTAAGTCCTTGAAGCCCAAGGACGATTTTCTGCAACTTCCACCCATCCACCCACTTAAATGAATCCCTGGCTCTGCTGTTAAATATTCACTTATTGCACCATCGTTAGCAGAATAATATTGGGATTCACAAACCTTTTATCTTTAGTATAGTCCAATTTAAACAGCTTTAAGGCAGCAATTCTATACACACTTAGAGCGCAAGCCTATGCATATCTACTCAGATGTAAGTCCCACTGTGCCCAATGGGTTTACTCCCAGGAAAGTGTGTATAGGATTGGGCTCTTACCTGGGAATACATCCTATTCAAATCAATGGGGCTAACTTCTGAGTAGACACGTGTTCACCACAAGGCTCTAGTGGTTTAACTCGGCAGAACAGGATGACACACTGAAAATATCTTTATGGCCCCCCTTCTGTATAATCGCCTACAGAAATATCTTGTAAATCTTAATCTTAAGAATATGTTTGCACTCGGTTGAAATAATTAACGGATTACAAATGGAGAAACTGTTCATTGGGAATCCGAAATAGGCGGGCCCGCCTTGGTGAGGCCTTCAAAGTGTGCTGGATTCCTTCTGTACTCGCTCCCTGCTTTCACTGGGAGAATTTTTAAAAGTATATCCTTCTTTGTATTTGCCGAAAACCGTATGAATAATGGCCTAATTAAAAAAAAATCTTTAAAAAGAGCTGGACCCTGGAATGTGCCTGGAGATTGCTTCAAGAGCGAAAGACGCTGGGAGGAAACAGCAGCCGAAGATCTCGGCTCAAGCCAGGATCGAGTGTTTGTGGTAAAACGAAATCAGTAGGAGCCGTGAGAACACGCGGAAACCGCGCAAGCCAGTGTTGTGCGTTTTTACTTGGCAGATCCTCTCAGGTTCCCAGCCCGAGGCGATTCCCTGGTACCACCAGGGAATGAATCGGGAAGAGAAGCGGGTCGAGAACATTTCCGGGCACTCCACTGCGTTCCTGTCCCTTCTGTTCCTTTCCACAGAGAACACGTTGCCTATAACGCCTTGCACATTTATTGGATAGAACGCAGACGAACTTTTTGTTCCGAGAAAACACGCGTGGGACCGAAGCCCGCGGGTGGGGGGGGGGGTCTGCGAAGGTTCTGAAAACACAGTATTCAGCTCCTCCTCAGCAGGCACCCGAATCCACAGGCTGAGAGCAGTCGCACTTCGAAGTGAAGTTCAGAGACTTCAGTTTCACAGGATTGTGGATCAGATTGTCAAAGTCCCATAATTCAAAATACGAGAAAAAATTTTCCCCGGGTTCTCCTTTTTCCCCATCCTGTTCTGGGTTTGGAGTGCAACAGAGATGCGAACACCTGAGAGCCCAACCACGCTAACCTATGCATGCCTACTCGGAGGTACGTCCCACTGAGTTCAACGGGACTTACTCCTAGGTAAGCGTGCATAGGACCCTAGCCAGTGTGTGCTATGAACGCTTACCCGGGAGTGCGTCCCGTTGAACGCAATGGGACATACCTCCGAGTAGGCATGCATAGGCTAGCGTAGTCGAAGACTATTGACTATAACGGGACGTACTTCTGAATAGGATTGGGCTCTCAGTTGCTGTCAGCATTCCTTTCTGCAAACTGAAGTTTGGTTGGGGCAACCGATCATAGTTACCTCTCGGCCCATGAACATCAATTATACTTACTTGCTTCGGATGTTGTGGTACACGAAGTAAGGAAGGAAGACTTGCCTATCTGTCTCTGGTAGTGGTTGGGGGGTTGGACTTAGACCTGGAAGATCCCAGTTCAACTCCCCGCTCAGCCACGAAACTTCCGGGGTGGCCCTGGGCCAGTCACGATCTATCAGCCTCACCTACCTCACAGGGTTGTTGTAAGGACAAAAAGGAAGGAAGGAACTATGTACACTACCCTGAGCTCCTGGGAGGAAGAGCGGTATGGACATGTGAAAAATGAAACGAAAAATAAATTATCTCTCTCGTCTTCTGCCTGTTGCAAAATAGGAAGAGAGAAGTTCCCTGAAGTGAGTCCCGGACACTGTGTGTCTTCGTTGCCTCTTCTGCCCACCCAGCAGCAGGAGGGTCCTCCGTGTTATCAAGACACGGCCCCAGCAGCCGCCTTGCAACACACAGCGCGGACCCGAGAGCGAGCGGCCCCCGGCACGGTGCGCCTCCTGCTGCCCTGCCTGCAAGTTAAGTTAGGCCTCGCTGCACTGAAGGGCTAGACAGGAGTCCCTCCGAAGGTCCGTCGGTCAGACTGAGCAAGGCCAGGAACGGGGGGAGGAGGGAAGGCTCTTTCGTGAAACCCGCCACTGAGAGCTCCGTGGAAGGGCAGAGGGACGAGTTTCTCCGCTCATCTCAACGGGGGGGACGGGGGGGACGGGACGACGACGACTCCGGTACACACACCCCAGGCGAACAGCTTCTTTGCCAGCTCCTTGAACGAGCCTTAAGTGTGGCTTATCCCCTGAACGGGCTTCAACATCTACTATACGAGTTTGTGGGGTAGACGAGGACTAGCCGTTTTGCTTCTGCTTATTTCGGTGCGCTGTAGATAAATACATGCACACACGCACACACTAAACTCACAACATTAACTGCATTAAATCCAATGGCTCTTCTACCTTCTACCTAAGGCTGCAAGCCGCCTAGGCACAAGTAGGTCCCCCTGCATGCAGCAGTACTGGCACGGGATCGTGTTGTGTTGAGGAGCTGCGATGCTAATGTTGAAAAAGTTGAAACACTGGTTGGAAAAAAAGGGGGGGAGTGTGGGGGGGGGGGAGATCTACCTCCAAAGCTCTGGATCTTTTCTTTCTCTCCAGACCTTTTTCACTCCCTCAGCCTCCACTGCAGCTATAGTTGGATTTACATTTTAGTGTAATGTTAAATTCCAGCATCAAAATGTTCGCGATCGTTAGGTTGCAGGCGCTCCGGAGACGCACCGTTTCTTTCAGAATACAAAAACAAAACTGAGGGCGGCGGAAACACACACGCCCTATTTTAGACTCTCTATTGTTCAAAAATGTGTTCGGGGCAAGAATTATCCAGAGAGAAAAAGGAAAAGGATTCAATATAGAGCGGGGGGGGGGGAGAAATTGTACTTCCACTGTAATTTAAAAGTGGGCGCAAAGAATGGAAACGTGAACTTCTCTTGAATTTGCTGTTTATAATGGAGTCTAAAATTGACAAACAAAATAATTTCAGTATTTGCGGAACGATGACAATAGATTCGAAGATCCACTGAATTCAGTATTTCCAGCTAAGGGTATTGGGCTTTTGGCTTGCCTACTTCAAAGTAGCCCTGTTCAGTTCAATGGGACTCCTGAGAATGATTGGTTTTGTAAATAGAAAATAGCTGAGTTTTGTAACGATTCTAGCCCTTAGTGAGCAACAGCTCTGTATCTTAATGAAATGGTTACCCTCCGGTGCAATCGATTTACTCAAGAGTAGTCCTATTAAAGTAAAAGCGAGTGATCTACAATAAGTATATTGCAAAAGAAAAACATCATCATATTCAAAGTCCACGAGAAAGGCTTCCCCGCAATGATTTTTTTTAATATACTCTACACCTGAATTTGATTATTGTTAAAATAAATCAGGTTAGCGATGTCAAGATGCCTGTCAAGCGTTGCTTTGCTTCTCTCTCTCTCTCTCTCTCTCTCTCTCTCTCTCTCTCTCTCTCTCT
>JAJKFI010000012.1:4223354-4257074 GCA_029204185.1 Lerista edwardsae
TCTCTCTCTCTCTCTCTCTCTCTCTCTCTCTCTCTCTCTCTCTCTCTCTCTCTCTCTCTCTCTCTCTCTCTCTCTCAAAGGTATTGATTTGGGACAAGACTAATTATTTTTAAGTCAGATAAAGCCAGCATGCTAAAAACATTTGTTTGGTTCCACAAATTTATATTTTCCAGAGGGAAAAAAAAACCATAATCATATACATCCTAGGGATAGTTACAGAAAGTAACTATCATTAAATGGCTTTCTTCCAGTTAGTTTGCAATTCAAGTACACTTGGCGGCAACTCCATTAAGGTGACCCTTTGAGAGTGCTTGCAAAAGTAACGAACAGAATTTTGGACCACTATAGCCAGATCCGCTCCGTCCTCGGTTTTAGACAAAAATGTTTACAATTTAGTCTATCTGAAGCATCCCACCTACCCACCCCATACCCGGATAAAATAAATGGAGCGTTTGGGAAATTATCAATGAGTACATACTAGCCAAATTAGAGGAGAGGTGCTTATGGATTATTTACAACGTGTCATCAGAAAGAGATTCATATGGAACTAATCCGATTAAAACCTGCATTTTATACCCACAGTCAGTATATTAACTGATGAATGGTATCTATTATTCGATTAAGGCTTCCAGTCCTGGGTCATTCGATGTACTCCCAAGAGGAATGTCAGGAGGGGACCAAAGGTAGTGGGTGGCATTGTACCGAGATCGATTTTTGGATACTACCCAGATCCTAAATACTTAGTTACACTGAGTGGAACCCACCGGGAAGCGCTCCTGCCTAAGTCCCACTGCAACGAAGGAAGATTAAAAGTAAAGGCTCTTTCATTGCGCAGGAGAATTGTGCTTATCTTTAGTATCTAAGCAGTAATTTAGTCATAAGTTAAGGATTTAGCTAAGGATTTTTTCCTCAACCAGTGGAGTATTTAATATCTGTACGAATTTTTTAAAAAAATTCAGCCATTAGCCATAAAGTTTGCTGTTCAGTTATTTTTTGAAAGAAACAAAATAAAGTCCACCAGCAGGTAATTTGAGTAAGAATAAAAATATTTTAATTCTTGCCCACGTGTACAAAGAAAACATATAATTAGGATTAATCTTTATTTCTCAGTTTTTTTTATATTTAGTTCTTGAGTGGGGAACACTGCAAAGAACTGTCACAACTACAGTAATTAGTACTGCAGTCTAACAGTTCATCATTTCATAAAATATTTTGCAATTTTTTAAACTATCTTTAATCGCTGACTTCACACGATGAGGTTACATCGTGAGGTTACATTTCACAAATGGAGAACTGAGACCGAAAGGCGACCATTTGCCCAAGGGCACACCCTAGATTCCCCGAAAGAGGTGGGATTTGAACCTACTTCCTGCAGATCCCAGCTCACCTCTATATCCACTAGATTTCGATCTGCTGATCGAAAGGGTCATAAATCTACAGCCTTTCCATGGATAAAAGAATGGACTTGTTCTAATCTGAAAGGGATGGAGGTGTTGGGGAAGTTAGTAAACGAAGAAGGCGACGAACATCCCTTAGTTTTTTCGCTTCCTCCCCATTCACTTTTATAACCTTCTAAGGAAAAGGCACCCGGTTTAGAGGGGGAAATCTGTAAATTCTGATTGGCCGAGGGCAACACTTGATTGACACGCATTGTACCTCACTGGGCTCCGCCCCGTCCCAGTCACTTTATTGACACTAATGAGCAAGTTCTTCCCACCGGTCTCCTGCCTGGAAGTGCTGACAGATCAAGGCAACAAATTTCAATTACAAGCCCTAATTTGTGTCCGCAGAGCGTTTGTTACCCATGTCAGAGCTGTTTGGCCCCTCAGACGAGGCAGAGTTTGCAGCAGCAGCAGCAGCGGCGGCGGCGGCGGCGGCGGCGGCGGCGGCAACAGAACGAGGAGGAGGAGGGGGCGAGAAGAAGCGCCGCCGTTGCAAAAAGGACTAGTTTGGGGCTCGGAAAAGAGAGGCGGGGGGTGCCCCAAATGACTGCGTGCTGCTAGAAGCTGGATGCCAAAGAGGCGAAGGGAAGGCGATCTGTGCGGCCTGGAAGGAGAAAGGCAGGCAGGGCGGAGCGGAAAGGAGGGCGCGGAGCCCGCCGGCCTGGGCATGGCAGAGAAACGGAGAGCCTCGCCTTGCACCATGCTGAGCCTCAAGGCGCACGCTTTCTCCGTGGAGGCGCTGATCGGAGCCGAGAAGCAGCAGCAGCAGCAGCCGCAGAAGCGACGGAAGCTGGCAGGAGGCGGCGGCGAAGAAGTGCCGGCCGAAGGCGCCGGCGGCACTGACAAGGGCTCCAGCGAAGGCGCAGACAGCAGCGTCGCTTTGCCGCCCAGCGCCGGGACGGGATCTGCCGCGGCCGACCCGGAGAGGCGCTGCGGCGGCCGGGCGCTGCCTCCTGGTGAGTGGCTCCCCTTCGTCGCCCCGGCTCCGGGCAGGGGCAAACGGCACGCGCCGCCCTCCCGCGCCCGAGATCGCCGCTCGGACCCGGGACTCGGCCACTCGCCCCGGCCCCGAAGGCGCGCGCTCCCGTTCCAGGGCAAGCCTCGCGCTGAGAACCCGGCCCCGGTCGCCTCTTCCGGGCAGCTGTCAGTGCCCAGAGCCCGCTGCTCCCAGCCTCGGCACCCTCCTTCGTGCTTCGGCACCCTCCTTCGGTCAATCGGGCAGACTGTCTCTCCCGGTGGGGGCGGGGAGAGCGGGAAGCAAAATCAGGCAGCCCACCGCCTTCCGAATTACAAGGGTATCTTTTCCTTATTAATGTACGGATAATTCATGCAGTAGTACTGTGGTGTCTTTGAGGCTGCAGCGTCGTTTCTCTCCTTGTCTGTCGTGGTATTTACTCCCAAGTAAGCCGTGCAGGTCGGAGCGTTTCGATTCTTCTTCGGGCTCAGTGGGGCTTAGCCCCGCATAACTGCATATAGGATTGCAACAGCTCTGTGAGGTCTGGCTATGCGCACTGACTTGGCAGCAAGCAAGGGCCATCCACCAGTGTGGGACCAGCCTGCAAACCATTACATTTCCGTGCGATCGGGCTGCACGTCGATGGGCACTTCCTGCAACTCAGTAAGACCCGGTTCCGAGGCGACAAGGGCAGGACTGGCCTGTCTGCACGCCAGCACAAACCAAAAGAAGCGAGGCGTGCTCGATTCCCAAAGGCATCAGGCGACCGAGGGTTTATCTTTAGGCTAATTGATTGTAATGGATTAAAGAACATGCACACGCTTAATACGTTAAACCCCGTTTGGCCTCACAATCTAGTTATTTTAAGCTGTATTTTATTTTACAGCTTTATAAGTAACTATCCGCTTAATATTAAAACAGTCCAGTAGTTATCAGTATTAGGTTCTTTTTAAGGTCACAGATATTACTATAAACTCTCTCAATTGACCAATTTTGATCGAAAATCGAACAGATGTTTGATCTTGTCTGGTAGTATTTATTTTAAATACGTATTGAAGTTTTGATAGTTTAAAGTAAAACGAAATACCCAGTGCCTTATCGCATCGGTACACCTAGATAGTTAGATTCATTTTATTAAACGTTTCCTAACTTATAAATATGCACCACTAAATAAAACCCCTTCTGTAGGATAAGCATATAGTTTATTTCTTCTGGACTCGTTTGGCGCTATTTCCCCCCAAAAGAAAGAGCCAAAGTGATTGTAGGCAGGTTTTGGAGATTTTGTTATGTTTAACTTTTGTAACCCATTTCTAATTCATAATCCATTAATATGGATTATATAATTCCATATATTTGGATGGATTAACAGTCTTTTTCTAAGCACATTTACGTGATATTAAGGGCCAATAGACCCCCCCCCCCTTCATTTCCGAATCTAACTTCTTTAATCGCTCATTAAGGTCAACCCACCCAGAGATTCCGTCCGTGCACCTACGTTGCCTTAATGAATACAATTCAGATTTGGTGTTTCGACTGTGGCACATTTAATGAGATTGAGGCATGCGTTGTTTTTGTCTGGATCACAACCCATAAGCGTTCCGCACAAGTTACCGACTGCGGATTTTGCCGCTTTACAGCACAACCCCCTATGCCAGTTTACTCAGAAGCCAGTCCCACTGAGTCCAATAGGGCTTAGTTCCAGGTGTGGATAGGCTGGCCGCCTCAGTGCCTAAGCCTAGGCATGTCTACTCAGAAGTAAGTACCCTTTGTAACCAATAGGTCTTACTCCCAGGTAAGTGTGGATAAGACTATGTAGCCTCAGTGTGCAAAGCCGATGTCTGGGTGTGTTTCTTTAAAAAATGAAGCGGCCATTCCACTGAGCTAGGACGCTCGGTTACAACACCTCAGGGGCGTCTGGAAACGGTGGCGCTTCAATGGCCTCTATTGCCAAGCGAGTGGGGTTTCCATTGAAAGCGACAGGGGCCCCAAAGGGAGCTTAATTCTCCAACAAGTGTGTGTTATTGGGGGGGGGGGGGAGTCGGCTTTCTTCAGGCGGCTCTTCCAAAAGGCCTTTAGCCTCTGACGTTCTCCGCGTTCAAGAAATTGCGACGTCTTCCAGGAGAACTAAAACACACCCACACTATTCCAAGTGGCCTCCGGCCTTGGCGCCCTTTCTGCGCTGTTTTTCCAGCGAGAGGGTCGCTTTTTGTTCCCGCCTTTCGGCGCGGCCGGGCTGCCAGTGAAGCCCTTTCGCCTCCTTTCCCTCGCTCCAGCGGCGGCGCGTGCCCACACACCCGCCTTGCTTCCAGCTCTCGTGGCGTTTAGGCCCCGAGAAGAACTCAAGGCGTTGAGGCCGCGCGGGGACGGCGCAACCCCCCCCCCCCCGGTATGCAGCACCTCGGCAAAAGCGCGCACGTGCGCGTGGAGGGGACGAAAGGGGCCCGCGGCAGCGGCGTCTCGTGCGTCAGGCAGGCACCGTTTAGTTGCTTGGCAGGAAAAGGTGGTTTGTCCTGCTAATGCCTTTAGGTTTTCTGCTCCTTTAAATATATATATTTATATTTAAAAATAACTAAATAACTTAAAAAAACTAAAGACGAAGAGCCTCGCTTCTTTTATTTGCCTAACTCTCTCTTCCCCCCCTCTTTCTCCTCCCCCTTTTCAGGCGGCTGTGAAGAGAGTTTCCTAAGGGCGACGTCTCCCCCGCTGTCCCCCAAAACGGGCGGCTCTCGGCCCGCTTCTCCTCTCCTGGCCCCGCAAGTGCCTCGGGTTGACCTGCAGGGCGCAGAGCTCTGGAAGCGCTTTCACGAGATCGGAACGGAGATGATTATCACCAAGGCGGGAAGGTAAAAAAAAGGCCCACTCCCTCGCCTCGGCTAGTCGCAGAGGAGGCTGGCTGAAGTGTTTCGAGCAGCCGCAGGCCGGCAGCGCCTTTGACGCCGCCCTTTTGGGGCTTTCTTCAGCCAACGGTGCTGAGCCGCTGGGACACGTGCAGGCGCCCCTGAAGCGCGCTGACAAATTTGCATTATCTCCCAATCAAAAGTGCAGCATTTTTATTGCAGCGCAAAAGTTCTTCCTAAATGTCACCCGTACACTCCAGACTCTGGTGAAATGGGTGACGAAAACGCAAGTCCCTAAAATTTGACCAAGTAGGAGAGCATAGCGCCAAAACACAGGAGTCACCGTGGAGTAAATGCAGTAAATCTAATTGGCCTCCCCAAAACTAAACAATTGACTTGGAGATAATCCCCTTTTTCTTTAGCAGAAGCCTTTGCCAAATGGTTCTAGGAATCCAAACTGATGGCAAGTCAATCTGTTCTTTGGGTCTCAGCCATACTTGGTCCCCCAATCCTAAACTCATTGATTTTAAAATAGCACCCTGAACTGAAGTATGTGACCTGTAAGAAAATTATATCAAATTAAACTAACATACTGTATTTTCAGTTAATGACAGGAATGATCCAAGCACTATCTCCAAGAAGTCTTTCACATTAACTTTGGTCTTTGATATAAATCTGAATAGTATTTGTTTAGCATGAGGTAGAAATTGCAACATAGTTTGCAATCCTTTTTTGTTTGATTTTTTAAATTTACATTTTTAAAACATTTTTATACATGACTAAAGTTTCCCGGATATTTTCTGAGGATTATTACAAAAGATCAGGACTCAGACACAAAATATTGTGCAAATTATTAATCTCCTTTGGTTTGGTGCTTCAGAAAATGTAGGATCACTTTCACTTTCTGCTACCATATTAATTAAATCAAAAATCTTGCACTGCAAAAGTTAGATATTTAAAATACTAATTTCTATTAAATTTTTAAATAGTGCATGCAGACCAAAATATTCACATATGTCAACATGAATAAAGCAAATTGATTTTTACAAAGCTGGATAGGCTACATTAATTTTAGATGATATAGAAATATGTGGAATTTTAGATTTCCTGTTCATTAGGGTGAGGACTATGAATGCCGCATTCTTCTAAAAGGAACCTTTTTCTTCCCGTTCCAAAGGATACACATGGTAAAAACCTGCATAGTATAAAAGTATCTCAACTTATTAGAATTTACAGAAACATATTTTATTGAATCCATATGCTACCTTCTACATTTTCAGAGGGACTTTATTAATGATTGAAGTGGAGTCTTAAACGGCACAAGGCAACATTTGTCTCAAAAGTTGTCCTGTCAAAAGATTTTCTTTTTTAACTTACAGGTGCACTGAAGTAAAGGCTAGACCTAGCTGGCCAAGCTAGTTTTGCTCTCTTGTTTAGTTAAATATGTCAGTAACTTCTGTTCTTTTAAAATCTAGCTTTGATTTCATGCTTTTGGAACAACATCAAAACATTTAGCAAAACAAAATAGAACTGCATGTTCACTTATATAGCAAAAAAATATAGCATGCGTTCATTATACAGTTCTTTCACAACAAACCTGAAATAAGTAGAGACAGACATGCTTAGTTTGAAAACTAAATTGTATCTTAAAATTTCACACCCTATAAGTACTTCAGTTTCACCTTAGCAAAAATTGCCACATGCTCCTTTGTACTAATACAGCTTTGGTTTTGATTTCTTGCCTTAATAAAATGAGCCCTATTCCCCATCCATCTCCAATTTAAATGAATGAGAATTATGCCCATTTTCTATGCTTTCTGGAAGTTGATCATGGGAAATGCCATGGCACATTTCCTTTTATAATAGAATTGTCAATTATTTACTTCAGTGATTATGCCCATAAAGCACCATCTATTGTCTTTAGCTATTATTTACATCCCAATCATAACAGACTTAATGCAGAAATCCAGTTTTTTTCACTGGGGGCTTCTAGGCATGCATTTTTAGGATTGTGGTCTTCACATTTCATATACTGCTTCTCCGTGACCCATGTAAGTGACACAATGTTGTGCTGGGAGGACAACTAGCCAGTGCCTAAGGGACCATACTGAAGTGGTGCTGGCAGCTCTCACTGTACCAATCTCACTACCAATCTGGAGTATTTGATTGTCTGCATCCTTATATCCCCTTTTCATAACAGTGCTAGCAATGCCAATCAACTCTTTGATAGGAAGAGTCATGCACTGAGTGTACATGCAAGCCCACTGATAGAGCCAAGGATTTTTCATGACTTGGAAACAAGTTCCATTGACTGCGGTAGAACTCCCTTTTTTCTAAACACGCTTAGGAACAAAATGCTGATCTTTGAAAATTATGGTTTTTGTGAATAACAGTCTTCTTGAGTATGTGTTGAAATTACCAATGTGTTTTAAATTGCTAAAATAATTTCCAAGCAAAACTATTTGCTGATCAACAAGTTCACTTGAGTTATTTGGTAATGTGCACTCTGAAGGAACATTAGAAAATATACAAAATATTGTAAGGCTACAAAAAATTCAAAATCATTTGATATATGTAATACACCATTATGAGAATGAATTGTGCAGTATAATGGTTTAAAAAAACCCTGCAGATAATTTTGAAGGATTGAGAGAAGATTTCATAAACATTTTTTTTTCTGTGTAACAGTTTCCAAGTCTGTTTTGTATTAAAACGCTCTTCTTTTTTGTGTTTAGACGGATGTTTCCTGCAATGAGAGTGAAAATTTCAGGGCTAGACCCTCATCAACAATATTATATTGCTATGGACATTGTCCCAGTGGACAACAAAAGATACAGGTATAGTAATTGTAATGTATAAAATTTGAGACATTGGGAACTGAATGACTAGTTTGGAATTTAACAGAAGGTTGTGCTTAACTCCTTTCCAAATTCCTATCTTCATCTCAGTGCTTAAAAAAATAAGTACTTGTGCCAAGCACGTGAGAACAATCAAGAAGGTTTTGGGTTTGTTTTTTTTCTTCATGTTGAGCTGCTTTATACATTTGGCTCATATTTTGAACACACTCTAGCTAAGCATTCAAACAATATTTTTTTCTTGTAAGTAAGGAACTGTCCTCCAGCCCTTCTTTTGAGAGACTCATTATATAGTCAGGTTGCCGTAGAGTAACTGGCTGTGTAAACCACAGTTAAAATATAGCATTCTTAGTAAACAGTATCTAGTCAGTCTAAATATCAGCCCTTTGCACTAAATTAATTCAAATTAATTTAAAAATCAATAAGAAAATGCAAAAAAATCTTTTCTTAAAATTCATAACTAATGCTACTATAACTCCCTTGAACTATCTTACTTCAATATCTTTTAATGGCATAGTTCTTAAATGTGATAATAAAATGGCATTTTCAGTGACTTTATTTATGGCATTGTACAGTACCTATGCATTCCTGAACAATTCCAACATAAAATCATGATCAGGTAGCTCTTGACCAGGGCAGTCCACATCTAAGCAAGTATTCCCACTAGAACTCTGGGCATGAATGGGAACACAGTGGCTCCTTTCACTGATTTAAGAGACTACAAATCCCAAATATATTTTGCTGTTATTTTAAAGAAGACTTATGAAATGATACCACATGTTCTTACATATTAGTGGTTTCACGAAGCTAGATAATTTTTTAAAAAAAGAATTTTTGTACTTCTCTACGTGGTGGCGCAGCGAGTTAATCCGCTGTCGCTGGGCTTTCAACCGCAAGGTTGGGAGTTCGAGACTGCGTGACGGAGTGAGCTCCCGTTGCTTGTCCCAGCTCCTGCCAACCTAGCAGTTCGAAAGCACCTAAAATGCAAGTAGATAAATAGGGACCACTTTGGTGGGAAGGTAACGGCGTTCCGTGCGCTACGGCGTAGAATCATGCTGGCCACCATGATCGGACAAAAACGCCGGCTCACAGGCTTTGAAACGGAGATGAGCACCGCCCCCTACAGTCGGTCACGACTAGACCATTCGGTCGTGGGGAAACCTTTACCTTTAACCTTTAACCTAATTGAGAATGCCATTTTTTAAATATAAGGAAGTTTATTTCCTAACCTTATTGTCCTACGCCAAATCCTGTTCTACTAACTGCTATGAATAGGCCCAATCGTATATTTCATATATAACATGTGGGTTTTGTTTTAATCTACTTTTTATAGTACTCGCAATATGTTTCATTTAGTAGCAATAGTAGTGGTAGCATACTGTAGTAATACTGTGTTAATTGTACATGTTATAGTTTTTTCAGCAAAATCAGAATGTGGAAGTTAACTTGTTCTGTTAATAAACTGAATCATACAGAGGCATGCACAGTGTTTTTCATACCAGGACTTTTGTACACACAGAAGTCTATATAAACAGGGAATGACTCCATTGCCTTCAATAGTATGACACAGCATACTCTGTGCCCGCAGTCCTGCTGTACTTTTGGAGCATATCCCTATATACACATAGCTCTGTGTTCACCTTTTTGGTTTTGGATTGTGAACATTTCATGCACGTTTGTTTAATTGAAATCCATAGGCCATTCATCCTTGGACTAGAAAACCAGACGGTGAGTCCAACTGTTTCTTGGAAATACGTCCCATTTAATTCAGTGAGATTTTTTAAACCAATAAATGTGCGTGAAATATTGTGCCTTCAGAGATGGCCTGGTTCGCTGTGCAATTTATGCAGTACATTTGGATTCTAAGCTAATTATTTTAATGTTTGCAAAAAGTTTATGATGCTTATCATAATTCCTAAATAGTTACAACATTCTAGAACGTTCACTTATGCTAGGTTAAGGATTGCAGTGTCAGACGCATGGTATCATACAATGTATTTTATTGTGTGATAATGCTATTCATTTGCATCTGCTACAGTAGTAAGAAAATGTGATCAAGTATTTGTTTTTATGATTCAGCCAACACTTTCAAATTGCATTGATTTCAGTGGTACTTAAACTGTTTAACTCGGATAACATTTTTGTAGGCGGTGCTATGCCATGAACTAACATATATTTTGTTCATTGTGTACCAGTACCATATTTGCATGGCAAACTTAGCAAGGAAATATTTCGATTTTGAAATTAGACACGACTGTGAAATGGTGTAACTTAAAAAATTGACTCAAGCAAGATTTACATTCGTGATTCTTGCAGATGAGGTTTTTATGTACATACATTTCAGTCTTTTTTCCGTGTGACGGTGTAACACAATTTAATTTTTTATGCCAGTTGATTCTCTTGAGCTGTGGTACAAAGCTTGAAATATTAGGTGTTCTCCTTGCAGTTCCCTTAAAGTGAATATGAGGAGTAGCACATTGTGGATTGCACTTAGGGCGCAATCCTAACCAGGAGTTAGGCCAGCACAGTTAGGCCAGCAAAGTTTGGCCAGCACAAGGGACACATAAAGTATGTTTGGACCACTCTCGGAGTCAGAGAGGCCAGCACACGGACATGTGCCATCCTCCCTGACTCAGAGAGTGGTCCAAATGTGCTTTATGGTGGCCCTGTTCCCAGCCAAACTTTGCTGGCCTAACTATGCTGGCCTAACTCCAGGTTAGGATTGTTCTCTTAGTGGGTTGAATCGTAAGTGGGCTCACTTTGCAAATTGAACAAACTTCTTTTCATGCAGGGGGGCAGGATTTTTTGCCAGTTCTCTCTGCAGTCCTTGTCCCCTGAATCATCTTGTTTCAGAAGGTCATCAATCCTCAGGAGCATATTTTTGGGTGGCATAGGGGGTTGTTGTGTTGAGGAAAGGTCAGGGAAGTTCACTTGCATAAGCTTCCTTTTGCTTATGCTCTTTAGGGTTCAATCCAGTGATCCCAACAAAGCTTTTGTTGACTCAAATAGTCAAATATAAATTAAAGTAATACTGTTGTAAGGATCAGAAAGGAGATTTAAACAAATATTCATACTTCAGTACAATAATGGAGTCATGGAGCCGACTAGAGGACAGGCGACTCTGGATTTAATATTGAGTGGTACTCGGGACCTAGTTAGGGATGTAAGTGTTACTGAGCCATTGGGGAACAGTGACCATGCTGCGATTGGTTTTGCCATGCATGTCCAGGAAAGAGTGCAGAGCAAATCTGACACAAGAACCCTTGACTTTCGAAGGGCAGATTTCCCTCAGATGAGGAGGCTAGTTAGAAAGAAATTGAAAGGGAAGGTAAAAAGAGTCCAATCTCTCCAGGCTGCGTGGAGGCTGTTTAAAATAACAGTAGTAGAGGCCCAGCGGAAGTGTATACCGCAAAGAAAGAAGGGCTCAACAAGGTCCAGGAGGGTGCCTGCATGGCTGACAAACGAAGTTAGAGAAGCTGTAAAGAGCAAGGAAGCTTCTTTCCGTAAATGGAAGTCTTGCCCCCGTGAGGAGAATAAAAAAGAACATAAACTCTGGCAAAAGACAAGTAAGAAGGTGATACGGGAGGCCAAGAAAGCGTTTGAGGAACGCATGGCTAGCAACATAAAGGGGAATAATAAAAGCTTCTTCAAATATGTTAGAAGCAGGAAACCTGCCAGAGAGGCGGTTGGCCCGCTGGATGGTGAGGGAGGGAAAGAGGAGATAAAAGGGGACTTGGAGATTGCAGAGAAATTAAATGAATTCTTTGCGTCCGTCTTCACAGCAGAAGAACTTGGGCAGATACCACAGCCCGAACAGTCCTTCCTAACCAAGGAATTAAATCAGATAATGGTTAATAAGGAAGATGTTTTAGAGCAAATTGACAAACTACATATAAATAAGTCACCAGGGCCAGATGGTATATACCCAAGAGTTATTAAGGAACTAAAGAATGAAGTTGCTGACCTCTTAACCAGAGTATGCAACTTGTCCCTTAAACGGCCACGGTGCCAGAGGATTGGAGGATAGCCAATGTCACGCCAATCTTTTAAAAAGGGAAAAGGGGGGACCCTGGAAACTACAGGCCGGTCAGCCTAACGTCTGTACCGGGTAAGATGGTGGAAAGCCTCATCAAAGATAAAATCCTAAAACACGTAGAGGAACAAGTACTGCTAAAAAAAAGTCAGCATGGCTTCTGTAAGGGTAAGTCTTGCCTCACAAACCTTTTGGAATTCTTTGAAAAGGTCAACAGGCACGTGGATGTGGGTGAACCTGTGGATATCATATACCTGGATTTTCAGAAGGCGTTTGACACAGTCCCCCACCAAAGGCTGCTGAAGAAACTTCACAGTCAGGGAATAAGAGGGCAGGTCCTCTTATGGATCCAGAATTGGTTGAGGGCCAGGAAACAGAGAGTGGGGGTCAATGGGCAATTTTCACAATGGAGAGAGAGGTGAAAAGTGGAGTGCCCCAGGGATCTGTCTTGGGGCCGGTGCTTTTTAACTTATTCATAAATGACCTGGAGACAGGGATAAGCAGCGAGGTGGCCAAGTTTGTGGATGACACAAAACTTTTCCGGGTGGTGAAAACCAGAAAGGATTGTGAAGAGCTCCAGAAGGATCTCTCCAAGTTGGGGGAACGGGCAGCCAAATGGCAGATGCGTTTCAACATAGACAAATGTAAAGTGATGCACATTGGGGCAAAAAACCAAAACTTCACCTATAGGCTAATGGGTTCTGAGCTGTCTGTGACAGCTCAGGAGAGAGATCTTGGGGTGCTGGTGGACAATTCAATGAAAGTGTCGACCCAGTGTGCGGCAGCAATTAAGAAGGCCAATTCCATGCTTGGGGTCATTAAAAAAGGGGTTGAGAATAAAACAGCCAATATTATCATGCCATCGTACAAATCAATGGTAAGGCCGCACCTGGAATATTGTGTCCAGTTCTGGTCGCCGCATCTCAAAAAGGACATAGTGGAGCTGGAAAAGGTGTAGAAGAGAGCGACAAAAATGATTACGGGGCTGGGGCACCTCCCTTATGAAGAAAGACTGCAGCGTTTGGGGCTCTTCAGCCTAGAAAAAAGGCACCTGAGGGGGGACATGATTGAGACATACAAAATTATGCATGGAAGGGATAGAGTCGATAAAGGGATGTTCTTTTCCCTGTCTCAAAACACCAGAACCAGGGGACATCCGCTAAAACTGAGGGTTGGGAGAGTTAAAACAGATAAAAGGAAGTACTTTTTTACTCAGCGGGTAGTTAATCTGTGGAACTCTTTGCCACAGGAGGTGGTGATGGCATCTGGTCTGGATGCCTTTAAGAGGGGATTGGACGGATTTCTGGAGGAAAGGTCCATCGTGGGCTATAGGCAATGATGGATCGTGCAACCTGCTTACAAAGGTGGTGGGCTACTGGTACCGGGTGCAAGGGAGTGGCAACAGGATGAAAGCATCTTGTTGTCTCATGCCTCCCTGGGGCACCT
Organism: Lerista edwardsae; assembly: GCA_029204185.1. Classification (NCBI taxonomy): domain Eukaryota; kingdom Metazoa; phylum Chordata; class Lepidosauria; order Squamata; family Scincidae; genus Lerista; species Lerista edwardsae. Next base: position 4,236,923 of record JAJKFI010000012.1, read on the forward strand.
GGTGGGCCGCTGTGAGATACAGGAGGCTGGACTAGATGGGCCTTTGGCCTGATCCAGCAGGGCTCTTCTTATGTTCTTATGTAATAAAACACAGAAAACAAAACAAATATAAGAATTAAAGTAACTTTTTAAGTAATAATCTAGAGACATTTTTAAAAACAGAATTTAAAAAACTGAAATTTTTGTTATTGACAGATAGATTGCTGGTTTCAGTAATTCATAGCTAAAATAGTTACAATGCACACACACTGCTCCTCTGTCATCATAGGTTTTTATATTCACTCAAGTGCAGCAGGTAAGTTTTTCCCTTGTTAATCCGTGTTAATTGTAGTGTTCGCATGGGGCTTCGGATCAGGCCCAAAAATTTATAAAATAGAACCTGTATGTGTTGATCAAATTATATTTGTTTGCCTGTACCCTCTTGAGAAATATTATAGTATAATGTATAAAAAGCGTCCCAAATTCAAATCTCTATTCATTATGAGTTTCACTGGGTGACTTTGGGCCAGATACCCTCTCCCAACCTACTCTTATCTCACAGGGTTGTTGTGAGACTAAAAAGGTGGGGCAGGGAAAATGATATAAGTTATTTAGAGGAAGGGCAGATAAAAATATAATAATTCCAGCTGGAATGTCTGAGCAGACAAGTAGCCCAAGCCATCATAATCCCCATGCGTTGATGCAGCGGTGATGGGCAATTCATCCTGCAGAGGACTTTTGGCTGCTGGAGGTCTCGTTAAGATAAGGAGATATTTGTCCCCTTGCCCCAGGGTAAGTACCAGCAACCACAACAGGTCAACTTTGACCTGTGCCAGAGATATTGCTGGTGCAAATCCGCATTGATCCGTGCAGCTGGATCAGGCCTGGGAAGGTTGTTTGGATACGGGGCATGCTGATTGGCAGAAGTGCCGCCAATCTTGCCCCCTCCCAGGCTCAACCTGCTTATGCCCATCGACATCCTGTTCCACTCAATCCTGCCCCATTCAACCCCCTCCCTGGCCTCCTTATGTCCCTGCACTGGACTTACCTTTTCCAGGGGGCCTCCAAATGACCACCAGTGCTAGTGGGAAGGCTCCAGCTAATGGGAAGGTACTCCTGGGCCTGGCATTGCTTTATGCAGAACGTGCTTTCCATCGGCATAGGCCCCCATTAGGTATGCACCAAAGATTATTTTTAATGCATCGTATATGACATGTCAATCCTTTATAGAACTAAGGAGATAATCCTACCCAACTTTCCAGCACTGACATAGCTGTGCCAGTGGAGCATGTGCTGCAGGCTGCACTTGAGGGGAAGTCACAAAGGCCTCCTCAAGGTCAGGGAATGTTTGTTCCTTCACCTCAGAGCTGCACTGCCCTTATCCAGGTGCCAGAAAGTTGGTTAGGATTGCACTAAGCTAGCTTAAAATTTATATTTGAAGAAATTTAAAACTTATTTCAGCTATCTAAAGCTTTTTCTTTTTTTAGGGTATTTTTTTTAAAGAAATATGTTTTTAATAATCTACTTGAAAAATCTATTCACTGACTCAGCCCTAAGTGGATTATTTTACTTGGAAATTGATTTAATTTTGTTTAAATTTTAAGAAAATGGATTTAATGATTTAATTTAAATTTTAAGAGATTTTTTTAGAGTCAAGATATAGCTCTATTTAAAGGATAAATTATAGAAGAATTGGAAATTTAATTTGACCTTTAACAGAGGAGTTCCTAGAAAGTTATTTTCTACTGAAACCATCCCTTTGTAGTATTAGACATTTAACACTCTTCCCTTGTTATCTGTACCTAATGCCCCTTATAGCAAAAATATGGATTACAATTTTTGTATTTCAATGGGAAAAACTCAATTCCATTCCAAAGCCAATTTCACTCAAAAAATACCCTAAATGCTTAACAAGGAAAAAGTTGCAAGACATAATAAGATAATTTAATAACATTATTCAGCATTAATGAAGTGTTAGTCAATGAAAACATTCTAGAAGTTCTAGCATCACATAATGAAGTTTAGCACCTCAATCTTTTGTTTCAGATCATGAGCAACTCTCTTACATTTCATATGTTTTTCCACTTTTCCCATGAGTTTTTTAAATTCTTCTTTAGGACCCATATTCACAGTAGTTTGTGGAAACACAGCACAAAAACAAATACACTGTAAAAGGGAGTATGTATTGCATGTGCCTTGAAAGTGTGGGAATTCACTACCCATCAGGGCAGTCTCACATGAAGGAGAATACCAATTCCGAAGCTGTGTTCTGTCCCCTGAGAATCATGAAGAGCGCTTTCCCCTAAAGTAGCCAGGCAACCACAAGAGGTTCCGTTGGGAGAAGGGGATGCTCGTCTTCTTCCCCTGCTGTAAGGATACAGGGTGGGCAGTGGGTTTCCTTGCCTCTGCACTGGCTGTTTTGCCTTGGTGCTGTGCTGCCCAACATGGAGGAGATCGGGATCCAGAGGCAAAGGTTGCCGTTAGTCCCACCCCTTATCTGCTCCTCTTCTCACCCAGGAACACCCTCTCGCTCTACCTGGAAAGCGCTGCCAACTAGTACACTTCCTGGCTTGCACTGTTGCCTCCAGGTGGTGTAGGGCCGGCACTAGCCTGGTGCTGGTAGTAAAGCCTTTCTGTGGCCTTGCGGATGATGAAGGCGCTTTTCAGCACCTTCAGGACAGAGACATGGGTGGTATGCTTGTACCACCTGCATTAAATCCAATAGGATCAGGCTCTCGGTCCTCCCCCGCCAGCTATTCCTGGGCCTTGTATTGAAAATCTTGGGGTGGATAAAGAGGAATCATCTTAATATGCGCAGTACGGATAAATGAAATGAAAATCCTTATAGTAAACATGCTGATAAGAGGATAGTGTGTATTCTGATTCTTTTTCCTTGCATTTGTTCTACTGTTCAGTTGATTTTTTGCACTTCTGATTGATATTTTTCAACATACAGATTAACTTGAGAAAACATTGGGCTAACAGAAACAAAAATAGTTTGTTCCAATAGAGTTCCAATAGTGTTTATTTGTGACAGTTGTTTTCTGCCTAGCACATGTAGTTTAAAGCTGTGTCCAGGTAAAGACTCTTTATTTTTTGCTGTCTTATCGCTCTACATTTTTTGCCGCAAAGTCTGAACATCAAAGAGTTATTTCCATTGTGAATCTCATAGCCAGTGGGGTTTCTTTCTATAGGTATGTTTATCACAGCTCCAAATGGATGGTGGCTGGTAATGCTGACTCACCTGTGCCTCCCCGTGTGTATATTCATCCAGATTCACCTGCCTCAGGAGAGACTTGGATGAGACAAGTGATTAGCTTTGACAAACTGAAACTTACAAACAATGAACTGGATGACCAAGGCCACGTGAGTATCATGTTTTCTATAATGCTACAACATATTTCAGCCATCCTTCTTAGACAGGCAATTGGACATACAACCTTGTGTTAACTAAAACAGATTGGTCATTCAAACTTAGGTCATGTTAGAAGGGTGCATGCTTTTTTCTCATTTTGCCATGACAATTAATTAGTGCTAAAGTGATGTTTAATCTCTCATGACTAATTCCTCCCTTGCAGAGGCAGAACTACACATGTCTAAGGCTGTAATCCTTTGTAGACTTTCTTGGGACTAAGCTCCACTGAACATAGTGGGATAAACTTCTAAGTAAACATGCATTGGATTGCACTGTCAATCAACTATAGCCCAATACTAAACTCCCATCAGAGCAGTGGTGCCAAAACAGGTACTGCTGCATTCTGTGAACGGCATGGCAGCAGCTGGAGGATTCTTGGGGGAAGGGGACATTTGTAAGGTAAGAGTGCTATCTCCGCAATGGGCCTCCTCAAGTCTGCGCCAGCTATTTGCTGCGTGACCTGACATGGAATATGGCAGTGGAGGCCCAGGAACGAATGGAGCCCCAAGTGCGCCCATGGCAGGGCAACGGCACGTCACCCCACCCCCATGCATCGCCCAGCCACGCCTCCCTGCGCCCAGAATAGCTCCATTTTGGAGTGGAACGGGCACAAGGGGGGATGGGTGGGCCAGACAGTGGGCAGGTTAGTTGGCGGACTCCGCACAATGGCGCCCCGCCACCCCACCGCTGGCAGCGCCCATGGCTCGCACCACCCCGGGCTACACCCTTCCTCCACCTCTGTAGAGGCCACAGTCGGTCCTACCACTTGCCCAGGCCCAGTCCTCTCCCCCTGCCCAGTTCTGCCCTCCTCACACCCTCAACCCCATGCCCCAAAAGAGCACACCACCAGTGGTGGCTCCATGCCGGCTCCTCCTGGTGCTGGGGGACACACCTTTATGATACTTCGATGACACTGGCGGTAAGTGTTCTGCCAGTGCTGAGGGGGTTAGGATTGGGCCATTAAACTGATCATAAAGAACAATCTGCATTTTGTTATTGCGCATATTGCCTGAACCTTCATGGTGAAAGCATGATGAAGCAACGTGCCTACGGTTAAAACAAATACCTTCACTATAAAGCAGCAATACCTGAGTTAAAGAAATGAAACTATTTTTAAAAACCAAATCATTTGAGCAAAAACTCATGAGGTGTTAATAACAGTACTCAGAAGGAACAACATGAGAGCTACAGTCACTCTGATAATGATTTATTGCCTGCTTTATGGAGCAAGACCTTTTCACAGCTGAAGCTCATTACTTCTGCAAAACTGGCAGGGAATTGTACAGTTTAAGCGTTCTGTTTGCAAGCTTTGAATTGTTTAGTTATGACAGCACTTCATGTGACAAAATGTGTTGTAGTAATATTTCCTTCATAAATGGCGAGGAAAAAATGCATACGGACTGCTGTCTTTCAAGAAATTCTTTCAGAATACATTTCATATCTTGGTAAACAATTATATGAAATAGTTTAGTGATTATACATTTGGAAAATTCATCAATACATTAATTTGCTTGAATGACATCAGTTAGGCACATGGAATGGATTTCTAAGCATTGAGGGATACCTTAATTTTTTATACATGAGGAAGCACTTCTGCATGTCATGTTCTTATGCAAAACATATTGATTTTACTATTATTGAATTGTATCCTAAGACCACCTACTCTTTCTGGGAGTTCAATTCATAGAGGGGGCAATTTTTTCCTACCCCTTGTCCCCCTCCTCCCAGATCTGCTCTTCAGATTATTTTCAAGCAGATGCTACTTGTTCTTAGACCCAAACAACACAGAGATGTAAAAGTCACACAATTTGCATTTGGTGATCTGAGGCTTTTCAAAGCTACTTATGTCTATTTTTCAGGCCTGGTCCACATCCAATCCTCTGGCGCCGGGTCATATTAGATTTTGCAACCTTGTGATATGAGCTCTTTCAATATATAGTCTAATCTAGGCTATTATAATGGTGGTATAATGCATCCTTAAAATTAGTATGCATAACTGTTGGATAGTAATAAAATAACAAATCTTTTAAAGCAAATTCTCCTGAGTGCAGAAGAAAGGGGAAATAGAGGTTAATTAATTATTGCTTCGGAATCAAGCAGTGCAGCTGACTTGATATGGGTTTGCTAAAGGCTGTTATGGAACTTTGCCACACACATTATGTTCACACACTGGTTGAGCCTTTCTTTCTGCTATCCATAATTAATAGTCCAAATGTATGCGTAACCTTTTCTCCCGTTGAATTTTAGGTGAGATTAATAGTAGCTGGAAATTAGTACAGTCAGCTCCACCGCAAAGTATGTTTGGACTACTCTCAGAGTCAGAGAGGCCAGCACACAGACGTGCACCATCCTCCCTGACTTTAAGAGTAGTCCAAATGTGCTTTATGGTGGCCCTTGTGCCGGCCAAACTTTGCTGGCTTAGCTTTTGCCGGCCTAACTCCAGTTTAGGATTGTGCTCTCAGGAAAAAAAAAGCCCATTTACAACCTTGACACAAGCAAAACAACCGCACAGCGGTCTCCCTTTCCAGCATCTCATCTTCCCACATTTTCAATATGGCTGTGCTAGGTGCTTTGCAACCTACCTGAAATTGGCTCCTGACCCACTAGTGGGTCCCAACCCACAGTTTGGGAACCACTGATTTAGAGGGTCAGTAGTGGAAAGTGCAGTCTATCAAGCGCTGCTCCAATGAAGTAGTTTCAAATGAATGTGTCCAGCAGCAGCACTTGACTGTACTTTCTACTTCGTAACAATGGACTGTGCTGAAATGTTTATTCAACAAAAGTTCTTGAGTCTCCAGCTGACCATGCTTGGGTTGATTGCTTATAACTTTTATTTTCATTGTATTGGGCACAGCAAGTAGTTGAACCTCTGAGTTAGTCTACAAACAGGTTTTTGAGATGGGTAGAGAGTAGGTTTCCACACTGTGTAATCACAAGGTTTAACTTATTTCCCTTCTGAATTGAAAACGACATAGCTCTTGCCATAAAGCTATTATTCATTGCATGGAATGCTTTGGAATTACTCCACCACTCTACGTTAATGAATACTTCAGCTTGGAGAAAAGTCAAGTAGCTTTCTTCTTGTACAATTCAAAATACACATTGAACTGATTCCGGCCTAAAATGTGCCTTGAAAATTGGTATATAAGTTTTGAAGATTAAGGCAAAAGTTTGTATAATAAATTTCATCTACCTAAAACTGGAGAAATGGCAAAAGATGTCATTTTTTGTTACTAGAAAACGCAGAAAAAAACTCAGTTAAGTGCCTGTTTCAAAGTACAAGCTTATGGTTTTGAATTCTGCGACAGAATGGTGAACTATTGCACGTATATAATACATCTCATGGGAAAATATCCGTTATAAATGTAGAAGAATAAGGTTTGAAGTAGCAATGTATAGGTAACATTCAGAATGGTTATGCTCTTGCAGATGTTGATTTTATTATAATTAAGGCTTAAATCATTCTTAACTCATTGCATATTCTCTGTCAAACTAAAAGCAGCTAAGCATTTATAAATAACTGCTATTGATTTGGTGAATGATGCCATAGTACTGCTTGTTCTCATTTTGCTGAAGCAAAGACACCCAAATACTGGCCCTTTTCTCAACCATTATTGCTGCTCTCCCTAATTTTGGACAGGACCAGAAAAGCCGCAATCTGCATTTTGTCCGTTGGCTATTTCTGCTTTGTTTCTCCTTGTAGTTCTTTTCCCATGAACTCTCTTGTTTATATATTGCCAACTGCTACGTATGTTTCCTTGTTAGTCAAGGAAGTCATAGGGTTGATTATATTGTTGTACTCGGATTAGAACAATTGTCTTTCACGGCAAAGAAAATAAGGTCAAAAGTGGTGTCTTTATATGAAAAAGAGCCTGATCCTAAGGGCTCCATCCCATGTGGTACATGCATATCACTGGCGTATCACTAAAAGTTTGTGGTACATGCATATCACTAAAAGTTTGCAAACGTGCCATAAAGCACTTTCATGGGAGGAGGGAGTGCTGGTGCTGGCCCAGTGCCTGTCAGCACGGCACCAAGCAGGAGGTTGGACAGTGCGCCAGCAGTGCCGACCAGCAGTAAGTCTATCCACGGCAGGGGAAAGGGTGGAACTAGGCAGACGGAGGGGACGATCAGGCCCAAGAGGGGGCAGAGGTGGCGGCAGCCTCTGCCGCCATATCCTGAATCTCCTCCCCAGCAGGGTGGCCTGACATGGGCGCAGAGCCAAAGAGACCCATTGCTGACAACTTCAATCTCCCCTGGGTAAGGGAGCAAATGCTCCCTTCCCCAAGGAGACTTCTGGTGGTATCCTGGTGGGCTCAGGATCCAGCCATCACCATTTTGGCACCGTTGGAGCCCTGGGCACTGCCGGGTTCAGGATTGGGCTGTAAGAGGTTATCAAATTGGAGACATGCTTGCTACAGAGGGACTGCATGTAGTCCCTGAAACACGTTTGCGTAGGGTCCTATAAACATTCTGTTCTGATATCTTCAAAAATGTTACTATCTTGCCTTCATAGTTATGAAGATATTATTGAAAGCATGAAGGCAGGTGGTATCATGAAAGGGTGGTATCACTGAGCAGAAGGCAAAGAACAAAGCCATCAGATTTGTGCCTTTTAAATTGTAAGTTATAATATCGAACAGCCCAATCCTAGCTAACGTTTCCAGCAGTGGTGTCATCTAAATGATTTAAGAACAGGTACTCACTTTTGATTGGCACGTGTTGGGACCCGCCCACCGGAAGTGACGTCATAAGCCAGAAGTGAGGTCGTGGCAGGAAGTGACATGAAAAAAGCCCTTTTTGAGGCCTCAGATGATTTTAAACTGACCCAACAGTTGCAACAGTATTCCACAGCACCCCCAGAACATGTTAAGGAGGCCTGGCATCATGTTAAAACCCCAGAGCAACTCATTTTTCAGTGGCAAGGAAAGGCTCCGCTCGCTGCCTGCCTGCCTGCCTGGCTCTGAGAACATGCAGGCAACTCAAACATGCAGGAATTTCAAACGTTGCAGAGGGCGGAGTTGACGAGTGGGCGGGCGAATGGGCGGGGCCAGCTGTAATCCTAGAAACCGGTACTCGCGTACCCCCGCGTACCCCCTGCATGACATCACTGGTTTCCAGCACTGATGTGACTGCAATACACAGCAGTAAAGTAAGGGAAAAAACATTCCCTTACCTTGAGAAGGCTTCCATGACGAACACTACCACTACTGGAGGCAGCATGGGCCCTATTGGTGCAGCTGCATCAGCATTGAAAACTGTTGTAAGGCAACAATTCAGCACAAGATTAAGGTTGCTAAAACCACCTTTTCTATGGATTTGAGCAAGCCTATTTTGGTGTTGGAACAGGATTGGTTCAAACTTCAATATTTGGGGTTAAAACACTACCTGTGTATGGACAGGAAAAGAAAACCTGTTTCTACATGGGGAAACAGGCTCCTGCATGTGGAAATGCTGTTTTTCCTTGTATACACTACTCACATAGCAGTGTACAGAAGGAAGATGAGGACACACCCACATGTCCCATGCAGGTGTATAAGCGCTTACGCAAAATAAATGCACAACTGAGCCAAAGCGTACAAAGCATTCTTCACATTCTGTCGGCCTCTGGATCATGATTCTAATTGTAAAGATGTCAGATGCAGTTTTGACTGCTTGCTGTTGAGCAGTTAAATATTTGTGGGCTATCCGAGTTACCTTTTTGGCGAATATATATATAGCATACTGGATTAATTTGATTTTAGCTGATTTACTGCTCAATCCTATGGGGTCTTACAGTGGCAGATCTCTTGATCTGCCATAGTAAAACTAGGGATGATGTTGCAAAGGCTGAACTGCTGTCATTTGTTTCAGGGCAGCTGGTGTAAACAGCCAGAGGCCTCATCTGCATAATAGCAGCTCCAGGTGCCCTCCTGGAACAGGGTAGGTTTGGATCCCCTTACTTTGAGTTGCTCCCCAGCTTGCTCCTAACCTGCACTGGATTCAGTGCAGGCCAGCCGGACGGCCTGTTCCAGCGCCAGTTAGGATTGCACCCTTAGGGCGCAATCCTATGCAATGCCGGAATGGCGAGGCCAACTTGGCAGCGCCATGTCCAACACTGCATAGGAGAGGCTGGAGCCCCCCACCCACAGCAAAGGAGCATTCACTCCCTTACCATAGGGGAGGCTCAGCCTCCCTTATGTGCTCCTCGAATCTGTGCCCGCTAAAGAGCGGGCGCAGATATGAAGAGACCGTGCGGCCTGAATCGGGACCCCGCAGACGGGCTTAGGACGTGGCCGTATGGCCACCTCCCAGGCCCCCCCCACCTCCCGCCCCCACCTCCCTCCCTCCCACCAATCCCTGTCCCGATATGGAACGGAGCCTCCCTTGAACTGGCCTGGCTTCGGCCAACGCTTGGGAGGCGCTGCGTGGACACAACAGGACCGGCACTGCCAGCAGCGCCAGTCCTGTTGCCTTACCACCGATGCAATGATGTTGTGTCAATGCTAAGCGTCAGATAGGATGGCGCTGCCCATGTTCTTCTGCTGTAATTATCAAAAGTCTGACTTCAGTCTTAAGTATGTGGAAAGTTGTTTATACAAAACAGTGTCACATCTCCTGCGTGGAACAAATTCATATAAAAGCATCCCTTTGCTTTATTTATTCTAATGCGGAGCTTCTACCCCCCCTCCTTTTGATTAACTGAGTTTCATGGTATTTTGGCATTCAGTGTGGTATCAAGAATGGGAGGGTAGGAGGATAGATGACATACAATTCTGATTTAATATTCTGTGGTCAATAATGAAACAGGAAATTAAAAAATTTCCTCCTTTTAATTAGATTTTGTACCGGCTGGTTGCCATGAAACTTTTTCAAATATATCTTTGTGGACCTCCATAAGCAATAGTTACAGTTTTTATTTTGAACAGTTAAAAGCAAATTTATATGCACCATAAAGCAAATGTACGTTTTTTCCATCAAGAATGCTTGAAAATTATGGTTTATACAGTATTATAAAAATATTTATACATGAGTCTAAGTTTCACATTCTGAATTTTGAACCTAACTGCAAACTTTTTTTTTTGGGTGTGTGTGTGTGTGTAATTTCGCTGTTTTGGCTTTTTTGTTAGATTCAGCCTCAGTGTTCATTGTTCATGTGCTTACGTACACACATATAAATTAGCAGTGAACATTTTTAATTTTATTGAATTATACATAATCTGAGCAATGTTATTTTGTCTTAGTTCAAATATTTTAAGAACTAGGCTACGTATTCTTAAGATAGCAATAATAAACATTTTTTTATTTAAAAAACCACGTATGTTATATAATAAATGAAAACTCCTATTCATATACTGGACACGTAGACTATTTTTATATAGTCTTCATGATTCAGTAAACAAATTCCAGGGTGTTTCTGAAAATCTCCAGACAAAGTTGGAGAGAATCCAGCTACCTACCGACCATCCAATCCCCCTTTAGCCTTTTTTTGCTGCCTTCACATCTTTGATAGCTGCAAAATCCTTTCTCAGAGACTCAGTTTGTTGAGTGTAAACTAGAACAGTTTTGAACCATATCTAATAGAAAATTTAAAGCATGTTGGCTGTGCTTTCATGTATTTTAAATACTATTCTATATGTGCAACAAAACAAAATCTGTCTCTTTTTGGTATAGATTATCCTCCATTCTATGCACAAGTATCAGCCACGTGTCCACGTCATTCGGAAAGACTGTGGGGATGATCTTTCTCCAGTCAAGCCCATTCCTTCAGGAGAAGGGGTGAAGGCATTCTCTTTTACTGAAACTGTTTTCACAACAGTGACAGCATACCAAAACCAACAGGTAACTTTCATTTCTTTTGTTTTAATGCTCATAGGTCATTGGCTTTTCATTGAAATCTGGGCAAGTGGGAGAGAAGAAATAGAACTTCTGTTGTGACACTAGGTGAAAAGGGAGATTGTCAGCCCAATCCTATCCTTCAATATCTTCTGCCGTGCTGATGGAGCGTGTGTTGCATGCTTTGCTGGGAGTGTGGGGGGGGGCATTGTACAGTCAGCAAGAGTTTTTACTTACCTCCTAGCAGGGTACCTGATCATCTATCGGTCTCTTTGGACCTGTGCCAGCTACATTGCTGGTGTAAATCTGAGGAGAGAAAGGAGACAGAAAGATGGAAAAATCAGGGTTAGGATTCGGCAATGTCGCCAAGGTTCACTGCCTCCAGCCCACTCCCCAACTCTGCCCTACCCCCCTTCCTGGACCTCAAATGAACCACCTCGTCCACAACCTTACCTGGGCTGGTGGCACATCTGGTGAGTCTGGTGTATGCGTGAACCTGCTGGTCAGTTTTGCCAGTGGCTCAATCGTGTGTAATGGCGGCGCAGCTGTTGTGGTGCCATAATGGGGCCTGCGGCAGTGGATTATGCAAGCCACAACTGTCGGCCCTTATAGGATTGGGCCATTTGGTTTTAAAACTATTTAATAGTGCATATGCATACAAATTCAGTTGATATTGGAAAGCACAATGCAAAGTTTCTGAACAGATATCTTGTTCTATGAAGCCTATAAATAAATTGTGAAAAGGGGAAAAAAAAAAACCTTTTTACACTCCTTGGGAAAGAAAAATTGAGGGCACCCATCCATCAGGATCTTCTCCTGTGCAACGTCCATTAATTTGAGTGGAATTCACAATGGATTGCAGCCATAATGACTAGCTTGTTTGATGCAATGCGTTGCTCAGCTGATTATTCACTGTAATGTATAGGTCTTGTATACATACACAGGCAATCCAATCCTATCCACTACCCAATCCAATGCAGTGGGGCCAGTGTGGGCCATGTTGCATTCTAAGGGGAAAGTTGAAAGGCTGGCAGGTTCCTTGAGATAAGGGGATACTCATCCCCTTGCCCTGGGGAAAGCCTGTACAACGGGTCTATTCGGACCTGTGTGAGTCAAATAGCTGGCACAAGCCCTTGTGGATCACAGTTGGCAGATCAAGCCTGGGAAGGGCAATAGGATACAGCACGTGCAACTGCTGCTGATCCTGCCCCCCTCCTGGGTCCCAATCTGCCCATCCTCGTTGCCACCTCCATTGTGTGTTCCTGTTACTTACATTCGTTTGAAATTAACATCCCATTCCTACCCCCCTGCTGCAACATAGCTTGCAGCTACACCAGCAGAGGCTATGCTACATGCTATGGGGGGGATTACATCCACATAGGACTTCTGGCCACTTGTAGGTCTCCTCAGGCCCATGCCAGTTATGGAACGGGCATATCCAAGGAGAATCATGGTGTGATGAGTTGGGGTTATGAGGATAGGATCTGGAGGGTGTGACTGCTGCCAGATCCACCTCTCCTTCCCTCCACACGCCATCAATTCCACCCCAAAAGCCCCGATCCTCTGCCGCCCACAGCCCACCTCCACTGCCAACTAACTGGCATTGGCAAAGCATCCAGCTAACTCTGGTGCACCAGTGGAGCCACCATCTGTCTCCACCCGCAGCTCAGTTGCACACAATGACGGCACAACGCTTCTACGTTTCTGTCGCAGCCAGCCCCACCCTAACCTGTGCTGGTGCAGCCAAGCCACATGGCCTTGTGCAGGTTATGTGCACATGGCCATCCAGTGCAGGTTAGATGGTGGCTGGAGGTCTCCTCAGGTTAAAGGGATATTTTCCCCCTTACTTTGAGTAAGGCCCCAGCCTTCTCTATTGTGCTACTCGGATCACTACCAGCTATATAACTGGAGAAAGTTTGAGTAGCCCAGTATAATGCTGGCTGGCCGAGGAGGGAGAGTTAGTATATGGCACAGGATGTATCCTGCGCCTGTCAAGTCAGTTATGCCCTGCCCCCCCATTTTTCCTTATAAATTTAAATATAAAATTTAAATAACTACCTTAGAGGCAGAACTTAGATGAATTAATGAACAGGATCAAAATTCCAGAATTCCTCCCAGAATTCCACACAGCACAGAAATATAACACACACTTCAGTGGACTCCATTCCCCCAGCTCATGAGCAGCTTACTTAAAAGTGCTGGAGTAAATATCTCAGAACCAGCAGATCACAGGAAAGGAAGCACCCAGAGCCTTCTGAAGGCATTCTGAAGACCAGGGAGGCTGCCCTAGTCTGCCTCCCTGCCCTCAGAATATCATCCCACACAACCAGAGTAGAGTTTGGAGGGTTCAGCCTGTATCAGCAAGGTCAGGAGGCCCAGAGGGTCATAGGGGACCAGAGGCTTGCTGCGGGCCAGATAGTCTCTCTGAGGGCTGCATTTGCCTCCCCTTGGGCCGGGGTTTGGAGACGCCTGGTTTACTGCATAGGGAAACTGGCCAAATACTTCACAGCTGCAGAAATATTCTGTTCTCTGGTGCCTCACAGCAGGGCCAGTCCTTCCATTTGGGTAGCTCCTCCTCAGGCAGGCGGGCCAGTACAAGTCTTTTTTTTGTAAATGTCACATTTCTTTTTTGTTGTGAATCATACCATGCTGCTTACAAAGAAGATCCAAGTAAAACTTACTCACTTAAATTTCATTCATTCATATATAAAACTGATTTTTTTTTGGCCCATGACAATCTGTAAAATATACCTTGTGGTTCTCATGCTGAACCACACAAGAGACCCTTCTCCAAACAGGAGACCCCTGCTTTACAGTTTTTGCAAAATGTGACATGCCATTCAGTGTGGCCTGGCTGAAGTGGTAATCAGCCATGGCCATGCACCAGCCCTGGCACTTATAAGTCAGCGCAGGGGTAAGAGGGAGGAGTGGGCTTGGCAGAACAAGGCAGGGAAGCGAGGAATGGGGAGAAGACTGGGGCAGGTAGGGTGATGGGTCAAGACCGGGAAGGGGTAGTTTTGGTGCCTGCACTTCTTCAATATCGGTGATATTCAGTCCCCCTTCCTAGCCTCAATCGCCAGCTCTATAGCTGGCGCAGGTCCAAATAAACCCAGAAGGGTAGCAGAGGTTTACTCCCTGTCAAGAGAACAAATGTTCCCTTACCAAGAGGAGACCTTTCAAACTGCTCCCTCCCTCCCTGCGCTATGCAGCACACACTCTAGTGGTGCAGCTTCACTGGCGGGGGCTGGGATAGGCTGTTACTTTGAAAAACATTTGGTTGTAATAAATAATTGAACTGTGTACTTTCATTCCATTGATTTGAATAGGATTTAGTAATGGGCGAATTTTCAACAAACTGCACCCAGTTCCTTTGAATAATCTGAATTTTTGGTTCTGCATAAATAAAACCACTGTACTTTCTATAGAGCATACATTTTCAGTTGCTGATTTTAACTTTCTTAGCAACAGTTGTGTGAACCACATAGCTAGATTCATGTTATTATTATTATTATTTATTAGCAACAGTTGTGTGAACCACATAGCTAGATTCATGTTGTTGTTATTATTATTTATTTATTATTTCCAGTGGTTCTTAGGGTTTGTGATTCTCTGAGTGCAGTACCCAGTGCCGTATTGGAACTCTGTGATCTGCATCCCTGCATAGGATGAAAGTGGATGAAAATTCAATTAACATCCATTGATAAGTACAACTATGAGTGGATTTTAAGTTCTACATAGGGCGCAATCCTGAACTGTGTTAGGCCTGCATAAACTAATCCAGCACAAGGGACACCGTAAAGTATGTTTGGACCCCTCTCGGAGTCAGAGAGGCCACCACACAGACATGCACCGTCCTCCCTGACTCTGAGAGTGGTCCAAACATGCCTGTGCTGGCCAAACTTTTCTGGTTTAGTTTATGCCGGCCTAACTCCAGTTTAGGATTGCGCTCTCAGTATAACCCGACATCAATCAATCAATCAATCACTAGTATTTATATACCGCTTTTCAACACAAAGTTCACAAAGCGGTTTACAGGCAAATAATAATATTAAAGTTAAATGGCTCCCTGTCCCAAAAGGGCTCACAATCTAAAAGGATGGAGAACACCACCAGCAGCAGCCACGAGAAAGACACTGTGCTGGGGTGAAGAGGGACATCTTACTATGTTTATACATCAACATTTTAATGTAAACCTCTGCTGTTATTTTTACAGATCACTCGACTCAAGATCGATAGGAATCCTTTTGCAAAAGGATTCAGAGATTCAGGACGTAACAGGTGAGCGTTTCAAAACTTTGAATCTACGGAATTCTTGCCACTGGTTATGGAGTGATAGAACATCTTGCATAGGGTTCCATTCTGCGTACGGTTGCTCTGGCCTTCCTGCTGGCACTCCTGCAGCGTGTGGCTTCACATGCTGCTGGAGCACCGTTTACAACTGGCACTGACTGCTTTGTGGCAGTTAGCGACAGCAGAAGAGGAGTGCTGCCAGTGGCGGATGAGTGTAGGATTGGGCTATTGGTTTTCCTGGATCCATTACAAATCAAGGATTTGTACAAATGAAGGATTAGTGTGAATATACTTTTCACACATAGTACCCATCCCCATGCATGCATGCATGCATGTTCTCCAAACGTATTTAGAGAAAGGAGGGAAGTATTGTACAGACTAGCAGGGCTCTGCTAATTTTACATTGGTGTCCTTCTTGGGCAAGAAGAATCAAGTGTACTTGGACACTGTTTCATCAATCCCTATCAAACCTTTCCTTGGCTATGCCAATTTAATTAAAAATTGTCTCGTAATCAATTTCCAAGTAAATTGGTTTTATTAAAGAATCAAGAATTGTTAAAAATTATGTTTTTTCCCTCGCAGTCACTGACTGTATCTGCAGTATTGAATGAAACATTGCATTCTAAAATTTTCAAAAAATAAGCAGAAAATACAAATGGGTTTTAAACAAACTGGAAAAATTTAAACAACAACGCCATCCTATTTGGCATCGATGTGGGGGGTGCCAAGCAGCACCCCCGCATCGGTGCTAAGGCAACAGTGCCGGTTCTGTTGTGCCTGTGCAGCACCTCCCTCGTGTTGGCCAAAGCCAGCCGGTGTGAGGGAGGTGCCATGATGGGGCAGCACAGGGACTGGTGGGAGGAAGGTGGGGGTGAGACTTGGGCGGGACGTTGGCAGGCTCGGGAGGTGGCCATACGGCCATATTCTAAGCCAGTCCGTGAGGCCGCATGGCCCCTATTTGGGCCACACGGACTCATTGGATCTGTGCCCACTCTTCAGATCTGAGGAGCACGTAGGGGAGGCTGGAGCCTTACCTTACCGTGGGAGGGGGGCTCCAGCGCTTTGTTTAATCATAAGGGAAATGTTTAAGTATGTTGTGTCTCAATTATCTTGAAAGAAGAACATTTGGCAGGGTAACAATAATAATAATAATAATATAATAATAATGAATCTGCAGCCCTTTTTATAGATTGCAAGAAAGAAGGTAAATTTCTACTGCGTAGGACAATTGGGCAAAATGTAATCAGTGCAAATTTCAGGAAGCTTTGGTTAGATTTGATTTTTGAAGGAGCAAAACAAAACCAAAGTTCCGTGAGAAACTGGAAAGTCAATTATTCACTTCCATTCATTGGTAACTAAAATTTATTAATTTGATTATGTATTGGAAAATCAACTGTTATGCCAGATCAGCAATTTTTCAAGCACTGTGCCATGGCTTAGGGGTGTTTTTTTTGTTCTTTGTTTTGTTAAACAACACATAAAAACAAAAACAAAAGACCTTTTGGGGGATTAAAATATTTGAATTAAAACACAAAACACTGCATTTTGGTGAATAAACTATTTTTCCAGAAATTAAAACAGATTCCTTTTCCAATTAGAAATAATACTGTGGGTGCATCTGCTGACACTATATCACCTATATCATCTTCCTAGTATACTTTTAAAGCATTTAAAATTAATAAAAATGAGAACTTCGAATGAGAATAAAAACAGATAACACCGCAATTTGCTATTTTAATCAAGAACTTTTGGGAAAATATATCACCAAAAATCTACACCTCTAGCCATGGCCATTTGGTGTGCTCCAAATGGTCCACAGGTCTGCTGCAGGATTTAGGATTGACCACCAAGTAAAGGGAGAGGCATCGGATGCATCCCTTCAGGTACCAGGAGATGGTGTCCCAGTTCTGCTCAGGTTCTTAGCAATGGTTCTAAAATAACTTTCACTAGTGCCAGGCTTTATGGTAATTTTTTCTACTCTCTCCAATAAGAATATTTGGTTACAGTGAACAGTGCTGAGAGGCATTATGAGGTGGGGAGTGGGCAGATAGTGTTCCAGGGGCAGGACCGATGAAGCGTCCCCAATCTTGTATTGTATTTATGTATTGTGGTACAAAGAAGGTTGAAGTCCACTGTCTTACAGCATCACAAAAAAAAAAAAGCAGCACAAAAAGCCATGAAAGTTATGAGGGCAGCAGTTTGGAGTTTGGAGCGTGTTGAACACATGCATGTTGTGGAATGCTTTTGATGTGCACACATTGCTCTTTGGATACCAATCTTGCAGTGCAATTCTACTCAGGTTTACTCAGAAATAAGTCATATAAGTCCCTTTCAGTGGGACATTTCCAAGTAAGTGAGCAGAGGATTTCAGGCTACAAGTCTATGCACACTTATCTGGGAGTAAGCCACTTGAACACAGTGGTTTTTACTTCTGAGTAAGCAAGTATAGGATTGTGCTGTTAATCTGGTTATATGGGTTCTCTTTTTTATTTTTCTGCATATGCACTGCATGTGTAACAATACGTAAATTTTAATTGGTACCAAAAGTAATCTGTAAATTCAACATTTTTGTGAAACTGAATTCTTAGCAGAGTCTGACAGCCCAATCCTGTACTGCCTAATTGCTGCAGGCACAGCGATAGCTAAAAAGCTACCACTGCATTCAGCTGCAGCAAGGCAGCTGCTAGAGTCTCCCCAGGAGAAGGGAACGTTTGTCCCCTTCCCCCAGGGAGAACCCTGTCACCCGCAATGGGGCTCCTCGGGTCACTGCCGGCTATTTTGCCAGCGGTGAATTGAGCGGCCCCATGTTGGGCTGTCCAAGTCATCATCGGGGATAAGATCCAGCGGTAGACGCCATCATTGGGTCCCACCCCCTCGCAGCCAGTTCCTCCCCCCACCCCAAACTGGCTTACTGGCTGTTGGCACTGCTGGAGTGCTGCCCACCTGCTCCCATTGGGGCCTGGCACTGAATGAGCGCTGCCTCAACATGAATGTAAACATGTTGCAGGCATGCTTTACACAACAGGCGTTCACGACATTTTTGCTGGCGGTACTTATGTACTGCCAGCAATAAGGGCCTTCAGGATTGGGCCCCATTTGGGTTTGGTTAGTTAGGATTGGGTTAGTTTTAGAATGTTTTAAACAACCCAATTAACTGCAAAGTTTTCTCTTTTCCTGTTTCCATTATTTACAGTCTCGCACGTGGTTTTGAAGAAACCAGTGGCTTTACACTTTAAAAACGCTCTTTTCCTGCTGAATGTTTGTAAAGTGAATATAATTTATATACGGAGGATAGTTAGGTTCTTCATGTAGGCCTTATAAAAATCTGTACTTTAGGAGGTATGAAAATTTCTTCTCTTAAGTACTTCAGGAGAAAAAATATGGTGGCTTAGTTAAACAAAATTGGCCATTTGGTAATATAAATTAGGGTTGTGATAAAATGTGGAAATTGTTCAGAAGCATCTTGTATAAATTATCACCTTGGCTGAACTCCTCCAGGAGGTGGGCTTTTATCTCAACTTTAAGTAGGAATGAAAAGTCTCTATTACTTCAGGAAAAAAATGAAGGCTCTTTTGAAAATCTGTTGTAACTCTTTCCTGTAACATTGCTTGGATCTTTCGGAAATCTGTGTATTAAAAAAAAAGTATCATGGGAAAATTTTGGTTGCTTAAAATTAGTACAGTAAAATGGAATTCTAGATTTGATTGTGGTTGCAGTTTTATTCACATTAACCTATGAGTAAGTCCCGTTGACTAGAATTATACTTATTTCTGAATAGATATGCATAAGATTGGGCTTTGTGACTCCGAACAAAGCGAATTTACGTAATTAATGCAAATAATACATTCATTATCCATTGTAGGAAAAGTACATACAACTTTTTTCTACCCCAGGCTTGTGAGGGAGGTATAGTGTGTTCATTGTTTCATGATTTAAAAATTGGTCACTTGAGCTTTTAATAAAACTCAGCCCGACCGTAATCTGGTGTCTTTACTGGTGGGCATGAGAGTAAATAGGGTAAATGCCAGATGCAGGGGAATGGCAGTGAAATGCAAGTATCTTGTTGTCATATGTGCTCCTTAAGGAATCTAGGGTCACTGTAATACAGGAAGCTGGAATAGATGAGCTCTTCACCTGATCCAGCAAGGCTGTTCTTATTTTCTTATTATACTTTTCTTTATCTCACCTATATCAACTGCCAAATAATTTAATTGAGCGATCTCTAGTTTTAGGATTATGAGAAAGTTATCTCTCATCATGCTGTTCTGCCAAATTCCCTGCTGGGTCTCCCCAAGGGCCCAGATGCCCACACTAGGTTAACTAGTTTCTCCTCCAGAGCAGCCTCAGAGATAGGCAAGAGGGAGGGGGTTCACTCACCCACTGGGCCTCCTCTCTTCCAGCAGCTTTGCTTGGGATCACCGGCTGGTCAGCCTCCTCCAGACTGCCCTCATCACTGGCTTAGCTCAAAATACCCTACCAACAAACCCCACCACCAAACAATAGGCAGTCAGCTTACCTAAGCCAAAACTGCCTCCTCCACTAGGTGGCTCCTGGGGCGTGGCAGCCATATAACTGTTCCCCACAGTTATTCCCCACAATGAGCTTACAGTCTTTCAGCCAGTCTTTCAGCCGGTTCATCAGTCCGTCCAGCCA
>JAJKFI010000012.1:4257084-4284238 GCA_029204185.1 Lerista edwardsae
CTTTATACTGAGGCCAGCCAGTCAGTGGGCAGGCTTTAATTCATCAGCCACACCCATCTGCACCTGTGCTAACCACCCTTCAGAGCCAGAGCCTTTATTAGCCTGCAGCTATGTTCCTGCTGCAGGAGTTCTGGGATTAACCCCATAATCCCTGGTTTACCTGGACAAGGGGCCATTGCTGATACCATTCCCAGACTCCTCAGGGTAGCTCCTGCCTTTTCCAATACACATGCCTAAATGTTTTCATAAGTCCTCTGACACAGTTTTAAGCACCTATTTTTCTTCTTCTCCATACTGAAGCAATCTTTTCTCCATACAGACGCTTTAGTAGCTTGTATGGAAGATGCTTCAATCCATCATGTGATTGTTTTGCTTGTCCTTTCCTGCACCATCCTCAGCTGAGGTCTGTGACTTTAGCATAGTAGTGTTGTATTTGCACATGTGCTTGTTTTATCTTTCAAAACTCTAAGGGGGTGATCTTAGATCTTTATCAATCTAAAGAAAATATTTGTATTTAATTTCAGAGAATATGTACAAAATTTGTATCCAGGACATGCATAAAAAAAGATTCATGTCTTACTCATTTTTCCGCGTCTTTTTAAAATCAGGAGTGTAAGAAAGGGGTGCCAGTTCAACAGTAGACTGCTGTGCCTCTGAATGCAAGATGGCAAATTGACATTCTAACAATTTCAACAAGTGCTCACATGGAAAAGTAATATCAGGGAGGTATTTAATGTATTTTTAGCTTTTAAAATATTTGATTTAGCAGCAGCAGCAGCAAGGAGGAAAGCCAGCACCCTTTGGCATACATTTGTGGGTCAGAAGCAAGTTTATTGCAAATGACTATGAGACCTACACAACTAAAGTTTGCTTGCTATTCAGACCGTCTTTTGAACATTATTGCTGTAATGTAAACCTGATATTATAAAGTAGGTAGGGTGTATTATAAAGTAGTTGAGGTCGAGATCATTAGAAGCTTAGAAACATAAGAAAACATTAGAATGGATTATAGACAAATTATTCTCACAAAATATTTTTGTTTTACCTAGGATGGGATTGGAAGCTTTGGTAGAGTCTTATGCATTCTGGAGACCTTCACTGAGGACACTTACATTTGAAGATATACCTGGGATTGCAAAACAAGGTATCTGTTTCATTCAGGAATTTGAAGGGTTCCAAAGTGCATGTAGTTCCTTTCTTTTCTTTTGGTAAAAGTGATTAAATATAGTATCAGGGAATTTTAGCAAGTGCTCATGTTAAAAATTATTATCATTAATAATTATCATTAAATAAAGCAGCAGTGCTCATTTTACCGTGTCACCTCTGTATGGTTTGAAATATGTGTTCTCTCTCTCTCTCTCTCTCTCTCTGTCTCTCTCTCTCTCTCTCTCTCTCTCTCTGTGTGTGTGTGTGTGTGTGTGTGTCTGTGTGTGTGTGACCAACTCAGTTTCAAGATTTGTTGCAAAAAATAAACATACAAAGCTCGTACAAATATTTCATTGGTGTTGCAGCGAATTTAGTTAGTGGAAAAAGTTTAACACTTGGGAGGTGGGGATGTTTTGCAAGTTCTGCAAAAAACAAAAAAGTGTAGCATGTCAGAAGGTATCCCTGACCTGTTAGTCTGGGATCTGAACTAGAAGTTGCCCCACCCCACAAAAAGCTACTTTTATTTATTTATCTTTTTAAAAAGGCTGCCCATCCTGATAACTGGTAGTATATGGATCTATAGTAGTATAGATTCTTGGACTGGGGAGACCTGGCTTCAGATCTCTGCTTAGCTGCCCATCACTGTAGGGGAGCTTGGCTAGTCAGAAACTTAACCTCTTCTAAACAGTCTCTCTGAAAATAAACAGGAGGTGTAAATGTTCCCTAAGTTCCTTGGAGGAAGGTGAGGCACAAACATAACAAATCCATGGCTCACATTTTGAATTTGTATATATATCTTGATTCTGTTTCCACCCAAGCAAAATATAGTATTCTTCTTTGCTGCTGCTGTGTTACAGCCAGATTTGCCCAAGAATTTCATAGAGGTGACCATACAGTGGTGATGTGGTTGTACTGGATCTTCATCTTGCCACCAGTTCTATATTCAGTGTACAGGGAGATGACCAATATCACTTATTGAAAACTGATTTGGCCAAGAACATGGCGGCTTTTGCCAAGGACAAAAGGATTCTCCCCCCCCCCCCCACACACACACACACAAGCGCTTAGAGTGGTTCTCAAACACCGAGGGAGTTTGGGAGCCACTGGTCTAAAGTATTGCATAGGCTGATTGCAAGAATGTAAATCCAGGCTGACTGATTAGGTTTAAGATGGGTTCTTCAATGATTTGCAAACGAGCTCAGTTTTCCAGAGCTTGCCTTGCAAAGAGGTTGACTGAGATCGCAAACTTGATTCCAAGAAAGCTACCTCATTTGCCAAAAATATAGTTTAGAAAACTTCACAGAAATAACATTACAACAAAGCAGGACATGGATCAAATAAAGTATCTTCTACTAAAGGAGAGAGAGTGCTGCATGCAGTGACGGGATCTGGGAATGAGGAAGCGGAACGCTGGGCGGGACTTGCGTGTGATTGGTAGCCCGTCCGTTCTGTTCCGCCGCCTGCCGTGGCCCCGGGGTGGGCTGCCCCTAGTTGGCACGCCCAACCGCTGGCACGCCCAACCGCGCAGGCACCCAGCGCGCCCCCCATCTGTCCCCCCCCCCGGCGAGCAGGCGCCCCGGCGAGGCCAGGGCAGTCACAGAACGGAACGGATGGGCAGCCAATCACGTGAAGTCCCGCCCAGCTTTCCGCTTCCTCATTCCCAGATCCTGTCACTGGCTGCATGGTCTGCCTCAGTGCAGGCATTCTTTTTTCCAGGGATACAGCCCAGTCAGAGTTGAGCACCTCTGAGTCCCCTGGATTTCCACAGATTTGTTAAGGCTTAAATCTGTCTCACTGAAATGTGACTCATGGCGCAATCCTAACCTGGAGTTAGGCCAGTGCAAGTCCCTTGTGCTGGACTGGGAGTGTCACAAACACATCATAAAGCATGTTTGGACCACTCTCTGAGTCAGGGAGGACAGCACACACCCATGTGCCAGCCTTCCTGACTTCGAGAGTGGTGCAAGTGTGCTTTATGGTGCTTTGCGACACTCCTGAGCCAGCACAAGGGACTTGTGCCGGCTTAACCCCAGATTCAGATTGCACCCTTAGTAGTGATTAGTTTGGGCTGGATAATGCACCAAACATTTTAGCTATTGCTTCAAAGACATGCCAAGATATGTAATTTGTAGGCTAATTTTTTAAAGTCTCCCCACCTAGTTAGGAACATTTTTTAAAAGATGCTAGTTTTTGGTATCCCATACTGGGACATTACAAAGTTTAATAGAACCATTTTTTAAGAAGAGTTAGAAAACCAAGCAAGAAATGATATCCTTTTTTTCCCTTCTAAATCACCATCTATTTTCCAAATAGCTTGTTTACAAATTCTTAAACTTCCAGAAAATGTTTTGCACTGAATAAGAGTAAAGGCAGCAAAAGCTCAAGACTTTTAGAAAGTAAGGGGAAATATGGTCATCCCCCCCCCCCGAAACTAAACCTGGAGTCCACATCCTAGAGATGCTGAAGACCATATAATACACATCTCTTAGGGCTGCGCTTACTGTTTTCCTTCCACATTAATTGCCAAGGGTTTGTAAAATAAATATCCCTCCAACTACATCTAAGTAGCAGAGCTTGTTTTTAAAAAAAACGAGAGGGGGAGCTCCTGTTAATGAGTTTCCTTCCAACCATGTATGATTTCTTGAAAGAATTTTCTCTGATTTTTTTTTTCATTTTGTGTGGGGCCACACAAGCTGTAGAAGTTAATTTTTGGTGTTAGCAGGTGTTTGGTATTAGAGAGAGCAAACTCTTCCATATGATACACCTCTACTCTCTATCTCTGTGGCTTAAGATTCCCTTTAGAGAATGTGTTGATGTCCTGTCGTCTTTTTAAAATTCTTCCAATCGTCTGGGCATTGGAAGTTATAGTGTGACCTCTGATGAGATGCCCGGATCCAAATTCCAAAATTAATGAGAAAAACATGTTAACATAATTGCTTTTACATGCTTTTTGTGCCTTTGTGTAGCTGATAAAATTTTACCAAAGAGCTAGAGTGAGATGAGGCCACTTATCAGAACAAAAGGAAATGGATAAAAACCTACATTCTAGCTATGCATTTGACTAAGAGCCAGTTGCTAACATGCCTTTCATAAACAGCTTTTAAGTGCAATAAGCCTTAGGTTTCACCCACTAAGGAACAGTAAGATCAGTCCTTTAAACGCACAATAGTTGCAGCAATATGAAAAGTCTACTTAGCATTTGTTTAGTTTGTTAGTATATTCCATACATTTTTCATGAATTGTAATCCTTACAACAACCTTAGAAAGCAAGGATTCCCAAGCTGTGCATCATAGTGCACTGGGGTGTCACAAGGCACCCCCTGGGGTGTTGTGAGCCACCAGCCAACTGGCTGGCAGTGAAATAGTGGGATGCCGCAAAGAGTGGTAGGAGGCTCAGCTCAGTGGGCTGAGACGCTGTGCATGATTTTTGCGTAATTGGAAAGACCCTTCTGCCCTCTCTGAGCCTCTTACCTCCATTTTTGCATCCCACACAGTCTCCAAACCCAGATGTAACTGGTGATAACATTATCGCCAATCACTTCTGGGAGTTGGCACTGTGCTGGGGCATTGTGAAGGTAAGGATGTATTATCATCGTAATTGTCATATGGTAGTTGAAACTGAGAGGAACTGGCTTGCTTAACATCATCTAGTCAGGACATGGTAGAGCAGTGGTTCCCAAACTGTGTGTCAGGACCCACCAGTGGGTCACAAGCCAATTGCAGGTGGGTCAATTACAAAGCAACTAGAGCAGCCATATTGAAAATATGTAAAGATGACATGCTGGAAAAGAGGGAAGGCTGTGTGGTTGTTTTGCTTGTATCAAGGTTGCAAATAGGCTTTTTTTCCTTTTTGATTCATTTTGCTATTGGAAAATGGCTGAGAAATAACCCAACTTATTGCTTCATTCTTAGGAAAGCAGTAGGCTCTGGCATCACAATGATGGCACTTCTGGCCAGGACACCACTTCTGGTGGGTCCTAGACAGATTGTCATTCTAGAAAGTAGATCCCAGTGCTAAAACGTTTGAGAACCACTGTGGTAGAGACAAGATTTGACCGTCTGACTAATTGATGACCTATTGATTTAACCACCTCTCAGCTGGTAGAGCTCTTTGTGGATTATACAGTACAGATATGTGAAGCTGCAGTGGAAAGAGGTTGCCTTCTTTATCATAAGCAACATTATGGCCCAATTCTAAATGGGCTGGCCATTGTCGGAGCACCTCTTTCACTGGAGCTGCCTGCTGTAAATCAGTCAGCACCACCCATAAAAGCACCTTTTTGTGCGCTGGCAGGAGGCCAGTGCCTTCCTACCCATGCCAGTAGATCAGGAGCTGCCTGACATCGAAGGGGAGCTGGTAGGGGATGGCAGGGGAGGGTGAAACAAGGCAGATACAAGGGTGGAAAAGGGTGCCGATGGATTGGGGAGGGCAAACTGGGTCTGAAAAGTGGGCAGGTTGGGTGACAGCAGCAGCCAGCAAATCCTAACCATCTCCCAGTTCCGCAGTGCAGGTCCATCTGGCCCCGTGCCAGCAATTTAGCAAGCACAAATCTAAATAGAGCCCTGCACTGCAGCGGTTTACCCCCAGATAAGGGAATAATGGTCAGTTTTGGTGCCACTGCATTGGCAGGGGAGGGGGAGAGATAATAAGATTGGGCTTGTAGAAGCTGAGCCTCTGCAGTACAGTGGACAGTTTTGAAGTTGGAACAGGAAGGATGCAAACCATCTGACTTCCAATTTTTCCTTAGCTATTATGTTTGCTGGATTGCTTTGGGTAAATATTTATCTTTCAGTTTAACTTATCTCACCTGGGTATTGTTCAGGAAAAAGGGTATAACCTTATTTAGGTAACCCTGAGAGTAGGGTACAGATGTGATCAATGCGAGTTTTCTTTGCCTCAGGAGTCTATTTTATATTTCTATATTCTCTTGCAGGAAATGCGGGGTCCTCCAGTTTGCTCCAGGGAACTGGCAATGGAGTACCAAGCAGTCATCCCCATCTCCTCCCTGGCTCCCCTTGTTCTTCTCCTGCCTTCCATCTTGCTCCCAACACTAGCCAGCTCTGCAGCCTCACTCCAGCTGACTACACAGCTTGTGCCCGCTCAGGGCTAGCCCTTAACAGATATGGCACTTCACTGGCCGAAACCTACAACAGGCTTACAAACCCAACCAGTGAGACCTTTGCGACCCCGCGGACTCCGTCTTACGTCGGTGTATCGAGTAGTTCAACCGTGAACATGTCTGTGACAGGCAGTGACAGCGACACCTTCAGCTGTCCTCAGACGGGCTTATCCATGCAGATTTCAGGGATGTCTCCTCAGCTCCAGTATATTATGCCCACCCCATCAGGCAATGCCTTTGCCGCCAATCAAAGCCACCAGAGCTCCTACAACACTTTCAGATTGCACAGTCCTTGTGCTCTCTATGGATACAACTTCTCCACTTCCCCCAAACTGGCTGCCAGCCCTGAGAAAATTGTTTCTTCCCAAGGAAGTTTCTTGGGGTCATCTCCAAGTGGAACCATGACCGATCGGCAGATGTTGCCCCCTGTAGAAGGAGTGCACTTACTTAGCAACGGGGGGCAGCAGAATTTCTTTGACTCTAGGACCCTAGGAAGCTTAACACTGTCATCATCTCAAGTATCTGCACATATGGTCTGATAAAGTCTTTTTTGAATAAACGAGTACAGTGCATTGGTTTCTACAATACTATACTCCTTTTTCGGATTGTGCAAAGGTGATTAATGTACCCTATAAGGTGTTTATATATACAAAAATATATAAAAGATATATATCTATATATATATAAAATTACCAGAGGAACGTTGATTGAATCTTTTGATTTGCCTGTGGGCAGATATGTGGGTATGTTTTAACATTCTGAGTTAAGCTGAGTTTGTTTGCAGAACCAGACCATTTAGTTTCCTGGTAGCTTACACTTCATTTTGTAACACGTTCAGCCATGTGCAACAAATTAAGCAGGACTTCCTCCAGCACTCTTTTCCCTACATCTTTCCTTCTTTAAAGAACAGAACGACACTCAGGTCTCATTTAGATGAAACAACAAACAAACAAAAACTCCTTTAAACTATATAACTACTATTTTATAACAGCTGTCCTAAAATTATTCTAACCACAATAAGCTGATGCCACAAGGCATGTATTACTTCTCTGTTATAAGAGAGATAATAACATGTGCTTTTAGTAGGTTTAGCCCAGAGGTATAGCTGTGACATGCTTTCAAAATAAAGGGACAGGATAATTTTTCTTTCAAGCTTTATAGCATATCCGACTTTTCAGCATGATGCCCTTGCCCTTGGTGTTATGATGTATTTTTTTGTATCACAATGCATATGCAGTGATGCGATTCTCTGTCAACCGGTGGAAAGGGCTTTCTTTTATGGCTTTTCTGTACAGAATGAATTTAAAGAAGACTTACTCCATTTAAAGAGTATTTCCATTTAATAAAAGATTGTCTATAGAGATTTTATATTTTTAAATATTAAATATATGTTTGCAAAAATGAAGGACAAGGCAGGATTTCTAAATATTTCCATAAAAAGTTGAAGGAGGATGTCGATATGGAGGGGGGGGGGCAGAATTTCTAGAAGGTGAAATTGTGAGAGTAGCATTTATTCATATTGTACAGTTCTCCCAGTACTGATAAAATTCGATTATCATCTGCTTGTTTTGAGCATTGTCAAGAGCATAAGATGAAAGGAAGCTTCTGGGAAATGTGAGGTTGTTTCTTCCAGAGAAACTTCTTGTGCTTCTGACACCCTTAGGGGAGCCTTGACAAGAGGTTGCATACAGAAAACGGACATGCCACATGCTAACACAGCAGCTTAGTGTTCTGAGACCATGTTTGAATTTAGCTTTTTTAAAATACAATGGTTAGAATCTGGAGCTAGCTATCTGGGTCCAATTTTTTTTGTTTTGTTTTCTGCTCCATTCCCATGAGCAGTAGTGTTCCTACTCCTGACTCACCTTGCAAAATTTACAAATTTCAACATGTTAAACATTATGCAAATCCACTTGACATTAACTTTTTAATTTTCATTAAGATATTTATTGTCTTGATCCTGGGCCTTAACCTAAACAGAAAAAATATCATAGGCACAGGCATCATAGGTACAAATAAAATAATGCTACAGTTGTGTTACATATAGCAGTCCTTATGTCTTTGGTTTTCAAAAAAATCATAGAAAAAAATTCTCAAAATTTTTTTTTTTTTAGAAATCAACTACTTGAATTTCTTCATAAAGTGAACATAGTTTCACAAAAACAAAACCAATTTTCTTATTTTCTATTGGTAAGCAAAAATTCAGTTTTGGTTGTTTGTGCCAACAACCAAGCCTAATAAAAATGAGCCAGATACTTAAATCTTATAGGGAACAGTAGAATAAGATCAGGAGTATCCTCTACTAATGGCACCACAAATGTGCTATGGATGATCCTGAATCAGTCCTACAAAGCAGCAGATGGCCGCTATTTACACCTACATACAAACTATCTGATAGACGTCACTGTAAGTTCGGTCCAATATGGCCTTTTATCCATAATTGTGATTTTTTTTAGAATTTTGCTTGCTTGGCTGCAGATTAATCTGGAGAATTTTTGACTGAAAAATTTAAACATTCTGGCTACATTTCAACATAGATACTGTGATCTAGATAGCTCCCCCAGGAGCAGAAAGTGTTTTTGTTTTGAAAGCCTAGGGGTTTTCTTTTCCCATCTCCTGCTTGAATCCCACTCTGGAGTGTCCATTACCATTCAAAAGTGGGACATACTGTGTCAGCACTATGGCCTGAAATGCAACATTTGGTTTGCGGTCCTGCATCTTCTTTCTGTAGCATTGAGCCCTTATAACTTGTTTCAGTGGGACTTTTCCAGAATAATCTGATCCAGGATTATAGTCATGCCATGACAAATTTTTAAGCAAATGCAGCAACCTAACTGTTCTTCCGTCAGTTAAAGACTGCAAAATTCAGTTCTGTGATTTCTGGGTGATGACACCCTTTTGAGCTTTAGTATCTTAGCTCATCACCTTGCCTGTTTCTAATCAAAGATTTTCAGTTACAACCCCAGCAATTTGAGTTGTATGTTGTTACACTGATGCTGCCACAAAGACAGCCACATTGTCAAATGTTTCAAATACACTATTTACTCAGAAGTGTGAGTATATCAGATCTTGCTGTAACGGAAATTGGAATATTTCAGTTACACAAAGCTTGAAATGGATGTAATGCTATGTTCAGAATGGAAAAGCAACATCTTACATTGTGCGTGGCCATCTTACTGGACAGTTATTAACAAAAGAGAAAACGAAGTGGAATGTACCAGTCAAACTGTTCTGCAGCACCAAGTGCAACCTAAATGCACACCCACTGTATGTGGGTTGTGTGCATTGGTTATATAAGTATTGCATTGTAACTACAATTGGATTTCCATTATCCTGCCTTTTTGCAATAATTTTTGTCATATAAAACCACAGTATTGTAATCGAGACCTCTTTTTCCTTAGATTGCAATTTCTGTTGTAAATAATAAGTGGCGTGTGATTGCAAAGTCTGGCATTTCATGGAGTATAATGAAAGCCAAATATGCAGTATATCTATTATATAGCTGTATTTTGTTTTTGTTTTTTAAGCCACAGAAATGATATTAAAGTGTGTATCTAAAAACACTTTTTATTAAATTTTGGAAATAAAGAATGCTTTAAAAAAACTAATTCCACAGCACCCTTTTCAGAAAAGTGTCATAATCTTGTTTACACAGTACATGTCTCATTGGGATATTTTTATTATGTGTTATATCTCCTTGTGGTTTTCTTTCTCCTACAGCAGTGACATTTTAACAATGGGCAGCCCCACATCCTAACCTGTGCCAGCATAGACCGGCTGCATGCCCTGCATTGTATCCTGTGCAGGATGGGAAGTAGTTGGAGGTCTCCTTAGGGTATATTCCCCTTACCCCAAGTAACATGCCACCTTGTCCTATGGGCTTCTTAAATGCCTGCCAGCTATTCAGATGGTGCAAATCCAGGAAGCTTGATGTAATGCTAGGTGGGCCAGGAAGATGATTAGGTATGGCAAAGAAGGCCTCCATCGATCCCGTCCCTCCTAGCCCCAATCTGCCCTTCATTCTGCCCTCCTCCAACCAGAAATACCACCCTCCCCATGCCCTGTGCCACTTGGTGTTTTATCTGCTTGTGCCAGTGACCGCAGGTCCATACGTAGCACTGGCCAGGCAGTACAGTTCGCCGCGCTGGCGCAGCTTACTCTTGAAGTGTCGCAAATGTGCTTTATGGCACATTCATGATACTTCTGGCCACGAAAGCAGTCGCTGAGCCAGCTGAAAAAAATGGGGTTATGCTGTCAGGAGTTAATGTTTTAGATGTCATCCAGGAAAGCAGGGAAATTATCACTTTTACCTATCTTCATAGCTTGAGGCAAGGAAATGCCAAAGCACCTAGCATGGCCAATTTTGGGACATGACAAACAGAAGTCATGATAAACATCTCATGCAAGAAAATTCGTAGCCCCTAGGCTTGGACAGTGGAAAACACAGAAGTAAAGAGCACTGACAAACTAGATGAAAATAAATGCAAAGATCTATCTGGTTTCCATCTGCACCTAAAAATAGTGCAACCAGCTGAGGTTACTGCGGGGGCTGCAGTCCCACGAGCCAGGATAACAACCCTTCTAGCTGGAGTTGCTGTGCATCTCTAGTTCTGTCATCTCAGCCCGTTATTAAAAAAAAAAAAAAGTTGTTGCAGGTATAAAAAATGAAGTACTATTTGAATGCCACTTATAGGCATAACATCTGTAGACCTGGAGAGAAAGTGTAAGAAACATATGCGAAATACGAGAATTTCTTATGTGTTTAAATTTAAACCTGTTGCTATTTGTCCTCTCTGTCATTTGAAGGTGAAGGTCATGATGAATGTTGAGCACATGAAGATTCTAATACTGTACTGACAGCCAAGCAGCAAGGTTTTTATTTTGGAACACAGGAATGAGTGGCTTGCAGGCTAGCCCCTGACAGAGATCTGCTACTTGCCACATGTCTGAATTCATTGCATAAGATGTGAGGAAGGGATGAGAGCTGTTTAACCAGCCAAATCTAGAAAATTAACACTTGCAGTGTTTGTTTCAGTTGGCTCAGGCCTGCAATTCACATTGTTCCCAAGAAGTGTGGTTTTAGCCCCTGTAACTTAAATACCACATGCTATATTGACGCAGTAATGAATGACATCACAGGGGATGGCTAGAATGGTAGTGAGGAGTGACCAAGCCACACGGAAGCTAGCAGCCTGGTGTAAAAAATAGAGTCCTTGAGAATCTCAGTAGCCTTGTTTAGGGGAGGGGAAAACATGGTTTTAGCTTTCAGGGTGATGCCCTTGACTTTGAAGAGGTAAACACTGGTTGAAGTCTCAGAAATCAGAAAGAGGCCAGTGAAGATTTTCAGTCCGCAAAACTGTTATATACTTGCCCAGTCCCACCATCTCATCTCTTTCGGTCCTTTCCCTTTATTACTTCCTAATCTTCCATGCACACAAATTTTAAGGTACAGCCTAATTTTCACAGTAGGTTTTTACACTATTTGATGCACTTGAGTATTGAGAGGGTTGCAAAATATTAATTTACTCAGTGCAAAATTCTATCAGATCCTGATTGTGTTTCTCAGTGGTTTAAACAGACATACAGACAAATCTGCAACAAGCATTTATGCATAGTGCAGTGGTTCCCAAACTGTTGGTCATGATCAACCAGTGGGTCACGACCCGATTATTGATGGGTTATAAAAAAAAAAGCTGAAGCTCCAATACTTTGGCCACCTCATGAGAAGAGAGGACTCTTTAGAAAAGACCCTCATGCTGGGAAAGATTGAAGGCAAAAGGAGAAGGGGGCGGCAGAGGATGAGATGGTTAGACAGTGTCACCGAAGCGATGAACATGAAATTGGGCGAACTCTGGAAGCTAGTGGAGGACAGGGAAGCCTGGCGTGCTGTGGTCCATGGGGTCGCGAAGAGTTGGACACGACTTAGCGACTGAACAACAACATCAAAAAAACCTGCCACCTTCATAACGATGATGATTACAAATTAATAGCTGACAAGGATAATGTATTGAGCCCTGTGGAAATCAAAGTGGGTTTTCTTATAAGTAGGCAAACACTCATTTCACAGGCATCTCTGCCCACCTGAAGCAGCAGGCAAAGATTTTAGTTATCCAAATTTGCCCCTTAACCAAGGCTACAATCTACATCCTAGAAAAAGGAGGAGGAAGGATCTTAACAGTTCTGGATTAACTGAATTTTTTATAATAATAATAATAATAATAATAATAATAATAATAATAACAATAATAATAATAATAATAATAATAATAATAATACCACCTCTCTACTTCCAATCATAAGCAATATTCCTAGTCTGAAATATACATGTGGTGAAGTGGTTGTGTGAATTTGCCACCTCAAACACAAATCACCAACTGGACTTTGAACTACAGAGGTTTTCTCACATAACTCACATTGTACACGCCAGCTGCTTATGTTAGTGTTAGCCAACCAAGAAAGCCAGTTTATTTACATGCACGCTCAGTGTGGGAAAGCAAAAGTTGGCTGCACTGACTTTGCAAAAGAAGTCTAATTTATGGTCATGAGTTCTTCTCGAGGCATTCCTGACATTGCTTATTGTACTTGTTTGGCATGGCAATCATTACCCTCTGCATAGAGCTCTCCATATTTGACACCTTACTACAGTCTCACTATCTTTTGATTCCCTCAAGGCCTTCAGAGGCACCTCTAATTGGGCAAGTTGATGAGGTGCAGCTATGGATCTCAGAGAGAGGATAATTTAGTAGTTGGTTGTTGTTTTTTCCTCTGGAACTTCACAGCTCAAACTTCCTCGTCCCTCAAATCACATACATAGGCTCTGTAGGCTTCAGGGTCTTTTCATTCAGCAACTTTTGAATTTGTGCTGGTAGAATCCTACTTCCTCTAATTCAGCCACTTGTTCCCCTGCAGCCTCCGTTTTGGTTAGGAATTGAATGCCTCAGCAAAGCCATCACATTCCCAGCAACCGTTTAACCATTTCTCTCAGGTCTCAGAGGAATCTACACACCTCGTCAGCCATTGCTTCTTTCTGAAAGGATTCCTTCAAGTCTTTTTACATCTGTTCCCCAAATCCACAGCAGCTGGCACAGTTGCTTCTGTTCCTGTATATTATTTGACCATCCTATTTATATGCCGCCTTTCAAATAACTCTTTCCTGGCAGCCTACAATCCTACACAATCACAGCCTATGCAACCATCACAAAACAAAACAAAAATTCCAACAAGTTTTTTAAAAAGGACATCAAAATATAGGATATAGCCAATAAAAGCATCATAAAATCAATCCACATGGGGGCAAAAATCAGACGAAAAGAGCTGGGGAAGTTTTGGCAGGCGCCTGGTAAGCCTCCATGAAGGCTTTCACCAAGGAGGTGCCACCACTGAGAAGGCCTTGTATTCTCAGTGCTATCCTGGTGCTATCTACACCTCAATCAGTGAAGACATTTGCTGGGTTCTGCAAGGATTTCAGGAAAGCCTGCAAAGATGACTTTAGTGCTGGTGACAATTCCTCAGGTGCCCTGGTCCCAAGCTGGGTAAAGACAGGCATCAGCACTTCTGAATGGACTAGGAGCCAGTGCGGATACGTTCCCACTTCTTGGTTCCAAACAGCCACCTTTTTGCCATGTATTGAACTAAGGTAGTGTGAGCCTGTGATGTCCACACCCGGGGGGGGGCACTCCTCCCTACGGGAGGGGGGGGGCTCAAAGGGGTTGACCCAGACGGGAACCAAAGAGAGGCAGAGACAACGCATGTCAATAACTCAGAGTTTTAATAAAAAAAGATACAGTGTCCCTTGGTTCTGTCACTGAAGGGGGGCACTTAACTGAAATGTCCTGCCAGCTGGCTGAAGGAAGGGAGGTCTTTGGGGGAGGCAAAGGTGTGCCAGGCCTGGTGCAGCCTAGTTTAGGCATTGTTGGGCTTCCTGCTGGGTTGAAAGGGCAGGGCCCCATGGGCCCTCTTGACCCCAGGCTAGCTCCCACCACAAGTCAAACTTTGTGATGGTACCCTAAGGATTTATCCAGGGATAATTGCTGGAACATTGGCCATCTTGGAGCCAGGGGCTGGCTCTGTCCATAGACAGGTGCAGGCAGCGAGGGTAGATGCCAGACGTGCCCATCCTCATAGCTGTTTCCTGCCCCAGTGTGTCTCAGTCAGGGGTCTTTATAACCATCTCCATCAGCTGATCAGCCCCAGCTGAATCTGGCCTGTGCATTGGGGCAGGACCGGCTCCTTCTGCTCAGCTGTTGGCCAGCGGAAGAGCCCCAGCAGCTTGCCACGGCTCAAGGGAGTGTGCTTAGGATAGCCGTGATCAGTGGCTCACTTCCCCAATGCCTGGTGATGGTGTCATCACCAAGCATTGGCAATCAAGCAGGACTGGGAACTGGTACCAGCTCTTTAAGGAGTGGAGAAGAAGATAGTGAGCAAGCAGGGAGAAAGTCATTGAAATCTGGAGAAGCAGGAACAAGAGGAGAAGAAGGAGAGATTAAGGAGGAAGAGGAAGACCTGGGGTGGGGGGATGTTATAGGAAGAAAGGGACGTTCAGTGAGAGCTGGTATCAAAGAGGAGGCAAAGGCAAGAAAACAGGAAGGTAAGAGAATAAACTGGGTCGGAGGCAGAAGTTGCTGAGGTGCACTGGACAGAGAAGGAGCGCACGGCTCCAATGGTTGCCCCAATTTGCTTATAGGTGAGGCCAAGGACTCCCATTTGTCTGCAGTCCTGCCCATACTAACCCAGGACTGAAATTAGGCACGCAAATTAGCTGGACCCTGTCAGAAAAAAGCTGGGGACGCTGGGCACCCACCTGAGCTAAGTCACTCTCTCTCACCTGGAGTGACTCAATTGCTGGGTGAAGCTGGATCTGAACAGAGCAGTGAAGCAACCTGGTTTATGTTGACCCCCCTCCCATTTGAATTCTTCTATAGTTCAATAGCTCCCCCTGGCAGCAACATCTGCCAGCCTGACTGATTTTTGCCCCCCTCTCTCTGATACCTTACCTGACAACAGTAGATGTACACACACACACACACACACACACACACACACCAGCACTGTAGAATGAAGAATGAACTTGAGAAGAGCATAGTGCCCCCGTGTAGTTTCCAGTCTTCAGGGGCAGCCTGACATACAACACATTACATAATCTAGTGTGGACATTACTAGGGTATTGATCACCCAGTTTTCCAGGGCCCGAGAATCACTAGTTCTATAGTGTTGGGGATTGAAATTATGCACACAGATACACAAAAAAGGTAGAGTAGTGATGTTGCAAAAGCACTGAAGGGTGTCTTAAGTGGCTTTTATTGCATTACTCTGAATCAGAGAATTGACTGTCACAGCAATGGTAAGTTGTGTTGTTGCAGATGTGCTTTACAGCATGTTTGCAACACTTTCGCTGGCAGTACACACATACCGCTGGGATAGGACCTTCTGGATCGGGCAGAAGTGACATAATCGAGCAGAAAATGCTATTATTGTAACATAATAAAATGACACTCCTGAAGTGCGTATTGGCGTTCTTGGGCTGAAGCAATTGTACAACCATGAAACATCCCTGACAGAAAGCAAGATGAGGACCAAATATTATGAACTATGAAACACTGAACTAAACACAAAATTCAAAAAATAAACCCTCACTGGAAAATTCAAACTGTTAACTCTCACAAAAGGAATATAACAAGACTGAGGTCTGCAGTTTCCAAGATGGCGGCTCCCAACTTTCAGCGACCCACCTGACATCAAGTCCCGACCCACCGCATGGGTCCCAACCCACCGTTTGAATAACATTGTATTATTGCATAGATTTAGGTGGTTGCAGCAGCAGAAGTGCCAGTAGTGAACGGTGGACAACTTTCTTGACCTGTTAATGGTTGGCAGAGTATTTGATGACAGTTGCAAGACTCCGATGCACAGCAGTATCCTTTACAGCAGTTTAATCTTTGTCATCAGACCCTCCAGCAGCCGTGATTAATAGCGGCACTTGAGCCTGTTTCGAAAGTTGTATATTTGGCAGCTATGAACTTTGATCTACGGTTTCACTTGAAGGAATCATTATGACACAAGCGTCTCCCATGATCCTTCCATCTAATTAAACCGCATACAAATACAACTTGGAGAAATTTGATGCTATTGATATAAGCTCTGTGTTTATTACGATATTTTAGGCACTTTATTAAAGTGGACTGTCATTCCCAGCGAGATAGTAGATAAGCGCCCTAAGAACAATAATATCAACCATAAACAGTATGAATGGGGAATTTCCCAAGACCAGAATTGTCTAAAAATTTACTTTGTTGACTTACTTAGAACCCCAGTTTCAGTGAAGGGCTCAGACATTTTAACCCAGGCTAAAATTAATTTAATGAATCCAGCCCTGGTGCATACTTTTCCACAAACTATTTGTCTTTCTTCCATGTCTGCAAAGGATTTCATAATCCAACATTAAAGTTGGACTTATAAAGCATCCAATGCCTCATTATAATTTATATGGGGAATTTTTAAACATTCCACAAAAGTTATATGTTATAGAAATATTCATTTTCGTTCCACCGACGTCAACAAAAAACGCTTGCAACTTTTTTTTTCTTTAAGAACTGCTTCACTCGATCAAAACCAAAGTCTAACTCAGCAATCGTGTCTCCAACAGCAGCCAGCGAGGTGTTCATGGAAGCCTGCAGAAACTGAGGATTGAATTCTCCCCTCTTCTTGTTCGTCTCCAGCATTTGGTAATAATCAGAGTTATACTGCCCCAGAAAATGAAAGCTGTATTCTGAAGTATGGGGGTGAATACATGTTGGGGGTGACTACATGGACTTTTGTCTACAAAGTAAAAAATTGTCTAATTTTTACTTTGTAACACCAGAACAATTTGTGACAATGAATTCCATTTTCTTATTACAGCTTGCATGGAACAGTCTCTTTAAAGTAAATAAAACTTACGTATTTTAAAGGGACCCAAACCTTGGTGTAAAATCAGTTCAGTGCAGCCTGCAGGACACTAGGGGGCAGTGTATTATCCAGGAGGCAGATGAAGCTACCTGACTCAGACCTTTACTCTTGTTTCCTCCCTTTCTCTCTCTTGACCCTGTGATGTGCAAGCAGAACCTCCGTGAGCTCTGCCGGACACATTGAGTCTGCCATGCTGTAAACTCACACATGCAAACTCTATGTGAAGTGAAATCTGTTTATTGCCTCTGCTGCTTTTTTATGTTTAGCAGCAAACTAGCCAGGGCTGGTGGTAAGTAGTTAGAAAAAGGATCTGTTATATACGCTCATAGACTCCTTTTTCCAACAAGCCTAACGTCAATAAATTCCTTGATGACCCAGAGCCAATTTTGACAACGCACCCCGGTCCATTCAGACTTGCGCCAGCAAAATTGCTGGGGAAGGTCCAAGGAGACCCATCAGGGCGGTGGACACTTGCCCTGGGGCAAGGAAACAAATATTCCTTTACCTCTGTGACTTCCCTCCCCTGGCAGGATGCAGGGTGTGATTTGGTTGCATGGCTGCATTGACTGGATAGGTTTGGGCTGAAAATCCACAGACATGCACCATGGAAAGTCATACAGGTGTCTTCAGCAGCAGGACACATAGCAATAGGATGCACAAACACAACTGTGCCCAACAGCTAACTACACGGACACAAGCAGGAGCTTCCTTGGCAAATGCACACACCAGTTGCCTGAAAAAGTGCCTACTGTGAGTGATGTGGTCATACAGACGCACATCACAAAACCTGCCCAAATGCACAAACTGCAATATACACAGATGTGGCGAACAGCTACTCATACAGAGGTGCACAGTAGTTCACTACATGCAATACAACTATGCACAGCAGCCACCTGCAGAGAGAATTTTGCACAGCAGTGGGCCACACAGATGTACACAGCTGCTTGCACAAAATATAACTGCTGCTCACACACACATGTGCAGCATTTTATGCAAATGCTCACAGAGCAGGTGACACAAGTGTGCTTAGCAGCGTCCCACACAAAGCTTAACTATGCACAGCAACTGCTTGCACCCATGTAGACAGCACTGATGTGCAGATGTGCAGTAATTGCTCAGATGTGCAGATGCACCCAGCAGCTACCCACACAGGTGAAATGACCTGACAGGAGTTGCCCACACCGCTGGACAGAGCATGAACACACAGCAGCAGATACACACAAGTGCTGCTTGCACAACTTTAAAGCTGCTAGCAGAGAAACGTGTTATAGTTGGCAGCTTAACAGCACACAGTAGAGTCCTACATAAATGCGCACAATGCCAACTTTCACACAAAGATGCCACGCATCTGCTCGCACAGGTATACAACCAGTAATGTCATGCAGGGGGTACGCGGGGGTATGCGAGTACCGGTTTCTAGGATTACAGCTGGCCCCGCCCATTCGCCCGCCCACTCGTTGACTCCGCCCTCTGCAACATTTGAATTTCCTGCATGTTTGAGTTGCCTGCATGTTCTCAGAGCCAGGCAGGCAGGCAGGCAGCGAGTGGAGCCTTTCCTTTCCTTGCCACTGAAAAATGAGTTGCTCTGGGGTTTTAACATGATGCCAGGCCTCCTTAACATGTTCTGGGGGTGCTGTGGAATACTGTTGCAACTGTTGGGTCAGTTTAAAATTATCTGAGGCCTCAAAAAGGGCTTTTTTCATGTCACTTCCTGCCATGACATCACTTCTGGCTTATGATGTCACTTCCGGTGGGCGGGTCCCGACACGTGCCAATCAAAAGTGAGTACCTGTTCTTAAATCATTTAGATGACACCACTGTATACAACCATGTATTTTGTGCACAACTGTGTCCTGCAGTGTGTAATGCCAATGCCTAGACAAGCCTACTAATGCACATAGCATAGCTTGCCCAGGTCATGGCCCATCCTACTAAAAAAATAAAAGGTCAAGGAAGTGTTTGTTCCTCCTTGATAATCTTCTTCCAGATAACACAAGGGCCTGCTATAGATTTATATTGTAGTATTCAGGTATTTGCTGTTTATTTTTCACTTCATTCTATATTCATTCCTAACCTTGACTCTGCCATAAACAGAGCAGGCAAAATAGGTGCAAGAAGGAGTCAACAAATGCATTTTAAAATACAAAAGATATATAAATGCAATATAGATAAGATAGAGCAGGATTATACAGTAAACATAAGAATAATATCATGAGGACCAAGGACCAAATATAATATATTGTACGCTCCTGTCTCCTGTACACTCAAAGGGGCAAGGTGGGACAGGGCTCTCATTTTATCTCTTTTGCAGAATCTTATTCAGATATGCAGACGATACCACTCTACTGGCAGAAAGTGAGGAAGACCTAAAGAACCTTTTGATGAGGGTGAAAGAGGAAAGTGCCAAAATTGGTTTGAAGCTCAACATTAAAAAGACTAAGATCATGGCAACCACTCCCATCACTTCCTGGCAAATAGAAGGGGAAGAAATGGAAGCAGTGACAGACTTTATTTTCCTGGGCTCCAAGATCACCGCAGATGGTGACTGCAGCCATGAAATTAAAAGACGTTTACTTCTTGGGAAGAAAGCTATGGTGAACCTAGATAGCTTAATCAAAAGCCGAGACATCACCCTGCCAACAAAGGTTCGCATAGTCAAAGCGATGGTTTTCCCAGTAGCCATGTATGGCTGTGAGAGCTGGACCATAAGAAAGGCAGAGCGTCGAAGAATCGATGCTTTTGAATTATGGTGTTGGAGAAGACTCTTGAGAGTCCCCTGGACTGCAAAGAGATCCAATCGGTCAATTCTCCAGGAAGTCAAGCCTGATTGCTCCCTGGAAGGACAAATGCTGAAGCTGAAGCTCCAATACTTTGGCCACCTGATGAGAAGAGAGGACTCTTTAGAAAAGACCCTCATGCTGGGAAAGATTGAAGGCAAAAGG
Source organism: Lerista edwardsae (assembly GCA_029204185.1). Taxonomy (NCBI): domain Eukaryota; kingdom Metazoa; phylum Chordata; class Lepidosauria; order Squamata; family Scincidae; genus Lerista; species Lerista edwardsae. The sequence goes on from JAJKFI010000012.1 coordinate 4,277,237, forward strand.
AGAAGGGGGCGACAGAGGATGAGATGGTTAGATAGTGTCACCGAAGCAATGAATATGAAATTGGGTGAACTCAGGAAGCTAGTGGAGGACAGGGAGGCCTGGCGTGCTGTGGTCCATGGGGTCGCGAAGAGTCGGACACGACTTAGCGACTGAACAACAATTCAGGAGTGTATGCACCAATAGTATACCAATAATATATACAGTCTCCACATGCAATTCTTTACAGCAGTGGTAACTGCTTTTTTTGCATCAGGACCCCTTTTTCGGTAAGATAAGCTGTTAGGACCTCCATAACACCTATTGCTGGAAGTGATTGTTTTTAGGGCACAATCCTAACCTGGAGTGAGGCCGACACAGTTAGGCCTGCAGAGTTTGGCTGGCTCAAAGGACACAGCAAAGTATGTTTGGACCACACTCAGCGTCAGACCGCATTAAGGGCGCAATCCTAAACTGAGTTAGGCTGGCATAAGCAAAGCTAAGGTAGCAGAGATAGCAAAGTTTAGCCAGCACAAGGGACACTGTAAAGTATGTTTGGACCACCCTCGGAGTCAGAGAGGTCAGCACACAGACGTGAGCCATCTTCCCTGACTCCGAGAGTGGTACGAACACACTTTATGGTGGCTCATGTGCTAGCCAAACTTTGCTGGCTTAGCTTCTGCCCGCCTAACTCCAGTTTAGGATTGTACTCTGAGTCTTTTTGTACTACCCTTACATATGCTGTAGGAGTATGCTGTTTTTATGCTGTTTTTATATCTGGTCTGCTCTTTTACAGTTGTTCTCTGTCCATCTCGTTTTAATGGCTTTTAATTTGTTTAATTTTAATGTTGATATGTTATTTTAATGGGTTTTTAAATTTTCTGTAAACTGCTTTGAATTTTGGAAAAGCCGTACGTAAATCCAATAAATATGCACATATGTGCATTGACAAAACTGTGCAAAAAAACAACACTTGATTTCATTGTACATACAGCTGGATCAAGATTTTTTTTTTATGTGGTGATTTGCCAATGTGCTGCAGCATAGCTGCACGTTAGTGGAACTCCACTCACAAAACCAGTTCAAGGTTGAAGTATTTTTATTAATATGCATGTGGGCATTGGTCAGGTAGAGAGGGGGAAAGTTGCAAACAGACAGAACTGTAAGTTGTGGCAAGCAGCATCTTCCAGTCCTGGAACTGATGTTTAGAAATTCTTCTTGTTAAACCAGATATCAGGAGGAGGAGAACACAGAGCAGAGTGCACAATGAAGGAATGGAATGGGGGAAATCGTCACATCCTAACTGTTAGGGCTTGGCAAAACAATGAAAAGCTGGCACTGTCATTTTTGAGACTTTAAAGCCTCTAACATTTCTTTAAAGCCACTTTGAAGTTGAAGCCCATCAGCTGTTGTAAGTGGGGTCCAAGACTCTCCTCTGTTCCCCTCCTTTTCCCAGAGAAGGAATTCTGTGCACACAAAGCTGAGTTCTGCAATAATTTTTTTTCTTGCTGTTGCTGACTTTTGAATTTATGCTGCAGTGCACACAGATAGTTGTCAGCCTATCAGACATTGATAGAGCAATCCTAACCTGGAGTTAGGCCATCATAGTTGAGCCAGCAAAGTTTGGTTGGCACAGGAGAAACTGTAAAGTATGTTGGGACTACTCTCGGAGTGTGCACAGACGTGTGCCATCCTCCATGACTCCGAGAGTGGTCTAAACCTGCTTTGCAGTTGCCCTTGTGCCAGCCAAACTTTGCCGGCCTAACTGTGATGGCCTAACTCCAGGTTAGGATTGCGCTCTAAATGCAAAATGCCAATCTGCTTAAAAGCAGTTCAATTTCATGGGCCTTTGACTCAAGATGCAGATTACTTATGGGACCTCTGCACTGCATTTGAGTGTATGGGGCAGGGGTTTGTTTTAAGGGCATCTTTATTTTGGAAGGAAATATAATTTCGAAATATAATTTATTTTGGAATATCATTGCAAGTAAGCGGATATAATTTAGCCTGGCTGGTTAAAGCAATTGAACTAGCAAAAGAGCCCTTTTATTTATCATATATCTGAGATTCTATAAATGTGGTTCAGAACAAGTTTGAATCAATGTATTTTTTTTAGTGCCATGTAAATTAACAGCACCCCTTATGCGCATGAAAGCAGCATGCGGCACAGGTGCCTCTTCGAGTCCCAGAACGGCAACATGTGCAGAGCTCTGAATGCCGTCTTCTGCTTTCCCCAAACTGCTGGTACAATCAAAGTTTGAAACACAGCTGGAGCCCTTTTCAAGTATCCTGGCCCTTATGCTGTCGACCATATGTTGCTCCGTCAAGTAGGACTCCAAACCCCTGTAACTGGATGACTTACACTGTAGTCGATTCTCTGTTGGCTCTTTGACTGACACTCCTTGCTAGATGTTACAGATGCCAGAATCCATTTCTTTTAAGTTGTGTCGATTAGGACACATTCAAAGATGTGGACTGACTGTTCTGTTTTGAATAAGCCGATGTTGCACAACATCTGTCACAGACGTGCTGCTATAGATTTCATTTTCCATTGAAGTGTACCTTGTTAAACTAAAATCAATAAGGAGAAAACTATCGACTGATGTACAAATTATGTGGTGCGGTCATAATCTTCCATGGCTTTCTTCTGCTGTCCTCAATTATTTCAGTGGGCAGAGGATGAAACTTAAACAGCCAAACCTCTAGATTTTGGGCCAGCAGGTACTTTTGCCACTTTGAGGAGGAACTACAGCGTTGCGAACCAAGATCTCCTTCCTCAAAGTAGCTTGCAGGCAAGACACGTTCTCCTTGCCAAATCCCAAAGGTCAGTAGAAAAAGCATTAGTTAAACTATTGATTGATTGATTTCCAGAATTCCAGCTCCTCAAAGTGTTCCTAAAAAGGCTTCCAAAATGTAAACACAATCTAAATTAAACATTGTAACCCAACACATGCAGCAGATGGAATGACAGTGGATAAAATGACTGCAATCCTAACCCAGTTTCCAGCAAGTAAACTGGCCTCGTGCTGGCCGGTTTCAGCCAGTGCGGGGGCTTTGCAAGGGGGAGGGGAAGATGGGAGGAGCAGATTGGGCAGAGAGAGGGTGGAGAAAGTGCGGGTCTGTGGGCAGGCCAGCCCAAGGAGGGGGCGGGGGTGCAGATTGGGTCATTAGGACGGATCCGAACCACCATCTCTGGCCCACGTGAGCCCAATACGGGCACTTGGATTTGTGCCAGCAAATGGAAGCAGCACCATAAGGCTGCCAGGGGCTAACTAGGGTTTACAAACACCCCGTGGTGAACTCCCTCTGCTGCCTCCCCTGTGTAAGATGCAGTGTAGGCCTGCCTGCTGCCTGCCTGCCTGCTCCAATGCAGGTTAGGATTGGGCTGTCAGATGCTTGTCCCTGAGCATTGCTTGACATTGGATCATTGTTGTTCTAGATCACTCTGAGCATATTCCTTGACTGCCAACTATCTGTTTCTATTGCATCTTTTGTTGATCTGTATGGCTTCTCTCTTGCTTTGATGGGTCATGATTGAAACAAAATGAGCTAATAAAGGAAACATAATTGATATGTACTTAATGTATATTTTATATGGCCCATACTTAAAAGTTGGGAGGGAGGGCCAAGTTGATAATCCAAATAAATAAAGATTTAAATAAAGGGATTTTCAGAAAGCGTTTTACATAGTCCCCCACCAAAGACTGCTGAGGAAACTTCACAGTCGGGGAATAAGAGGGCAGGTCCTCTTATGGATTCAGAATTGGTTGAGGGCCAGGAAACAGAGAGTGGGGGTCAACAGGCAATTTTCACAATGGAGAGAGGTGGAAAGCGGAGTGCCCCAGGGATCTGTCTTGGGGCCGGTGCTTTTCGACTTGTTCATAAATGACCTGGAAACAGGCATAAGTAATGAGGTGGCTGAGTTTGCAGATGGCGCAAAACTTTTCTGGGTGGTGAAAAACAGAAGGGATTGTGAAGAGCTCCAGAAGGATCTCTCCAAGTTGGGGGAATGGGCAGCCAAATGGCAGATGCGTTTCAACGTAGACAAGTGTAAAGTGATGCACATTGGGGCAAAAAATCAAAACTTCACCTGTAGGCTAATGGGTTCTGTAGGCTAATGGGTTCTGAGTGACAGCTCAGGAGAGAGATCTTGGGGTGCTGGTGGACAACTCGATGAAGGTGTCAACCCAGTGTGTGGTAGCAATTAAGAAGGCCAATTCCATGCTTGGAGTAATTAAAAAAGAGGTTGAGAATAAAACAGCTAATATTATCATGCCATTGTACAAATCAATGGTAAGGCCACATCTAGAGTATTGCGTACAGTTCTGGTCACCACATCTCAAAAAGGACATAGTGGAGCTGGAAATGGTGCAGAAGAGAGCAACAAAAATGATTATGGGGCTGGAGCACTTCTCTTATGAAGAAAGACTGCAACGTTTGGGGCTTTTCAGTCTGGAAAAAAGGCGCCTGAGGCGGGACATGATTGAGACGAACAAAATCATGCACAGGAGGGATAGAATTGACAGAGGAATGTTGTTTTCCCTCTCTCACAATACCAGAACCAGGGGGCATCCACTGAAATTGAGTGTTGGGAGAGTTAAAGCAGATAAAAGGAAATACTTTTTTACCCAGCAGGTAATTAAGCTATGAAACTCCTTGCCACAGGAGGTGGTGATGGCATCTGGTCTAGATACCTTTAAAGTCCATCGTGGGCTATAGGCCATGATGGGTTGGGCATCCTCTTTACATTAATAGCAGGCTACTTCAGAATGCCAGGTGCAAGGGAGTAGGAACAGGATGCAAGTATCTTGTTGTCTACTGAGCTCCTTTAGGCACCTGGTGGGCCACTGTGAGATCCAGGAAGCTGGACTAGATGGGCCTTTGGCCTGATCCAGCAGGGCTCTTCTTATGTTCTTATGTAGGCTTTCTCCTTTAGATGCTCCTTGCACATAGGATAAAGTATACTGATTTTTCAGGTTAGTTGTCCCCATGTGCCAGGTGTTTAAACTCAATTATGTTAAAGTACTTGCATATTAGAAAAATATATTTCATATGGCACAACTTAAAGTCAAATCAGCTGGAAGCAATAATGATGCAAAATGGACTTTTTCAGAATAGAATAGAATAGAAAAGAATAGAAAATTTATTTGTCATTGTACCCGTGTGCACGAGTACAACGAAATTAGATGCTATCGCAAGGTAAAACATGACAAGACCAAAACAAATAATACAACAGATCAAGGCAAACACCATATACAATCACCACATTGCTAAAACTCTATTTAACATATCACTGTGCCCCAGCATTTAATCTAGACACTGCACTGGAATAAAAACTATTCTTTAATCTACTCGTTCTTGTTCTTATCACCCTATATCTTCTTCCTGATGGCAATAGTTTGAAAAACTGCTAACCAGGGTGCGAGGGATCTTTCAGAATTTTTGAGGTTTTCGACAGACACTTTGCACTGTAAAGCTCCTCCAAAGAAGGAAGGGAACAGTCAACAATCCTCTGAGCAGTGTTGATAACCCTCTGGAGCGCTTTTCTCTCCACCACTGCACAACTTGCAAACCAAGCACAGAGACAGTAAGATAGAATGCTCTCTATGTAGCTGCAGTAAAAAGTTACCAGCAATGTCTCAGACAATTGTTGTCTGCTGAGGAGTCTCAAAAAGTACAATCTCTGATGAGCCGTCTTGACCAGAGCAGCGGTGTTTGCACTCCATGTCAGGTCCTTCTTCATGATGGTCCCCAGAAACTTACACTCATCCACCTGCTCTACACAAACACCCTCAATACACAAGGGCCAAATGTCTGATTTTCTTTTCCGGTAGTCCACAATAAACTCCTTAGTCTTATTGATGTTAAAAATAAGGTTGTTATTTTTGCACCATGAGGACAACCATTTCATATTCTTATTCAGCTTGGAATATTATGCAGTATGATTGTGGAAGCTTATGGTTTCATACAAAGATAGATTTGACACAGAGCGTCATTGGATTTTCATTTTTATCACCAAAAGTGTTGTCATTTTGCAGAAATGTGTGTGTGTGTGTGTGTGTGTGTGTGTGTGTGTGTGTGTGTGTTCCAGCATAGCTCTGGAATGCCTGGAGCAATTTACACCAAATTTGGTACACATATGCCTTACGGTCTGGAAAGAAATACTGTGGGGGTAAGACACCCCTAGCACCCCCAGGGGTGGGGGTGTGAAGGGGGTGACATGTAAAAATAATCAAAAATGGCCGAAAAAATAAAATGTCCAAAATGACCGTCATTAGTGTCAAATCCATAGTTTTCGGGGTCACTAAGCTGATTGGGGACAGTCCCAATGACATTTAAGTCCAACTTTAGTCAAATAGAAGGAATGGAACTCTGTAGAACCTTCTGGAAATTTTTAGAAATCATTATGCCCCAGTCTTGGACTCATTATGTTAGAGAAAATTCCAGCACCCACTCAAATCTTAGATGGTCGTATTTAAGGAAAGCTAACTCGACAAGTCTTCCAGTTTATCATCATTCAGTAAATGTGACAGTTTATGAAATCTTATTGCATTAAGATGTAGTCTTATTGCGTTACGATTTCCACGCGGGCGAAGCCACGGGCAAACAGCTAGTAGTATACATGCAAAAAGTTTTTTTTTCCAGTAATCTATACTATGAACAATTGTTTTTATTTTTCCATTGTGGAAGGGATTTATTTTTTGAAGGCATCATTTCTCCAGGACTCTGTCTTATTTTCAACCATTAGGGAAAAAAAGGCATTAGAATATTTGTCATCATCTAAGGTAGTGATACTTATAAACAGCTACGTACAAGCAGACACTAATAAAAGTGTCTGGTTTTGCAATTGTTTTAGGTGTTGGTGTCATTTGGTTATTCTTTAATACCATACTTGCGTTTTTCTAGGAATCTAAAGTTCCTCTTTTTTGTATAACAAGTATCTGATAGCATATGTAATCACAAACAACTCATCAAACTTGAGAGAGAGAGAGAGAGAGAGAGAGAGAGAGAGAGAGAGAGAGAGAG